>CM031242.1:815011561-815475410 GCA_018340775.1 Taxus wallichiana var. yunnanensis | reverse complement strand
CTCTAGAATGCATCATAAAGTTAGCCATGTCCTTCAAATTTCTATTCTTTCGTTCTGCTAAGCCATTCATGTTGTGGAGTATGAGGAACAAAATCTTTGGTGAATAATGCCATGAGTTGCCAAAACCTCATAAAACTCATTTATGAAGTACCCCCATTATCAAGTGTGAAGGTTCTTTATGTAATTAAAAGATTATTTCTTGACCAAAGCCTTGAAGAATTTAAAGTGTGAAAATACATCACTTTTGTACTTAACAAAATAAACCCAAGTACGCCTCGAGAAATTATCAATAAAGGTAAGTGCATACTTAGCTCCATTGAAAGAGGGGGTAGGAAAAACCATCAAGTCACTATGCACAAGCTCAAGTGGTGAAGAAGCTCTCTTTGAAAAATTCTTAGGAAATGGATCTTGGTGTTGTTTCCCTAATGCAGCCATGAAAAAATCCTTCAAGACAAGAAATTCTAGAATACCATCAACCATACCATGAGTGCTCAACTCCTTCAATATCTATAATTGAGATGTCCAAATATTTCATGCCAAAGCTTACTATCTAAATCTGCACGAGAAACCAATCATCTCCCTATAGAGAAAGTTTCATCAAAACCCTCAAAGTGATATAGTCTAGAACTATGATCAACAATACCTTGAGCAACAAGTGAATGAGGCTTCGGCAAAGTTCGTACTTCCACTCCATGTGGTGTAAAAGTCATTGTTTTTCCTTGACCAAAATGAAAATTTTTATATACAGAAAGAAAATTTGTGGTGATGTTAGGAACATACAGTGCATCTTGGATAGTGCCACCATCAAGGTGTATGCCACCTTTTCCTTTAAATATGAAAGATGCTTGGCTTTTAAAGAGCCCATCAGGTTCAATTCTCACCGAAAGTGAAGCCAAGAGATGCCGTAATAAGGGATGAGGCCGGGATTGTGTAGATAATGACCTTTGTGGCCAAAAATAACAGTCTATAGAATTTCTAAAATTGGTAAACTATGCACAAGAACCCTCGGATTTTTCACAAAAAAGGAAAGAAACATCTTCCGAAACAACATGTTACACGCCAATGAGAATGTTGCTAACAAAGAAGAAAAAACCTAGTTCAGATCTCAAAAAACCTAAAAAAACCCTAGAAATTGATTTTCTAAGTTTTTCTAAGATTGACATGGATTCCAAGATGAACCGGTCACGTCTCGCAACAACAAAATAACCGAAAATGGACTGCCTCCATAAATGGTCGAGTTTACAATCGATCTTAGGGTTTTACCACCTTCCGAATCAATGGAAGGATTTTTTTCATAAAACACACACAAAAATGAACAAATCCCAAATATATGAATATACGAAAACAAAATGTTTGCAAAATGAAACTTACAAATGGATGTCAACAACAATCTCTTGCTCTAATACCATAAAAGAACGATAACCAAATTGTACCAAGCCAAGAACTTAGATGCTAATCAAACACCACGATCAAAAGATGAAAGTAATTCACAAGAATAATTTTACATAAACCTTTGCAAACAAATGCGCAACAATACCATATATTATTAGAGAACTCAATGAAATACAATGAGAATGGGACTTTCTTATATAGGCAAGGAATAACAATCTAAGATCCATTCAAGGTCATAGATCAAGCCATAAATCAAGGAAAGAACTAGTCATCAAAGAACTAGTGAAGTCCATATATTTAGGAAAGAACTAGTCATCAAGGATCTAGTCAATACCATAGATCAAGGAAAATCTATACCTAACAACTAGATAATATCTCCTAAGTATCTAAATAAAATAAAATAAATATCCACACACATAAGTGGGTGAAGATAAATACAATAAAGGTAAATAAAATACCTAGGTGAACATGAGCTAAGGTAAATACCTACTCTAACTGATTTTGGATCAGTTTGTAATCAATTCCTATTTGATAATTTAGGAAAATGATTAAGCGTTTAAGTATCCATTTTTTTATAAAATATTAATACATTGGGTCAATGTTAGTTTACATATCGATGATGGAAATCTACTATGGTGTTAATATTGAGAGAAATAGGAGGGCGGTTGGGGGAAGAGAAGATATGAAGGAAATGGAAAAAAATTCAAGGAGAGAAAAAAGTCAATGAGAGGGATAGGATATGAAGGAAATGGAAAAAGGTCAACGAGAAGGAGATGATATGAAGGTTATGGAAAAAAGGTGCAAGGAGATAAATAAGTCAATGAGAGGGAGAGGATATGAAGGAAATGGAAAAAAGGTGCAAAGAGAGAGAATTCGGTGAGAGGGAGAGAATATGAAGGCAATGGAAAAAAAGGCAAGGAGAGGAAGAGGGTATGAAGGAAATTGGAAAAAGGAGGGATTGAAAATGGTGAGGGATTGGTGGTAGTGATGTAGTGTGATGTGCTAGTGAGTATAGAGAAGACCAAATGGAAATGCATAGGAGGGAGAAAATAGTTTGGTGTCCGTATTGAAAAGAATGGGGGTAGAAGTAGAAGATCGAGAGAAGTATAAGAAATTATGAAAAGAAAAGGTTAGAGAGGAAAAATTTGAAGATGAAAGGGTAAGAAAAAGAAGGCAATGTGAAAAATAAAAATATGTAACAAAGGTAGGTGCATAAGAGTATGGAACAAATCGCATGGAGAGGAATGTGGAAGATGAGATGAGACAAATGAAAGAGAAAAGGATGAGGAAAAATAGGAAAGGAACTAAGGATGAGGTAATGAGGAAGATGAATATTTGTAAGTATGAAGGTGGTGTAAAAAATGAAAGAGTAAATAAAGGGAAAAATGATGTGAGAGATGTAGTCGACTAGGAGTTCGTGCAGGAGTTTTTGTTGATAGTAGTGGTAAGGGAAAGAGGTGGGAAAGAAAAACTAAGATGGAGAATATAGTATAGAGGAATGAAGTGGTTAAGGGAAAATGAGGAAAGTGTGGAGAAAAGAGAGGAAACAAGGAGAAATGTTATAGGGAAAGGAAGTCTTAAACTAGGGTGATGGAGAGGGTAAGAGTGATGACATGGCTGAGTGAGGAAGTATAATGAATAGGAAATGAATGGGGAAGGAATTAATGAAGAGTAGTGAAACAAATGTGTGGAGAAATAGTGGTGGAGAATATTTATATGAGGATAAGAGAAGAGGTATGAAGATGAGGATGAGTAGAATGGAAAGAAGAAGAGGAGGTCAAGTAGAGAATGATTACATGAATGAGATAAATAAAAAGGAGGAGGATGAAGACAATACATATATTATAAAGGAACGATGAAGAATGAGGAGGTGAGTAGGAAAGGACAAAAATGGGGATGGTGGGGAGAGTTAAAAATGGGGAAGCCGGAAGGAAAAAGAGAGTGAAAGAGGAAATGAAGATAAGGATGAAAAAAATGTCGGGGGAAAAAGAAGACAAGTAAAGGAAAAAGAGGGTGGAAATATGAAAGGATGGTAGAGGTGTTAGACATATGGGTGGAAACATGAGGAAATAAGGAACAAAAGGCTCTTATCTCAATCTTGGTTGTCGGATGGATTTGCTTTTGTTTAGGGTCCTAAATCTTTGCTCCACGACTACGTATAAGAAGATGAGAAATGATGAATGATGCAGGAGGACTAACTAGCCATCTAATTGTTAAAAATTTTAGATAAGTTCAAAAACAAACTAAGTCAGACAAATAAGATGTGAATAAAAAATAAAGTAGAAAAAAGAGTAGAAAAGGGGAAGAGTAGGCTAGAGAAAGTAGGAGAAAGGAAACCACCAAGAGGAGTATGGTTAAGTAATATTCTCAAGATATAGAAGGAAGAGGGGGACAAAAGAGGAAGGAGAAGGTAAGGACAAAGAGGGAATGAGGTGTGGTTAGAGGGAAGGATTGGAGTAAAGAGGGTGGTGATAGTGGGAGAAATGCAAAAGGGTGGTTTGAACTTAAGCAATGTCCTTAAAGAAGATGTCAATGCTTTGTAGGAGGGAGTAAGTAATATTGTCAAGATAAATATGGTATACATGAACTGTTTTGATAAGATGATGGGAAGAAGGTGGTAGTTGAAGGGTTGGTTGTGTGGGAAAACAATAAGGAAAGAATAGTCAAATGAATAGAGTAAAGTGGGGGAGAGAGGGAAGTGTATAATGGCAATATTTTCTCAAAGAGGATCCTTAAGTAAGATTGTCATAACTATGGGAATTATTAAGTATAATTGATAATATGATAGATTAAGCGTGATAATGAAGGATGTAAGAAGATGATTGGATGATGGTTATGACGATAGGTTGGGTTATAGGAGATGATTATGAGGAATTGGGACAAATGCGGTGAAAGATGAGTGAATGCGGGGAAGATATAAAACATGGAAGGCTTAGTGGAAGGAATGACCTCAAGTAAGATTCCCATGCTTCGGGGATGGTCAAATAAGATTCCTAAGATGAGAAGGTGAGATGAAGAGATGTTGGTACTGGTGATGGTGTGGATGTGAGAGATGTGATGGTGAAGGGGTTAGACAAAAAGAAAGGATTAGTTGAAGGGGTGACCTCAAATAATATTCCCATGCTACATGGAAAGTCAAATAACATTCCTAAGTTGATATTAGAAGAGAGAGGATGGTAATAAAATAGATACTAGGTGAAAGGAGAGTGGAGACAAATAAGGAGTAAATTTTGGGGAAGGGGATAATAGTGGTGAGGGATATAATGAAGGGTAAAGAATCATTGGTTGTGAAAATATGGATTGTTGGTACATATGAACAGGGATGAGGAATGAACAAAGGACATGTTGGCCATGCTGGTGGATGAGGAGTTGTAGGATAGAGAAGCCACCTTAACGGGTATCATCAAGGAGGATTTTCATGTTGCAAATATGATCAAGTATGATTCCTAAGTTGAACGCACATCAAAGATGGTGAGATTAGGTACAAGAATAAATGACATTAAGGGATAAATGGAAGAAGGATGTTGCAAAGTAATCTTTTGATCATGCACGGATATGCATATGAGTGGGTAGCATCTATATTATAATCTAGTATACAACATAATGCACCATGATATGAGAGATCATGATGACCTTTTTCTAACATGCATTAGGAATGGACAACGATATGTGAACTATAAGTAAAACATAGAGCATAAGACATGGTACGATATGATATAGAGGATCATGATGCCTTTGTACGATATGTACAAACAAGAAACAATATGTGATACATGCAAGACAAAATGAAAATAAACATCATATAAGAGGTAACACCAGGATATAGAAGATCAAGATGTCCCTATAATATATGCATAAACAAGATAAAATTATGATGTGAAATAAAAAGAAATGATATATAGAATGCAAAAAAATATACGGGAATATGCAAGGAGTGATAAAAGCATAAGAAAAAGACACATGTTTTGTTGTTTTGTGATTTTTGTTTCTTTATTTTTTTCTTTTTTATTTTGGTTTTTGTGTTTAGTTTGAGAATGGCATCTAAATAGCAATGATATGGACAAATGAGGTAGTGAAGGGATGCCCCTAGTCATAGTGAAAAGGATACTTAAATTTTGAAACTATAAACCCAATAGAGTTCAAGCTAATCCACATGACTGATTTGGGTCATGGTGGTATGTGGAAAGGATAATGGGTACATGAGTATTTGAAATGAATGTTCCTCTCAGTGTAGGGTGCTCATAGAAAATGATCCTACCATGATGCCAAGAACTAGTTTTCATCATGGTACTTTATATATATATATATATATATATATATATATATATATATATATATTGTGTTTGTTTTTAGGAGTAGAAGGCATTTGAGATGCATGATATTCATGGGTTCTTCAAGTTATTTGCCATCTTAGGTGGCCAATCTATAAGCTACGTAGAACCATACTTGGCTATAATGACATAAGGGCCAAACTAGTTAGGGAACTTCCCTTTCTTTTCACGATTCTTAGTGGTAGTCTTCTCAAGTATCTTTTAGTACTAGGTCATCGATTTAAAACTCATGGGGTTAGATATACTTGTTATAATGACATCACAATAATTTTTGATATACCTTAAATGACACTTTTCATCTAGAAATTATTGTTCAAGGAGGCAATCAACATGGTAATATTCATCAACAACCAAGTCATGGAGGGAAATGCGAAGGGAGGTAAGCTCGATCTTAATTGGAATGATGGCTTTATATCCATAAATAAGGGAATATGGGGTTGATCCCGTGGGTGTGCGAATGGAGACACAAGTAAGCCCCAGAGAGTGGGACAAATTTGTAGATGCCAATTTCTAATAGAGTTATCCACAATATTTTTTTAGGATACGGGTAAGAGTCTTCATAGAGGATTCTACTTTGCTATTACCTTGAGGGTAGTAAAGGTGAAAAATTTTTTTATATGGAATTGATTGTAGAGGGCCTTGACTTATTTATTTTTGAAGGACTTACTAATATTAGATATGAGGGTATATGGGATGTCGTAATGACATATGATATGATTGAGGATAAATTTGGAGATTTGTTTTCTAGTGACATAGGTGAGGGGCATAACCTCTACCAATTTAGTAAAATAGTCAGTGGAAGTGATAATATGTTTGTGGCCATCTAGAAAAAGTAGGGTTGATTTTACCAATGAGATTGATCCCCCATTAGGAAAATGGATAATGAATAGTAATGGGGTGTAATGCTTGTGAAGGTGTATGAATAAGGTTTCTATGATTTTGAAAGGGACACATTTGTGGAAAAATTGACAGGATTTAGTTTCCATGATGGGCCAATATTAGTCTACACGAAATAACTTCTTAGTAAGGACCATTCCACTAGTATATGCACCACATATATCGGAGTGTACTTATTACATAGAGAGGATCACCTCTTCTAAAGTTAAGAACCATAAAAGGGTTCTATCATAGCCCCTACGATAGGGGATGTCATCAAGGAAAGTGTAATCGAAGCACGTTGGGTGAAGGATTTGATTGCGTATGAGATAAGTCAATGGAAAGAGTGTGGTCATGAAGATAAGTGTAGATATCCTCTTACGTAGGTGAACTAGGAACAACAATCACACACACCGTAGAAGATTCATGTACATCATGGAATGGTTAAGTGCTCACAAGAACCGATACTTTTATTGTGCTTTGGTATGTTTAAGAAAGAGCCAACGATGACCATGACATCTACTAATGTGTTTTGTATATATGCTTTACCTAATCAAAGGAGATACTAGGAAGTATCCTCTAAGATTGTCAGTAATGCTCTTATAAGGGATTAATTTTTCATCCTTGATGTTATAGTCTTGTTGTCGTGTAAATGTGCAACGAGTAAATTGGAAGTTTCCAAGCACGACAACTATACCCCTATGCCGAAATTTTCATGTTTTATCATTCCTAAGAAACCCCAGCTCTGTCCAATCAGTCCAAATGATTTCCCAACCAATGTCATAATATTATCCTAGGTGATTTAGGAAAATTTCACTCATTCCCCCTAGGTGATTTTAGGAGTTCATTAAAAATGCAAATGTTGGGCAGTCACGGGAAGGGCTATCGTTGGCCTTCCGAGACAGGATCACCTCCTTGGAATAGAACGGAAGGGAAAAATTCATCATGGAGATGAATGGAATACCTTATGTCATCAAAGAAATGATTTTGGAAGGTTTAGAGAAGTTTTTAAAGAAGGCAATTTGAGTGAAAAATAAGGTTCTGAGCCTAGTAATACATAGGCCTAAAACAATTGTTGGCTTCAAGCGAAGATTTAGGATTTGATGGATTTAGAAGTAAAAAAAAACATATTTAGAAAGAGGATTCCAAGAACTACATGATTGTGAAATAATATTTTTCACAACACCTTGGCGCATATGAGCTTTTTCTTAGGTACACGTGGAGTCCTAGATCAAAAATCCTATTTTTCAGGGATCATATGATCAAATCAAGACATGAGACCCACATAATTAGATTCAAAATGCCATTTCAAGTCAGGATCATATAAAATTTCACCAATAAATTCCACCTGAAGCTCAATTTATCTCGCATTCCAAGTTACCCTCTAGCTCAAGACTTAGTCATTTTTTCGAGAGGACACGTGTCAACACTAGAGCTGGTGGGATTTCATGTCCCCACGTCCATGAGGTCAGGTACATCACCCTTGGAAAATGTTCCCTCCTCATGTGAGGACCCTCATTGACCTACTGCGTTATTCAAACCTCAAGTGCTTATTTGGAGCATGCATGCCTATCGTTGGATACGTCGCCATGTGTCAGCCCAGACCACCGTGGAATTTGATGTTTATGAAAATATGGGGGAATAAGACCTTGAAAAATTTTCCCAACACCTAGAGGAGTCTTTGACACCCACGTGACCTCCTTTACTGAAGGACTTTTCCTCCTTCATTAGATTGGATCTAGGGCCACGTGTCGCATTTGTCTTTCATCATTGTGGAAATTGATGTCCCTCATGTCCCTGAGGTCAGGGACATCAAGCATGGAAAAATGTACCCAAGCCCTACCTGTGCACATATTTTTGAAAAATTTCCAAGTGTTGCTTTTCCCGCTTCTAACTTCTAAACATTTTTGTGCACTCCATTCCTCCATTTCTTCCTCTGCAACATTCTACCATCACTCCGCCATTGCAAATGCTCATACCAGCTCGACCCAAGAACTGAAACAAACTCCCCATGGTGATTTTTAGGTCTCAGAAGGATCTTTCATCAAAACAAGAAGGAGAAACGAAGAGCAAGAAGGAGAGAACAGTGAAAATCCCCATAGCCTAAAAATGAAGATCTAAAGAAATGTTGCAAACCGGTGCATGAAACAACAAACCATTTGCTGCTATTCATTCCTCTATCCAATACCATCAGAAATACACCTTCAAACTCCCCCTTGTGTGACAGAGCAGCCACAACGAAGAAATCTCATTTCAGCTCAACGAAGAAAGAAGTAAGATTTCCGTCAAACTAGTTGCCGAATTGAAGTAAGATCACACGTGAAGCACCAGAAGACAAAACCCACATCAAAAATATAAATTTCATTGTAAATGGAGGAGAAAAATAGACCTGCAATTTTCAGGTCCATTAAATTTTGTACCGGAAGCTTGCCGAGTCTAAAAATTAAAACTTTAAAATCTCCTGGATTATTAAGCGGGCAGGCCCGAAATTTCAGAGGGAGGATATTGGGCAAAAACCCATATCAATTTTTTTTTTTCCATGTCAATCTGACTCCCAAAGGAAAACTTTCTAAAAATAGCAAAAGGTCTACTACATAGCTATTTTGGGAAAGTCATTAACGAAAGAACCTGCGAAGGAGATGAAGATATCGAGGTGTTTGAGAATCCACCAGAATGGACATTTTTGGCACTTACTAAAAATAGTAAGTGGGCCTTGAGCACCTACTAAAAATAGAAATTTGATCCAAAGGAGTGGAACTCAGGAGAAAGGGGAATCAAGGTCACAACACTCAAAGAAAGGATTAAGAGAGTTGCCTTTTTCAAACTTACTAAAATAGTAAGTTAGACTCAAAGAGAAGTTTTTGGCACAATGGGATGTCAAGGATAATCAAGGGGACATCATTGTTAAGGAGCATCCTAGTCATTTTTCACGTGGGCATTCAAGATCCACCTTAGTTCATTCAACTTAGGGAGCATTCGTGAGATAATTTGGAGAATTTCACGGTGTCAAGGAGTTCAAGATTGAGTTTCATGATTTGGAGCTTTCCATCAACGAGATGACTTCATATGACATCTCCTCTTCTTCTTCTTCCCCTCTTTCTCTCTCCTCTTCCCCCAACTTTCTCTCACTTTCCAATATTCTAATTTTGCATTGGGGTTTGTGAATTAAGAGACTTTAGAAACATAATGTAAATTAAGTTGCCTTGCTTTATTATAAAAGGGACTTAAATATTTGAAGTGGAATATGACAGGTCTTAAGTCATATTAAGGTATTTGAAAGGTCATGAGGAAGATGAAGAGTCATATTCTATTCTATAAATTGTAAAGCCATTCCCATTTCAAAGGGTTGGCAATTGATCTTCTAGACTCAAGAGTGCATTCACCTTGAGAGAAAGCAAAGGAGATAGCCATTTTCTTCTACTCTCTTCTCCTCTCAAATTTCTTCCATTCCTACACTATGTACAACTTTTGTTCAAGCATCAATACAAGAAGAAGGAGTTTCTAGCTTTCTTTGACCAAGGGATTTCATGACACTTTGTTCCCATCAAATTATATTTGGTCTTGTTGTCATTTACAAGGTTGATTCTTCTCATAAATTCATGTGATGAATTTTCTAACTAAGCGTGTGTGCAGAATTTTATTTTCTACCGCAACATTAGTTCTCCTATCTCCATTCTCATGACAAAGTCATCTCTTGCAGTATATGCAAGCATTTCTAATCGGTGGAGTGCCCTGAGATCCCCGGAAAGCCACCACATAAATACACCTTTTCATGTGCATGCACATCAACACCTTATAAGGGACTTAGATTCCCGTGAGTATTGGCAAAAAATCCACAAGTTTGTCCATGACAAATTTTCTCACCAACAAGTCTCCATTAATGTTTTTAATGATGAGTTGAGAGTCGCCAAGACAATTAGATGTTGTATATTCTATTATATTGCAAGTTTAAGTCTTGAGATGAGTGCTTCATACTTTGTAATGTTATTTGTACATGGGAAGAGAATGTGAAAATATTTTGGAATGATATCACCATGTAGAGTTATGAGGAGTATACATGTCCCATAGCCATGTGTAGAAAAGGAGCCATCAAAACATAGCTTCCATTTATATGATTCTACAATTATCATAATGGACTCATTTGGAAATTCCATACTTAATGGTTATGTGCCTCGCAATAGTGGTGCTTCGAGTGAGTTGTTTGCAATGAAATTTCCCTTGATGGATTTCTGATTAACATATTCATTGTTGAATTCACTTAAAAATCTACATAGTTTGCCATTTTTCCTGTAAGAGTTGGTTTGGATAGAAGATATTTTAGTGGATCCACTTTGGCTTTGAGCTTTGTTTTATGATTGAGTAAATAATTCCTAAACCTTTGAAAGGAAAATACAACTTCTAAACATTCCTTTTCAATTTGAATGTAGTTAATCTCATAGGATATTAAAGTGCAACGAGATAATATACAACTTGTTCTTTTCCTCAGGAATCGTGTTGAGCTAAGAGAGCTTATATAACAAATTGTGTTATTGAAATGTATAAAATAAGGGGCTCTTTTGGAGTAGGAGGAACCAACACTAGTGGATATGCAAGATATTTTTGAGTTTATAAAAGGATTTTTGACACTCTCTATTATATTGGAACGTCATGTTATTCCTAAAAATGTGTAAATGGATGAAATTTATCAACCAACCGTGATATGAACTCCAAATGGATTGTATCTTTCCTGGAGACGATAGATTTGAGAGAGATATTCATAGGAGGCATGTTTTTGATAGAGTGACCTTAGAGGTATTAAATTCAATGCCTTGCCCATCTATAATGAAACCCAAAATCTCTCTGGATGTGACACCAAAGAATCTTTTTGGGATCAAGCCACACCTTGTATTCTTATAGGCACTCAAATATACTATATAAGATGATAAGAATACCTTCCCGAGTTCATGACTTTCCCAATATGTAATTCACATAGTCCTCAATAATGTCATGGATCATATCATGGAAAATAATAATTATGGCTTGTGATATGTGGCACCAACATTCTTTAGGTTGAATGACATGACTTGATAGCAAAAATTCCCGTGGTGTAGTGAAGGTGATTTTATGTTGATATTTGGTCATAAATTTAATTTGATTCTATCTTGAAAATCCATTCATAAGGGATAACATGTCATGCCCTATGGTGGAGTGAACTATCATGTCAATATTTGGTAAGGGAAAGTCATCCTTTAGACAAAACTTGTTAAGATCTCTAAAGTTGGTGCAAATTCTAATGCCCGATGTCTTCTTTTGAATAGGGAAAATATTGGAAATCCTTTATGGATAGTCAATTGGGTGGATGAAGCTAACATCTAACAACATTTTTAATTCTTCTTTGACTACTAGGGCTACGTTTGGATGTATTTTCCTAAGTTTTTAATTAATTGGTGTGGTATCTTTATGTACAACTAGGTGATGTACCACTAGTGATGGTCTAACGGAGCATGTTAGCATAGGTCTAAGCAAAGAAATATGAAAATTCATGGATTATGATAAAGGTTTTTGTTTTTGAGCACTAAGAGTAGCCTAAAGTTGAATTATTTTAGGATTGGCTTCTGTACCAATATTGACATCAATAGTTTCTTCTACAAGGATCTTGGATCCATCTTCCATGTGAGAAGGAGTTGAAGGGAGGTGTAAGTCCTCATCTAGTGACACCTTGGAAAGTTTTTCACCATTAGACACATCATTTTCTTGAATTTTTTAAATTATTTATGTCCAAAGTAATGCCTAAGAGAGGTTTTCACTAGATGATAGTAAATTTTTTTTTTTTTTGGGGTTGTTTTTTATATTATAACTAAGGACCGCAACCTCTTCCCGAAGTAGACCTGTAGGATAAAATTCAATCTCAAATCATTTCTTGTGATCCTTGGTAGGATGCCATATTGAGATCCCAAGAATTCAATGATGGATTTTCCATTATGAAACATTTCCAATGGTACATGTTCTTGTTGGTCCCATGAAATGAGAGTGGGATGTTGTAGGTCTAAGGTAATAGTGATGATAGTGGTATCATGGAATAGGTTGGTGGTGAGAATATACTCATATAGGCTACAAGGAGTTCCTAGTTTGGTGTTAGAAAGGTATCCTCACTACCAAAAGTAAGGTCATTGATAAGTGTGTGAAGATTACCAGATGGTTTTTATCCTAGACCATAACGAGAGGGGTTCTCATAGATGGATACAAGTTCTAATAGGCCTGTTCGATGGTGCCAAGTATTTTCCCTTTATAGCCCATAGATATAATCATTTTTAAGACCAATATGGTATTCATTTGAGTCATAATAAGATGATAAGTCATCATTAGATAATAAGGATCCTATATAACCTTGAATATTTGCATTTTCCAGAAGACCATGATCGAGGAAAATGGAGTCACCAAGTTGATAAGGAACTATATTCTTCTTCTTACACATGTTAGGCCTAACATGTATACAAGATGAGAGTGGAATATTTGAGCTATGAAAAGAGTTTTGAATTTCATATTCTTTTATGCTAGTATTAATGATCTTGACATGGGTATTTGGTGGGTGATTAGAAGTAGAAGGAAGTTCATTTGGATAGATGTGGAAGGACGATGTGGGCATTCATGGAGGGAAATGTGTGGGAATTTTTAGTGAGGGGACATGTGCGTGATTTTATATATGGGGCTTGTAACATACTACAATACTTAAAGGGATGAGGGTCAATTATCACTATGACCTCTTACCCATCATGTAGGAATTTAATACATTGATGATAGGTGGACGGGATGGCCCACATGACATAAATCCATGGGTAGCCAAGGATAAAGTTGTATGAGAGTTCAAGATCAATAACATGAAATATTGTTAAGCTTGTGAAATGCCCAATGGAGAGTGGTAAGGAGATAGTTCATGTTGATTATCTCTCTACATTATCATATGCTTTGATGGTGATGGTATTAGTTGTTAATGAATCCTCAAAATGTTCCAACTTCTTAATGAGCTTTAAATTACAAATATTCAAAATAGAATTGTTGTCTATGAACACATGTTTAATTTTGGAGTTGGTGAAAATTTCATAAACATATAATGAGGAATATCATAGAAATGAGAAGTCAAGATATCACTGAGGCTAAAAGTAATGTGTTGGTTTGAGGATAAGTGTAAGATCATATCTTGGAACTATACGGGGTTAATTTTATTCAATACTCTTGAGTCTTGTAGGACACAATGAAGTATATCTTTATAAAATGTTTAAGTTTTAAGGTCTAATATGGATATTTGCACCGGGGTTTCCTTAGGTTTCTTGAGAAGGTGATATCTTCCTTGTAGTAGGTGGGGAGATGGTATGATGCTAATAATATTTTTCTCGATGTGTGACAACACAATCTAAAGTTTTATTTTGATGGTGGTGACATGGTGTTCGGTGGGAAGAATGCAAATGATAAGGTTATAAAAATAATTATATTTTACAATTTATTTCGATAACTTTGACCCTTTTGAGGCAAAGTGGATTAGCTTGATTGTTTTGAGGAAAAGGGTTACAACATATGCCTAATTTTCTATTTGGTGATTTGAGTGGACTATTTTCATCGATTTCAATTTCACCACGATCAATAGATATTGAATATAGTTCTTCAACCTTTGAAAATGATCTCGTTGAGTATCCCTTGATGCGATCAAAGTCGTAGTACTCATTTTCACAATACCAAGTGGATTTGGTTGGTTTTCATTGAGTGGTTTTGTGATTTGGAAGATGATCATACTTGTTTGTTCCAAATGACATAATACATATGATAAACATTCACCAAGGGGTGTGTATTGTCATCTTGAAATCCCATTTGGGAGGTCTAGTAGGAAGTGTGTTTTGAGGTGGTGGTTAGATTGCTTGGACATGTTTAGAGTTGGTAACACCATCCCCAACACATTCTTATTCTTGTTGAAAAAATTTGGCTTCTCAAGCGGTTTATGTTCTTGGTGATCTTGGGGATATAGCTTGATTAAGTTTTTGGAGATAAGGGATTTCTCAATGTGTGTGCCTTTTCAATAACTTCCTTGAAGGACGTAACACAATGCATTTGTAAATGGAATTCAATTTCTAAATTCAAGTTAGCAAAAAAATGATAACAAGTTGTTTTTTAGAGGGTGCAAGAGAAACAACTTACAAGGCCCCACCATCTTTACAAGAATGTAGAAAAACTTTCATTGCTCCTTTGTTTAGTATTGTAGAGGTCCATCATGGTAAATTTTGAATTGACAATAAATGAAAAATGTTGCACAAACTTCTCACATATATCGAGGAATGTTGTGATAGATCCCTTAGGTAGGAGTAAGAACCATTACAAAGACTCGCTACCTAAAATTCATGGGAAAAGATGTATCAAATAATTATAGTTATAAGAGACCTCTTGGAAAACCATGTAAAATTCTTTGATATGCTCGCATGGGTCAAATTTTCCCTTATAATTTTCAAATTTTGCGGTTCAAAGTACAACGGTGGGAAGGGGACACACATCATATCTAGATCAAGATGATATGGGCAGAGTTTTTCAAACTTGTAACACTTATGATGGATTCGTTTTCAAATTGTAATCATTGAAGGGTGTCCTTCATGGCCTGTCATTCTGAGGAATAATGGATGCCATGAGTTAAGGATAGAGGAGGTGAATAGAATTTTGGTATGTTGTGTTTAAGGACCCATTCAAACAGCGATTTTGATTCATTGGTTGGGGGTTTAGATGTGTCAAGATCAACTTCAGAAACAAGGTTAGCTAATCGCAAGCTTAATTATTGGATTTGGTTACATAACATGTGATTGTGACTGCAAGGAAGATTGTGGTTCTATATTTGATTTTCCTTTGTCATTAGAAGTCATGTTATGGTGAGTATTTTCATTGGTCGATTCAAGAGGTTTTCTATGTTCGGGAGGTTGTCTTGTAGAAGGTGGCAGCTTTGTTTGACTAATGGGGTTGCTTAGATTTTCAAGATTAAAATCATGAGGAATGTTTTCTTGTAGATATATGAGTTTGTGAATAATTTCATCATGATTCTAATAAATGAAATGATCGGTTCTTGCATGATCTAATCCCATAAGAATTTCGGGATTGTTATATTCACTTTGGTTAGAAATAAAGATTGTTGTTGGTTTTGATATGTTTATAAGATGACCAATTGGGTTATTGAAAGGGTCTCTCCTTTCATCAAATTGGTTTGATCGAAGATGGGTTTTGGGTACCATATATATATATATATATATATGGTTTTTACTTTTGGGATTTTAACAAAACTTTAAATTCCACACAATATCAAAACAACTAAATATTTACACAACAATGTGAATGCAAAATTTATAGAGGCAGATGAGTTGGCTCTTATCACTCCAAAATGACGCGCCTTTCAATAAAATACTAGAACGATATACCAAACCTCTCGATATACGTTCCATTATGATATACTTGTCAAGACGTGGAATAATCTCACTCTCTGGATATACACATTCATATGCAAGAGAGTCATTAACACATGTGAGAGAAAAGTGGTACGTAGAACCTAAGTAGTACATGAAAGGGACACACCCGATCAATGATCTAGGTGGTAGGGGAATGAAGAGAATGGATGTTTCATGGTGTATTTATAACTTCCTAATGATTTATAGGGATGATTCCTAGATGTCATTGTTGTGGTTGTGTTAGGCAATAGATGTATTAGGTCAATCAAGATGGCTTCACCCGTAAGCGTGACCTAGAGGCATCACAAATATGAAAAACTATGATAAAGTTTGCATTTCATGATGTGCACAAAAATATAACAAGATCCAAATTACAATTCTAATTGTTACTAAATACAAGAAAACACAATAGGTAAAATAAATAGATGGTACCTAGACCTTGAAATATGATGTTGTGTTTTTTTACTTTTAAAGTCTTGGACAAATGGAGTTACTGGTGAAATGTCGAAATTTTACAAGTGTATCCTTAAACATATGGTCAAGTAAGTTTCAAAATACAAGTTAGAGAATATAAAAATAAAAACCTGCAACATAGAGAGAGATTAGTAGGAGAACATTAATCACAACCAATGATAAAATGTAGCAAAAATTTCTTCAAATCTTAAAATGTCATATACCCAAAATGGAAGTCATGGATTAGATTTTCATCGAGGTTATTCGTGAGCAATCCAATGGTGTTGAGAAATGTCTATTTTATCGTTGAGAGCATTTAATTGTGTTATAATAAGTGGCACACTAGGGGTAGATTATAAGACTAAACAATGTAGTCCTAGATCAATATCATCATGAGACGAGGCTCAAGGTTGGGTTTGGCTTTGGTCGGGTTCGAATTGTTAGGAAAACATATCTCTAGTGCTCACATTGATAAGTTATATATGTTTGTGAATGTAAATGTAATATTGTAATATTACATTATGCTTATAAATGTAAAGGTAGTGGTAATATATTATTGTTATATTAACAATAATATATATGGTTTGGAGTTGTTATAAACAACTCATGTAATTAGAGTTGAGTATTGTTACATAAGTAACAAACCCAACCAAATAAAATTTGGTGGAGATAATATCTCCTTGAATATAGAGCAGACTCTCCTATATATTTGATGTAAGCTCGGATGTATGTAATGAGAAAATAATAGAGAACTAGGATAGTGGTTGTATGTTACAATAATAATGATATTTTCAGTGTGGAGCGTCAATTTGTTTAATCTTTGTAATTCTTGTGAATGAATTCCGAGTTTTAGATCCATCAATGGTGTTTTGATCTTACAAGAGAGATATTTGATTTCACGAATGGTAGCCTTTGTGGGTAGTTCTCACTATGGATGGTCATAAGATGTGGACTAGTGACAATTTTGGAAAGTTTGTATGTAAGAAAAAAATATTAGTTTGTAAGAACTTGGTATTGTTATTACGAGGTCGTGAGTTGTAGAAAACAATCACAACATGTTACTCACAATAAAGGCCAATAATATTATGTATTATCTTATCTTGGAGGAGGTACTCGATTATGCCAGTAATTTTTAGCAATGCCGATTGTTCACTTCATGTGTTCAATAAGGCTATGATGATTAGTATGGTAGAGGTAGAATGATAAAATAACAAGCATAATCTAAAGGATACATCATGATGATAAATTCTAATGGTAGGTTGGGGAATGACTGGTTCAAAAGGTTATCTTTGTGGGTGCTCTTCGTCGAGATTGGTCATGCGGGAAAATCAATAATTGTGTGTGATTTAGGGAGTTTGTAAAATTGTGGGGAAGACCATAAATTGAACTCATAAGAAGGGATTATGAGGATATTTTGTGAATGGAATTGGGAGGTGGAAGGTGAAATTGACCCTACAAACCACAAGAGGTGGATAGTGAAACCGATGATCCAAATCACAAGTGTTGTCATAAATTTCTTTGTTTTTGTTTTGTTTAGGATTTTACCAATAAGATAATGTTATTCGTAATCATCGGTTGAAAGGAAACAAATCAACTCGTCAATTGAAAAATATAAACTACTAAATAAAATTGAATATTATTACTATGAAGAATTACAAAGCTAATCTAACACTCTAGTGTTATACAAAATTAATTAAAAATCTAATATTAAACTAAAACTAACTTGAAATTGAAAAAGTAATGAAGATGAAAATTGGCACCATTAATCTAAAAATAATCTTGATTAAGAATAAAAGACTAAATAGAAGATAAGAAATCCATTAAGGAGAATATTAATTTGGGGCCTCTAAGGGCCTAGCTTGATCTAGCTCATCGAGCTAGAGGAGTGAGCGAGCTCAAGGAGTGTGTGAAATTGATGAGTGTGCAAGTTAGATGGATAAATTGAATGAGCGAGTTTGGTTTCCTAGATGGGTGAAAATGTATAGGTGTCGAGTATGGAACTTGAGACCTATACAAAAAAACGTTTCCAATTGACGGTGAGCTAGCTAAGTGGGTTAGTTCAGATACGATAAAAATCTATGTATCAATGTTTACTTACCGAGATGATTTACATAGATAAAACAAATCGTCCACTTAGGAAAGGATCACGGTGGAAAATTAACTTGTGTTTGGGTTTGGGACCCATCCAACTTTGACATAAAGTAAGCGGCCAACACAACTAAATGACTGATTGTATGGGCAACATGAGAATGAAAGGATCTAGGAAAATCTCATGAAGAGCTTGGTGTAACTCGGGAGGAGCTCGGCGGAACTCATTAGAAAGTTGGTAGAGTTTCGTGGGGCTCGGTGATGAGTAGTCCAAGTTTGGTGGAGCTCAATGATGAGTAAGTTGAGTTTGGTGGATCTCGGTGATGAGTAGGAGGAGTGTGGTGGTGAGTTATGTTAGGAAAAGGGATAAATGAGTGAGATTAGATAAAGTTTGATGAGAGGAAACTCAAAATGGGAGTTAGTAGTCAAGAGGAGGTCATGGATAATGGGTAGACCAATTCATGATACCAAGATGGGTTGAATGGACACCATATTGGAGTCGAGCTAAGTCACGAGGAAAATCCACCAAGCCAACAAACTAGGCACACAAATCGATTAGGGGTTGAGTGTTAAGCCAAGTTAGTTAGAGTGCCACAAACTTGTTGAGGTTGCAAAGTCCAAGGTCATGACTACACCGAGCCAAAGTAAGTGTAAAATGGGTTAGATCAAAAGGACAATGCCACATGGGAAAAATTAGGGTCCGAGACCAAGGTGGAGACAGGGAAGAATCACTAGGTGAGCTAGATTAAGGATGTACGAGCTGATTTGGATGGTAGGTTATAGTCAAGAAGTGCCTAGTTGGGATTCGAGGTTGAATGACAAACCAATGCAAATATGTCGAATTAGGGTTGAGGAAGATGGTAAGCTAGGGTGAAGATTGGTGGAGAGTTGGGCGAGACTTGAAAGAACTTGGGAGGATCTCGGTGGGGATTGATTGAGCTCGGGTGGATATCAAGAGGAGCTTGGTGGAGAGTCGGGAGTTCAATGGATGAATGGAAGGAGGATATCGATGTATTAATTTTTATGTGAGTCTCAATGGAATATGACACCATGTAAAACCAATAACCATGTACTATGAAGGGTTAGAATAAATCAATTGAATAATATGATATTCCATTCATTTTTATAAAGACATGTTAACTAATTAAATTAAAAACCCAATAATGATAAAGATTAACAAGGAGCTAAAATGGAAATAACATAAAGTAGGCCTATTTACAAGAAATCATATGGTTCTTAGGCATTCTAGACTCAACATAATAATTTGGGAACTTGAAAACACACATGCAAAATTTATCTCGAGAATTATTTTGAGACTTCGTTAACCTATGTAGAACATGTAAATACATGTAGTCGATAGGATAACCACAAAACCAATACGAGTGTGTCATAATGTGTATAAAAAAGTTAACAACATAATAATATAATCACTTGCATATATAAAATAACACCACTTACCAACATGCGTTACACACCTTGGATTGGACCGTAAGTGTGGATGTGCCCATGCAGATGGAGAAAATATAGGTTCCCAATAGGTATGCCTCCAATGCATGATCAGTCCAACAACATTACCTTACTCTTGTCAAATGGGGAGAGGAATTTAAGTATAAAGGAGCTTATGGATCATAAGGACATAATGAGGGCTCAAGAGAATTTGAGCATAACGAAGGCTCTCACTTAATTCATGTCCTTTTTAGGGGAGGGGAGGTTGCATTTATAGGTTTTCAAATTAATATCAATTAGGGGACACTAAAAATCATGATCTAGAGGTAATGATGAATAATATTGAATAGTGTTGAAATAATATATGAATAGTATAGGCATTTTGGAAGTGGGGGACTAATGGACAAATAGACCCATTATTTTATTCTATCATGGAGGATAATGAGATATTTAATTATAATATGATAAGGATAATTCAAAATATTTTATTCGATGTGGGGGACATGAGGATAAATTAGAATACTCTATTCTAATGGTGGGGATATGAGGATGAATAATAATATTTTATTCGATGGTGGGGGACATGAGGATAAATTAGAATATTTTACTCTAATGGTGGGGGTAGTGGAAGATTGATGTTGCAGGTGATGTGGAGGATTTGATTAAGTGATAATGAGGGTTAATTAAATTATTTACATTGATTAATCATTCATGAATTTTTATGGGAATTTGATGGGGTGAGAAATTAATTAATAGGGTGAAGAGAATTAGGTGTCTATAATTGTAGTGGTATAACATCAACTATTTTCCCTAGATTTTGTATTCTATTTGGATGATAGGATTAGTTCTAAGGTTGGAATGTTATAGAGATTCGGTTAAGCTTGTTGTATTTGATGGTGGTTAAATCATTTATAATGTTTTTGTACTTGAATTTGAGATCATTAATATCATTAAAGGAGGTACGAGGGATGACTTGAACATTTTCAAGTCTAGGTATGGTATTCAAAGGTCATGTTGTCAAAGCATCTTGTAATAGGAAATTTTAGGAAATAGAGGCATATGAGGAATTAGAGCTAACTTTCTAGCTTATATTAGGTTATTTTTAGATAATATTGATATATTTTAAGCCTCAAGTAGCATAATACCACTTGTAAATTTATTCATAAATGTAATGTTAGAATTTAATTTTTGAGTAAGTATAAAAACGTCGTACGTGGTGAAGGACATGCACGAGGTGGGATCTTATTCGTATAGAACATGTAGTTAAAGTAGGTAGCACTTCAAGAGGACCCATTTTTATGGTGGTTAGATAATTCATTAAGGACAAGTTATTACCTTTTCTTGAAATTTTCTATACATCAAATTTCATAATTATGTATTGAGTAAGGGAGAAAATTTTTATACGGTGAAGATATTTTTCTTCTAGTGAAGTAGTTAACATTCTTACAACTAAATCATCTTGAGTTACATGATGAACTATCCATAGATTACAAATATCTTGGATATATTTAATGGGGGTGACTACATTTTCACCGATTAACTATAGAATATTGTTGAGAGAAGATACAAAGATACCATTCCATGCGGTTTAGGATTGAGGACTACCTCTATTGAAAGTCACAAAAGATTGATTTCTTTATGTGTCCATGAAGATTATAGGATGAAGGTTTCTTGGGAAGTTAAAGAATGACCTATTTAATAGAGGATTGGAATGAGACATGTGGGTGAGAAAAGCTACCCTTTGAATGGGCCTTTTCTCCTTCTTTGGGAAAGTTACAAAACTCAAAACATCTCTCTTGTTATGTACTACTCCATGTCACCATTTGTATCATGTGCTAATGCCACCATATCATTGAAAATAAATTATAATGGAGTTAACAAGTGTTTATATATGATTCAAAAACCATATGAGATAAGAAATGATCTAAAAATGGCTAGATATTCATAATAAATATCATTATATCAACATGTATCGCATTTTTAAAACATAAGAATACAATCCATCCCATTGCAATCTCAAGATTGTTGGTGGTTAAAAGTGTCCTTTTGTGAAAATTATTTTACCAAAAACACAACATGGTATTGCTTCTCAAGTGTGGGACTTACTATTAGGAATATTTAATATGTTAGTGCTCGTGTTAATAAGTGAGCTAAATTATATGTTAGTGTGTTGAATATTATTTATGTATAAATGTTAAGTGAGTTGTATTAACAATTCACATATGTGGTGTATTATTTTATTAGCTTATTAATTGAGTTATTGAAACAACTCAACTATTATAGATAATCAAGTTAATATGAACTTGTTTTATTGTTGAGACTCCATGAATATAGGAGCTCATACAAGTCTATAAATATGTAACATGTGTATATGAGACTGGATATAAAAATTTTATCGTCTTTACGATGTGCAAACTCGAACTAAATTTACACTTTCAACTTGAAGTAAAAATCCAAAGAGATTTGATTCTTGTCTACTTCTATTCTTGATGTTATCCTTAATTTCCTAATTTAATAATTACGAGGGAAAGGTATAAAATGATTGAAGTAAATAGGTTGGGGATGTGCCAAGATTGAAATAGGAATCTTCCTTCTACTATGTATTTGAAAATAACACAATATATTAGATAAATGCAACTATATTCCACCCATACACACATCACAACATAACAATAGGTAAAATGATCTACTAGTGATATATGGAGATAAGAGAAAAGACTAGGTGGACATAAGACACACAAATTCACCATTACTCAAGTATACACAACTTTATCGATCAGTAAAATGAGGCCTAGGTTGTACTATATTCATTAGTATAAAGGCTAAAACAACATACATAGGAGATGATAATTCAAGTGAATTATAAAAGGAAGAAGAATAATCATATTTATAATAGAACAAGCTCTTCTCCTTAAAGAATTAAAGGAAAGACACCGAGAAACAAGGCAATGATGTAATGAATGAAAATAAGTAAATAGTCCCTTATTGTAGAAAATATGAAATCTAAAGTGACATCGATATCTAATTTTAAGAGGAAATCAAGGATAATGAAAATGACTAATGGACTGAAGGGAAAAAATAGTTATCTCGAATCGAGATATCAACCGAAGTGTCTTATGTCATGAAATTCTATAATCTCATCCCATTTTCATCACATTAGGTATAACATTAATTTTAAACCACTCGAGGTGGGAGGAAAACTCCATCACTATCAAACCATTCTTGTCATCCAATGGTAGCTCAATACACAAATGTGATCCATCACTAGTTGGTGGAAGAGATATGTGGCATAAAAGGAAAAAATAAACCAATTCATACAAAAATTCAAATAGAGAAGGTGTTATGAATTGATGGAGATTCTTGTAGGTTATCAAATAGCTAGAAAAATCTAGAAGATATGGTATCTATGACTAAAATAGTAGGGCACATATGTTAATAATAATTTGTGGCATGGAAAGAAATGTCATTGTAAAAGATAACATTGCATGTCTTTGTGTGATGTTATGTGGCTCAAGAAAACCCTCATGATTTAGAATAATGTTCTATGGCTTAGAGAGAATAAAAAAATTTAAGCAAGCATTTGCATCTTTGGGTGATAATTCAAAACATTTTGTGGGTTAACAATATGATGTGGTAGGAATAAATGAGGGGTGGTACGGAAGAATGGTTGGAAGTGAAACCGAAGAAGGGAAGAAACATGAGGGGATGATATTATCAACACTATGATTAGAAACATTGGTTTAGGGCATTACATGGATTGAGAATTAGAGCAAGAGGATGAGCCAAGGATTTTTAATGGTTTATAGGTCGTGGAACACAATGATTATACGATGCGTAAGACTGGAGTGATTTTTGGCTTATAAAATGCTTTAAGGGCCATGTTGTGAAAAAGTGTCGTGAACTCTCAAAAGAGACAAATGTTTTGGGAACTTTCCCTTAATGATAAAAATGTTAATATAAATGGGAAAAGGGCACATTTTGGTTGATAATTGGATGTAGAATATATCTTTATAAGTTAAAGAAGAAAGTATCGAGAAAATAATATTGGTTTTTCTTGATTTCAAAAAGGTATTTTAGGTTGATTGTAATGTAAGTTGGAAAATTGTTAGAGTTGTTTTAATTAAATATGGTAGGCTAATTTAGTATTTTAGTAAAAATTGAATGATACAAAAATAAAATATTTAGTTTACGATCAAAAGTTTTAAGTCATTGTGAAATTTATGAAGAAGTGGAGGCATTTGTTGTTTCGAAAGCATTTATTTTGTACGCAAACCATAAAATGCTGCAATTCATAAATAGTCAAGGTAAGTTAAATCAAATAAACACGAAATGGGTTGAGTTATTACAAAATTAATTATTTTTCTTAAAACATTTAAGTGGAATTTGAATAGAGTTTTAGATGCATTAAGTATGTGTCTTATCGAGTGAGATGCATATGGAAGTTGTGGAGTTCGATGCTATGAATATTTAAGAGAGTCATGAAGATCATGCTAAGAGATAACAAACATTTATCGCACACCTTAGTTAGAATACTTAGATTATAGGAATGGTTGTTGTTCAAAAAGAGGTTCTTGATAGGAAAAATATGACAAGCTATAATGGAAGAAAATTGGACCACATAAATTTCCTGATGAAATTTGAGGTGAATGTATATGATATAGAAATGTCAGATGGGATAGACATTTCACCTATTTTTAATTTTTCAAATCTTATTATGAGGGGGAAATGAGTGATGAAGTGGACTATATCAAAGCATATTCGAACCACTAACTACTAAAGAAATTGCACTAAGAAATTGAAGAAATTATTGATTCACACATAAACAAGATAATATGTATAAATAAATATAACAATATCTAGTAAAATGGAAAGGTAGAGAAGTTGGGGGCAATGCACAGCCTCTAGGTTCACTCTCAATCTTACAACATTAAAAATATTTAGAGTTAAAAAAATACAATCATGTATAGGTATACACAATCTTGTGTATTGCGTCACTGGAATAAAGAACACGAGGTACGCATACTTGGGAGTTTTGTGCAAGCTATTAAATTTTATTTAGGGATATTTTTAATGATGATTGTGTGCAAACTACTCACACACATTATTAATTTTTAATGCACGTAGTTTTACTATTGTGCTATGTAAATCTTATGTTCTTATGCACTTTCAACATCAAACTGGTTTATACTTAAACATGTGAGCCTTAAACCATTTTATTCACTAATTAAAAGACCGATTGACCTAGTTTAGGGTCTAGTATTGGAATTGAAACATTGGAAATAAAAAAAAAATTATATAGTATATCCAAATATTTAGTTCCATATCAAATGTGAAATAAATATCCAAACTCTAACCTAGTGTATTTTAATTAGATGAAAACATCCCACACTTTATTTCTTGCCAATTAGATGAGATGAATCAACAATGATCTAATCAAGTTAGTCGTGAAGGTAAATTTATTTGTCAAAATACATTATTTCTTAAGCCAAAGTTCTATAAATAAAGGGAGTGTTGAACGTGTAAATAACTCTAAAGTGATAAAAAGATCCATAAGATAATTGAGAGGTAAGTTAATGAATGTATAATTATATTATGGGAAACTTAGGAAAATTGTAATAAAGATCCATTTCTAGTAGTCGAGTCTAGTTCTATGCATGTCTTGAAAATTAGAAAACCTAGCTAGGATGAGGTCCTAAGAGTTGAAATTTATTTTGGGAGTTTCTTGAGAGCCTTCATTGTAAGGTTGTAATAAGATTGTAATGCATTGTACCTAAGTATGCAATCTTTTCCTCATTGATTAATAAAACAATATTTTATTGTTTCTTGTAAAATGTGCAAATATCTTGCTTTGTTAGTCAATTATTTCTTTGTGAATTACTGGATTGTGTGATATAAGAAATCTCTTCATTGATACCTCCAATCTGTGACTACATCAATATTCAAAAACTTGATGTTGTCATAAGTCATGTCAACCACTTAATGCCATTTTTGAAAACTTTTAGGTCCAAATGGAACCATATAAAGTCCAAATTTTACATTTTAAGTTTTTTTATCACTATTGTCATTGCTTTTATGTCAAGGGCATGGAATCATAGTTTTATGTCACTAATTAGTCTATGAGATGTGTAAAGACCAATGGTTTTTTTGGGACCTTTTAGAGTTCCTTTAAAACTATGATAAATAACATGTAAAGGAAATCAATAAAAATAATAAGTTTCACATTAAATTTTCCATAGTTGAGTTAAGTTGCATTTGAAGTAAATACACACAATGTGTACTTAAATAAAAATACCAAATCTCCAAAATTTACCTAGCTTCGATGCAAATTCAAAGCTATATTCACTTTACAAATTAAGGCCAAATTTACTTTGAATTTTCATTGAATTTGTGCTAAAATTTGGAGTTGATTTTGTGCCACAAAATTACATTGAATTTGTTTCATATTTGTGTCACCAATTAATCCAAAAATGCATAATGTATCAAATTTGACTATATACATGGCACAAAATTCACTTCTTATATCAATGAATGAAGTAGTCCTTTACAAAAATTAAGTATTTATAACATGGAACAACTAGTACAAGGTAGAATGAATCTCTAAATTCTTGAACATAAGAACAAAATAATTCACAAGAATAACCACAAATGCGGGAATTCAAAATTGGGGAATATAAGGGCCCATGTAGGTAGTGACCATTTCAAAATGGATAAAAAAATGGTTGACTAGTTATTTAATTTACAAAAATAGTCATTCTAGAGGTCAAGACAAAAATAGGAGAGGAGAGAAGGAAATGGGGCCAAATACAATAACGAACATAAAGAAAAACTAGGTAATAAGAGATTCGAACATCACATGATGCAAGTCAAAGGTCAAACTACATAAGGAACACATGCCAATAAAAGCCTAACTTAGACAAGTTTTTAATAAACACATAAATACACTAACACTAAAGAAACTAACTACTATACCGAATTTAAGTGTTTACAGATATACACAAGAAGAAGAATTTTTCAAGGTGGAAGCCAACAACACAACCCACCTTAGTACTATTAAATTAAACTAGCTAATATAGATAAACATATGCTAACACAAGTCAAAGGTTGAGCTACACAAAGAACACATGCCAACAAGAGCCTCGACTTAGAAAAGTGTTTAATAAACACATAAATACACTAACACTAAAGAAACTAACCAATTCACCAAAATTAGGTGTTATAGATATATGTAAGAAGGAGAATTTAATAAGATCATGACTTAGCAGGTGCTTAATAAAACTCATAAATACACTAACACTAAAGAAACTAACTACTATACCAAAATTAGGTGTTTACAAATGTATGCAAGAAGGAGAATCTTTGCAAGGTGGAAGCCAACAACACACTCCATATTATCAATTTTAAAACAAATTAGGTAATTACACCGAAGGTGTCCCTCCTATGGGAAAGGCCCTTCTAGACGTTTCTCCAATTATGTTAAATTTGACGGTTTGATGTCTGTATGGAAATTTTGAGTATTATGACTATTTTAAACAATGTTTTGATTCCCGAATGCTTGGCTCCATCTACACTACATTGCGCCTACGGTTCAAGCTCATTTGCACAATTTCCATTGACTAGTTGTGTTGGTTTAGTTATTATAATAGATAACACAACGTTGAACAATTATTATGGCCAATAAAGATCCATGTTTATCACCAATTGTATTTTCATGGCAGCTGCATGACATTTATTTTGTGGAGTACATCATGGGATCGAGCCCAGGAAAATATGGAGCAACTTCAATCCTTGAGAATGCATGGAAGTGCAGATGATAGATCCTAACATGCAGCTTTACAAGAGGAGGACGAGGACATAATAGTCGAGATATCACTCATAAAACACTGTCGAGTGGCCAACAAAGCGTGCATGTCCATATAAAATTGTTGGCTCCATTGGTTCTACCTTATTCGGTTCTATCATGTTTTTGTATGATTTTAAGAAAACAATTCTTCCTTTCTGAAGAGGGAATAATCAATCTGTTATCCTATTTGGATATTGTTTCCAAGATTTAAAGATAAATATGGTATCTAATTATGCCGAACAAAACTCCTTAACCCCCAACCTGCTCACACTTAATCTACAAAGGAAAAATGTTACAAATTTTATTTAGCTAACTCTTTGTTATGTTAGATTTTATTTAGCTAATATCAAAACAAGGGCAGGGCTAATGATTTAACATATATATATATATATATGTTGTTCTTACTATCGAAGGTTAGATCTAATAATTATTGAAAATTCCCAAAAATAGCTGACCTAAATGTCACTGGAGGTAGTATGTTTCAAGATAAGTTGAATGTGTCTAATACCTCTGAAGAGAATACACAGATCCCCTATTCCCATTTCCATTCATCCTAAGCATCACCCATTTACATTTATTAACATCCTCTTAAGTGTTACCTATTTACATATCTTACATCTATATTTTGTGGGAAATAAGTCCTTATTTGATCCATAAGCATCTGAGTGTATGTTACTTATGATTTGGGATATAAGGATCTGAGTTTGAGAAAAACTATCTACCTAAAGAAATAATCATCATGATTCACCCAAATCCTTATAGCCAAGATGATTGATTATTTCAAAGATGAATAATTTTTAAGCGAGGGAAGGGCTAATGATTTAACATTAATAGACTGTTGCTTACTACGAAGGTTAGATTTGATACTGATTGAAAATTCCCCAAAAATAGCTGACCCAAATGCCACTGGAGGTAGCACGTTTCAAGATAAAATGACTATGTCTAATACCCCTGAAGAGAATACACAGATCCCTGATTCCCATTTCCATTCATCCTAAGCATCACCCATTTACATTTATTAACATCCTCTTAAGTGTTACCTATTTACATATCTTACATCTGTATTTTGTGGGAAATAAGTCCTTATTTGATCCATAAGCATCTGAGTGTATGTTACTTATGATTTGGGATATAAGGATATGAGTTTGAGAAAAACTATCTACCTAAAGAAATGAACATCATGATTGACCCAGATCCTTATAGCCAAGATGATTGATTATTTCAAAGATGAATAATTTTTAAGTGAGGAAATATACCTGCAATGTCCAAGACATCAGGGTGATCCCCTGTTGCACTTTTGCTTTAGTACGTGTCACCATGGTGACCATCGTCCCTGTGAAATACCAGTCGTACTTCAGTTCCAAAGTTGTGGCCATGAAGAAACCAAATAGTGCTCGCAAGACCAAGAAACACTACTTTACTTTAAGGAAATAAGTTATAATTTTGATGAGTGTGGACATACTAAGGTTTTGAAGTGTTGGCGAGCTACTAAGAGAGAAGGATTGTTTTATATGCATGCCTTCCTAAGGGAGCTAGAGTGTGGACATCCTTGTACCCTCAAATGCTATGAATTTTACTGTGTTTATTGCTTAGATTTACTAATTATTTAATTTTGTATTGGTATGACTGCTCTTTTCCCTTCTTATTAAATCTATAGCAGACTTAGACCCTGATTTGTGAAACTTATACCCTCTTCAATCTCCTAATGACTTAAAACCTTAGTGCTTGTAGCACCATAGCCAAGTACTTCCCATCCTACCTCTTTCAAGTAGCACTGACAAAATTATAGAAGTCCCCAACATGTATGCAGAAATGCTCAAATGCAAGTTTGAAATCTGGAATACAGGGCTTAATCCTCACCTTAAAAAGCTTCCTACCATGAGCTCTTTAGACCATGAACTCATTTGTATCATTAAATGTTGGCAAAAAAATCTTGAGACATGTCATTCAAAGTGACGCCGATGTACAAGAAACAACTGCTTTCTTGTATGCATATAGAGTTCACCCTACAACCATGGAACACCTACCACTTATTCAAGTTGCTTGAGATTGGAGCTACAACAAGAATCGTAAAGGTGATAAATGGAAACTGCGATCAACTCAAGCAATTATTCGGGTCCACCCAAGATTTGTGGATGTCCCAACTCAGGATTCAACGTCCTATGACCTTTTCTATTGGTCAAAACTCCTTTTATACAAGCCCTTCAAAAATATTGCCTCCGAATTTGGATCAACCCCACATGACATCAACGACACTTGGGACCTATACAAGCACAACTACAAACCGTGGCATGTTTTAAATGTAGAGATGGAACCTTTAAATGAAGTAATATCTACACTTACAAAATCAATCAAGCCCCTTATCAACATCAACTACAAAAGTAATAACTATCCCTCTAAATCAAATAACATATATCGTTCGGCGCGTTCACATTGCATTTTACACATGTGATCCTAGTATAAATAAACATATACTAACACAAGTGAAAGGTTGAACTACACGAGGAACACATGCCAACAAGAGTTTGACTTAGAAAAGTGTTTAATAAATACATAAATACACTAACTACTATAGAAAATTTAGGTGTTTACAAATATACACAAGAGGGAGACTTTTCACAAGGTGGAAGCCAACGACACTCTAACCCATATTAACAATTTTAAAGAAAATTATATAATATAAATAAACTTATACTAAATTAATTGTATAATTAAATTGGATAATGCCAGTGTCTCTAGATTTTACCCTAAAATCTAAGACTACCCCATGTTTAAAAAATTTCATTCTTTTAAAATAACGGGTCTTTTTGTGTTTTTATTGCCAGAAGATGTCTGTATTACGTTAAGATATTCTCAGTGAATCATAAGAGCCAATTTCAACAAATACTAGATGTCGAAACTCATTTTATCCCTCTCGACAAGTTTTGTCTCGGAAATTTTTTATTTACTTATTTATTAAATAAATAATGTCCCGTTTGAATTCAATTGTGCTCCGGTTGAATCTATCGAAGTTTTGCATGCCAGTATTCACACATCTCAATAGGGTTTTCACTAGGAATGAATTCATAGTTTTTCTATGACTTATGGCAACATTTTTGTTTTATTTATTTTCGTTGAGTTGTGGAGCTCAATTACTTCATTTTAGCATGCAATGGAACTTCTTTGGAAAACTCAATAATCAACATTGGTTAAGGGAAGATCGCATCGGTCGAAAAAGGCAGATCGACATCGGTCGAGGAAGACCAACATCGGTCAAGGCAAGTAGGAATCGGCGGACGGTTAGGAAAAGCGGCATTGGTTACCTATGCGACAAAGTTTTCATTAACTCTAAGGAATTATATCTATTTTTAGAATTAAAATAGATTTATTAATTGTAATTGCATGACTAAGTGCCCTAAGTCTATAAATGAATTTATAAGCATAAAAGCTAGGGTTTACAAGAGAGAGAATTAACAAGAATAAGAAAGAACATAAAAAGGTTGGTGAGAGAGAATTCTTGGTGATGAAGCAAAAGCTTGATAGAAAGAAAGTACTGAACATCTGAGAGGTGTGGAAGATTGTAAATCTTCATTGTATATCTTGTCAAAGCTTTGGATAATAGATTGGCTTGTTTCTTAGTGGACGTAGCCCACACTAGGTGAACCACATTAAATATGGTGTTGGTTTATGTCTCTTGTTTTGTATATCTCTTCGGTAAAATATCCACTTTTATTTACATGTATGCTTAGATCGATGATATATTGTCTATACAACCGGTGTGCTAACCCCAAAAATTTCTTTTACATTTTTCTCCTGGTTTTCCCGTGGTCTTTCTATTTAATTCCCCTAGGTCCGTTCTTTGTCCTGTATAGTCAGTTTAATTTCTGGAGCATCAAAAGATCATTTACGACCACCGTTGCACTGTGAAGGAATCGGTCTCGTAAAGTAAACTTCGATAAAAAAGATGTAGTCAAACACAAAAGCCTCTACTAGGCAAGTCACACTTTTTGGAATAAATAGATCTAAGTTGCAATGGGAATTTTGGTAGTGGCAGGTGGGTGAGAATTTCTTACCTTCCTGGAGGGTATTTTTTCCCATGACGTCAAAGTCACTTAAGTCGTGAATGGGAATTTTGGTATTGGCAGACAAAGAGAATTTCTTACTTTCATTACAGGTACTTTTTCCCATGAAGTCAAAGTCACTTAAGTCATGCAATGGGAATATTAGAGTGGTGTGAGACAAAGCGGAGATTTTTACCCGCCTGTAGGGTAAAAATTCCCATTATAAAAGAAAAATCACTTAAAGCTTAGAATTTTTACCTCTTACAGGTAAAAATTCCCATGATGAAAGTCAAATCACTTAAGTGGAAGAGGGATTTTGGAGCTGCAGTGTAGGGTGGAAATTCCCATCAAAGTTGACTTCCTATTTTTGGAAATTACCCTTGCTAAAAAATGTGACCCACCTTGGGTGAATAACAATGCATTTAATAATATTTATTAATGGTTTATTCACCCAATTTTGGTGCCATAAATAGAAGGAAAGTCAATGCAAGTGGAAGAGCTAAAGAGAAGTCAAGGATGCATGCTAAAAATAAATAAAATAATTTATTTAAAAGCAAGCCAACATGCATAATTGGGCACCCAATTTGGGTGAATAAATATGATTGTTTATTAATTAAATTGCAAGAAATAGGAAGGGCAATTATTAAAAATAGAATGTGAAGATTATATAAGCATGGGCTGCCATAATAAAGAAGAAATTAATTCTTTTTGATGAGGATTACAGCCCAGACAGGTTTTGGCGCTAAAAGAAGAAGGATTTTGCATTAAAGTGTATTTTCCCTTTCTTTGGGAAGCTTCCAGTTTTGGTGCCTAGGGTTGGAATAGCCTAATTTTAGTCATTCTGAGCATCTGCATGTTGGTATATGTGCCCAGGTGAATTAAATAATATTTTTGCTTGCTTTGCATGCAAGAAAAACCTCAAATTTTAGAGCATTAGGCTTTATATGAAAATTTTGGTGATAAAATCAAGTATTCGTGCCATGGACTCCATCTTTGTATGAATAAAATTATAGGTATTCATCACAGGTGCTCAAATCAATGTCATGTACATTGAATATATCTTCCAAATCTAAAGAAGTTGCCAGATCTACACAAATGGATCCAATTACAAGGGATTCGGCAGAATTAAAAGAAAAAAGCTCGAGACAAAGATTGTTCCAACCATGTGAAGCATGATGAAAGAGAAATATCGGTAGAATCATGCATAGATTCTAGATTTGCTGAAGTCAATGATACAGACATAGGCCCTGAACCTATCACCGATTTAATTGACAGGTCTAGATCTCATAATTGCAAAGGCTTCTGGCAAAAATTCATCCTCTTGTTTCTAACGCATCTCGTGTAGAAGTTAGTGCATGGAAAATTCCTTCCAGGATCTTGTGCATGTGCTCACGATCTTCCAAGTTGAAGTCTTCATTGAATTTACTTGTATTTGCATTCACCCAGAGTATTTTCCAGAATTTAAAATTGCTCATATGCAATTAAAAATAAAAATTATGAGTTTTTGTCTTAATTATTTAAGGAAAACATTGCACTTGTGCATGTACTGAAGAAGAATTGCAAAAACTTCAAGGATAAGAGGAAAGACAAGTCAAAGGAAATACCCACAAGAAAATCATAGTCACTTGCTTCAGATCTAGTTTGGTGAGAATCAAAGGCAAAAGAGTCAACCGCATGCAGAATATGGAAGAAGAACAAGATTGGGAGGGTTGCAGCTTTCTTCTTATTTCTTTTATTTTCTCCGACAAAGTAATTGAGCAATCAATTAAATTATAAAACTTAAGTGATTGGTTTAAAAGTCGTTACTTGAAGAAGTCAATTACTTAGAAATAAGTGGTGACATGCAAAATAGAAGGTTCTATTTTTAGTTATAAATCATGCATGTCATGCAAAGAGGAATTACAGGAGGAAGATTTGCCATTTGTTTCCCTTTTCATAGCTTTTCGCATGCGGGAATTCATTTAAAACTTCTATTTGTAATTTGCCCTTATACACATATAAATATAGGAAGAACCTACGGTTAGTGAATCAAATTTGTAATCAACATTCTTGTGTTCTAAACTTTGAGCTAAAACCCCTGATAGCTTTTTGCAAGTAGAGGAATAGAGAAGAGATTTCGGAGAACTTTGTGTCAACGGTGCATTCGTCTCTTATTTCTTTTTAGATCTATGCATAAACTTTGTGTTGTCTTAGATCTAGATCTGAAACTTTCCCTTGCTTCAAATTTTGCATTTTAAGATCTATTTGTTTCTTCTATGTGCATGTAATCAACTCTGTCAACTATTGGTTAGGTTGCACATTTCCTTTCCTTTCTTCTCGCATTTAATTATTTCCCTTTCTTGCACATATTGCTTATAGCTGCTTACTTGTTGCAAAACTGTCTAGCTATGGTTCATGAGCTACATAGTTAAAGTAATACCAACAAATAGATATTAGGAAATACAACTGGAAAAATCTTACATGGGAGCCTCACCGGTAAATGAGGGAGATTTATCTCATGACTGCCTAGGTTTTCAGCTATGCAGAAAATCTAGCCAACAATTTTTCACGACTCATTTGGGAACAACAACAAATTAGCGCAGATCAAAGCTTTCTCTTTCTAGTTCCCTTTTATATTATAAGCTTAACCTGGTAGAACACCCATTCATGCATTCTAGCAATGAGCTCAAGGAAGGATTGACCATTTTTATAGATTGCAAGAGTAATTTAATTTCAGTCATCCTCCTTAAGTTAGAAGCCGTAGATCCAGTCTTTCACCAGGAAGAAGAGTGCAAACTCCTCTAGATCCGGATCATGTCCAACACAATCTAGTAGCTGGGATTATTCACCAAGTCTATTCTCAAAGAAGACGTGCTCCTTTCATGATGCTGAATCAACCACTTGCCCCTGCAACACCTGTTCCATGGGGTGCAACCTTTGGACCTCTGAATCTGACTCCTCCTATGCATGATCTACCTAAAGGGATGAGAAATAATTTTCTAAAATTATTTGGAGATGGTAAGCAAGAATCCAGATGACCACTTGGCTGCATTTTTATATCTTGTGGAGTGCTTGCATGAATGAACATGAAGATGTGTCTCGTGAGAATCTTCATAAAGACTCTCCATGACTTGGTGGAGAATGGTTCTACCAGTAGCTCTAGCACCATAACCAACTGGGCCTCTATGAAAGATGCATTCCTAAAATATTCAATCCTACCGATGATTCCAGTACATTGATAACCCAACTAACTCAGCTGAAGAAGGAGCCATAAGAGCACATGCGGGATTTTATTACAAAATTCCAAAGAATACTTTACAAAATTCTTACATCTGGTTCTCTGAATGATGAGAATCAAAAGGTATTCTTCATCAATGCTTTTCTTCTGAAGTAAACTATCAAATATGAAGATCATGTCATGTTAGTTTGTTACCAGCCCAAAACATGGCGGCTGAAATTGAAGATGACCTTATCATGGCTAGAAAAATAAAGAGCAACACTTCTAGAGCTGAAAGTTCATCTTCTGCTACTACATCTTGATTCACTATTGTAAAAGTTAGCAAATGAGATGTCACAGATGAAGAAACAAATGACTCAAATGGATCAAGGCAACAACACTACCCCTTCTCAGAATTTCAACAACAACAACAATCGAACCACATTGTTGGTTCCCAAAGATTAGCAATTGAAGCTGCTCCCAGAAATAATGTGGAGATGAATGAAGAAGACCAGGAAGTTGACATTGATCAACTTGAGAATGATGATTTTGTAGGTCCTGCTGGCGACTCCAACATTAATTACCTAAACTACAAATATGAACATGATGATGAGAAGCTTCATGAAGATGATCATGGTCATACATATGTAGTATTTACAAAACCACAAACTTGCCAAGCTGAGGCATTAGTTGATGAACAAAGAAGGGGCAGCCCTTTACCTTCTTCTTTAGCTCCTAGAAATAAGAATGTGAGTTCTTTGTCTCAACCATAGAAAGCAGCTCAGGTATCTAAATCTATTCCTTCTTTTGACATTATTGATCATGTCAAGAAAACCAGATTTCAAATGTCAGAAGTTGAATACTTGAGAGCCTTTCTTGAGTAGTTAAATAGGCTAGTCAAATATGTACAATCATCAAGAAAATCCAATACATCAAAATGCCTTTTTCCTAAGCCCAAAGATACTCCTCCCGTAACAACACTATAGTTTTTAAATCCTCACTATCTTCTGAAAGAGTGGAACCATTATATGTTTCCCTATTGATTAATGGTTTCAAGTTAAACAACTGCATTTTAGATTCAGGTGCTTCTGACAATGTCATGCTAGCTAAAGTTGCAGATGCTCTTAGGCTTACCCTAACGAAGACCATAGGAAGGTGTTATTCCATGGAGAGACAAGTCCCTTTAATCGAAAAAAACAAGTTGTTTCGAAAATTTTCCGACAAAAGATTAAAGATGACAATCTTAGTTACAGATATTCATGTTTCCTATGGGATGTTGCTGAGAAGAAACTTCTGCAAAGAGTTGGGAGGAGAAGTAAAGATGGATTGGTCATGTGCTCATATTCCTATCAAAGGAATAAATCAGAAGTTGGAGCTAGAAAAGAAGTCCAAGTACATGGTGAAAAAATCTGAAGATCCTAGATCTCAGATTATTTTTCAGGGGTCTGACCATGGTGTATACTTCTTAGAAATGGATAAAGGCATTCTAGAGCTAGAACTTCAACTAGAGCCAACACAAGAAGAGGAAAATTTTGGATGCTAGAGTTTAAAGGAAGTTGTTCTTTTAGATCAAGAGCCAGTGTTCTACTAATATATCCAGATCATGAGATATTCCCATACTCCCACAAGCTTATGTTCGAGAACACCAATAATACGATGGAGTATGAAGCATTCTATGTTGGGAATGGAGCAAGTTAGAAATAAAGGAGTAAAACTCCTCAAATCCCAAGGAGATGTTGAACTTCTAGTAAATCAAGTTCGAGGGAAAAATCAAGTCAAAGGAGTTAAGATGAAGCATTAGAGAGATAGAGTGCTTTATGCCACATTTGATTTTGTAGCCTTCTCTATCAACTTCATTCTAATAAATCAAAATTCCAAGGCAGAATCTTTGGCAGTCATGGATGCACTATTGAATCTAGATAGATCACCATCCATATTCATACAAGTAAACTATAAAGTGGAGATGGTCTACCGCCCAAAATTTCCCGATAATGTTGAACAAATGGCAGACTTTCAATGGTGACAAACAAACATCCGCGTGTCGGAACAAGACAAATTTGAAAGGTCAGTATGTTGAAGGGATTAAATCACCACCACGACAAAAAGTCACAGGAAAAGTTGATCTGGGTTATGATGACCATAGTGGAATAATCCAACCAAAGGGTAACAAAATCCCCAAGGGTTTAGTTTCCTTAGTGGAGACTTTCAACAAAGCGTGACCAATACCGAAGAAGAACAAAGAATATGGTGATAGTTCTTTCTTAGAAATGCAATAGGTAAATCTGGGAATGGAGGAAGTTGATGCAGACTTATCCACCACAGAGAGAAGAAATGATGAGCCACCACCAGATGAAGTTGATAAGGACTTTTCCTAAGGTATTTGAAAGAAGGCCAGAGAAAGGAAGTTCAAGATCGGAGACTAGGTACTTTGGTGGGACAAGAGACATGAACCGAAGGGCATGCATGACAAATCTGATTCACTCTAGAAAGGGCCCTTCATGATCAAGAGAGCTGCCGAATGGATACTTTCTTCCTTGCCTACCAGGATGGAATTGAGTTACCACTACCTTTCAATAGGTAACATCCAAACTATTCAGAATTGAGATACGAGGTAAAAAACTCGTATGTATATAAATAAAACTTTTCTGCTTTTTTTTTTTTTTCTGTGTTGTGTTGTTTTTGTTTTCCTAACCATGAGCCTAAAGGAAGGACAAGACTAGAGATATTGGGAATCTCTTTACTAGTAAAGATGTCCATTGGGATCTCATTTTACCCTAAAATTTGAGACTACCCCATGTTTAAAAATTTCAATCTTTAAAAATAAGGTAAAGATGTCCATACGTTAAGATATTCCCAATGAATGATTACCATTAAAATCTATCAATTTATGGCCTCTGCCATATTTCATCCCCGTGTTGTGCCCGAGAAGTTTTCACCTTCCTTTTGTTTGCCATAACCAATCCTTCGGGCCGAGGATCACGTATGGATCCATAGTTGTTTCCTTGTTTCTTGTTTATCTGGAAAAGGTTCTGTAATTTGGGTCCCCCATTCTCTGTTCATCTAAAAACTTCGGGCTCTCCCATTCTTTCCATTTTCCATTGGGATTTGTTGTCCTTGTCATTTTTTGCCCTAAATACTTGAAGAAAAATGAATGGATGTAGCTCGGAGGAATGTGTTTGAGCCTTGTAACATTTCTAAATTCTTTGTCCTTGGAGAAAATTTCATCTCTGGGCTCAAATGGTCATTTTTCCACATTTTACGGTTTGATGGATGTTTTTCCAGTCAAATTTACATCTTTTCATCAACAGGGACACGTGGTGAGCCCGCGCTCATTCAAGATCTCAGAAAAGGGGACCCATTTCTCAAACTGTTTTCCCACCCATTTGTATGGATTCGATACAAACTATGAAGGGGCATATCTTTCGACTCAGGCTCAAAATATTGCAAATTTGACACCGTTGGAAAGCTCTGGACCTCCACTACACCATGGAAGCATAAAATATTACTTTCAATAGGCCTTGATGGGTGAAAAACTAAAAAATGGCTTTCACGCCATTAAAGTGGATCTGGTTGCTTCCACTACCCATTTTTTGATATTATTTGCCATTCTTCCTCCTCTAATATGCCAAAGCAAGCATGGAGGATATAAAAAGAAAATTTTCAGATTGTGGATAGATTTGTAGGAGCATTAACGACTGGTGGTCGAGTTGTCATCAGATTTTCCTTTTTCCTCTATTTTGGTCACTTCTGATATAAATACAAGAGCTCTGCTCTTGGTAAGGGGTTGGAGGTTGAATGTTGGAGTGTTAGAGGTCAGAACTGATTTTCTAAAAAGCTTGATAGAGCCCATCCTTTTGAGGGACTATTTGAGAAACATAGGTATCTCTTTTGTGTTAAACTTGATCGTGTCAAGGTGGTTGCGAGTGTACAACCATTGAAAAGCTCTGAGACTATTCTAGGAACTTTCCCCTACTGATAAGTTTAATCAAATTTGAGTTATTTATGTGTTGACTCTAAGCAATTAGTGTCTGCTTTGTTCAAAATGTATGCAAATAGTTTTATTCATTCCTATTGCAATCTTATACTAATTTTTTTGTGAAATCACACAAGATCTCATCCTTGTGATAGTTTAATGGTATTTGCAATTTCATCTCAAGAAGAGCCTTCATCTTGGATGAGATAAACAAATTTAAAATCAATTCACTGTCATTTGTTGATAAAGATTGTCTGTAAGTCTTTGGGTGTACCTTAGGCATGGTTAATCAGAAACTATAGTGTTTAATTGAGTCTTCTAATTTGAGCCTTCGTATTGGAGTCTTAAAGATTATGTGAAAACGTGCTGATTTGGGCCTCCATTGAAGCACACCTTCTGGTTGAAGGAACATTGATTGTTCTGAAGCTTTGTTGTGAAGTTGCTCATTATTGTAAAGTCCCTCCAAAGATATTGGTATAATCAACTTTATCTGCTTCACCTCCCACCAAAAATTCACTTAAAAACAATTAATCATACCCATACTACCCTTGTTTGTCATGTATGTAAACAAATGCATAATTTTTACCATCAAAACATGCGAAACAATCAAGTTTTCATTGTCTTTAGTGGCTTGAACCTTGCTTAGAAAATATCTCCATTATCTAGAGTGACAACTCGTGAGAGTTAGGTTTTGTTGCATTGATCATATTTTCTTCAAGGTCTTCTTAATAATTTCACAAGGAAGGATATCTCCATCTCCTCCACAAACAACAAGCTACAAAAAGGGTCCTCTCACCCTGGTTGAAAGGCACAACCATAAAGTAGTGAGGATAGGTCAAATCCTCTTGAGGGTGCTACCCATTTCTCCACATCTGAGTGACAAAGAGCAAGTTGCATTTCATCCCCGGCTACAAAATGACACACTATATGCTCTACTTGTCTCTAAGCTTCCTGCCAAACTGTGATGTTGCTCAACTTCTGAGGGAGAATCAATTTGGGTACCAACACTTTATTGGCACCATGCTGGGGATGCTTTGAAGAATTTAAAGTTTTCAGACCCTGGTAATGTTTCTTGTAGTTTTGTGTGCAAATACATTTTGAAAACATCATTCTCTGATCAGATTTGTAAGGATTGAACAAAGTTATAGGTTTCGTGTGTGCCATCTGTCCAATTTTTCCAAGTAGTTATTGTACTAGGTTTGCCTCACCATTGATAAATTTGGGTGAAGGAAGGTCTGATTTGTAAAGCTTTGCATGATTTTTAGTGTTGATAGATATTTGATAGATTATTTTAGTGCATTTGCACAACTAGGGTGAAAATCCTTAGTGGTGACTCCGAGTTGATTTGATTTTGATAAATGCCAGTGTCTTAACCTCTGTCAATTGAAAATTTGTTACTAATCTTTGCAAATCTGGAAGGAAGAAGATCTTTCTTCACCACGGACCCTAGTAGAAGGTTGTTTCTAGAGTTTGGAAAGTCTAATTCAGAAGGAGGAAGAATTTGGAAGGTTGTTGGAGATCAAACCTCAAGAAAAGAGGTCTCCATTGGTGAAAATGATCGGCATGTGATTAAAGATTGCAATGCTTCCTCAACTAGCTTTGAATCAGTAGTCTCTTTGTAAATCTGAATTCTCCATCTGGAGAGGGGCCTTCTCATTCCACCCATGTATTTGAAATATTTACATCTCATTCTACCCCTGTATTTTCCAAATCTGATAGTGCCTACCGTGAAAAAGAGCCATTAGGGGATCGTCATTTTGAAAATTGTATCCCTGTACCACACAGACCCCTCACTCCTCATCACTTTGTTTCTCCTGTAAGATCACCTCCTAGAATAATATGGCTCAGCCTCCACCCAGACCTCCATTTTTCATTAATACTTTTGGTCCCATCAGTTTTAGAGGTATGGCTGGCTATCCAAATGTTGTGCCACAAGATGTAAGAAATAGATTACCAAAGTTTCAAGGAAATAATGCAATAATTGGTGATCAACACTTGAAACTCTTTGTCAATATGATGGAGGATTTGAAATAGAGTTTGAAGATGTGTACATTAAATTGTTTATTCATACATTAGAGGAGGATGCAAGGGACTAGTATAAAGCTCTTCCTGATAACTCTATTGATTCTTGGACTGAAATGAAGAATGCATTTAGATTGCAGTATGGTGATAAAACAGACCCTAGGTTTCTTTTGTCATAATTTGAGAATATTAAAAAGAATCCTAATGAATCAAGTGCATGATTTTAATACAAGATTCAATAAGACATTGAGAAGATTTCCTATGAATTTGAGGCCATGTGATGAATCTTGTCTTATAAAGTATGTTGATGCATTTGACAAGAAGGTTGCATACTATTTGAGGGATAAAAACCCTGGCACTTTGAGGCAGGCCTTTACCATGGCTCTGCAAATTGAGAACAACATCAAAGTAGTTGGAAAACCTCCTAAGAGGGAGGGTGTCAAACTGATAAACCTAGAAAAACCTCAAGCAAGCAAGAGTGTGGATCTTGAGGAGGTTGTTAGGACTTTGGCGTCAGGGTTATCAAAGAAATATCTTACAAACTAGCCTCAGTAGAAGAAAGGAATTGGGCAGAGTTCACAAGGTCAGCAAAAGGCACAAAATCATGACAGATTTGGAAATCATCCTAGGGGTGATCAGAGGTCAGATGAAAGAGGTAAAGGACCCATGGGATCTACAAATAGACATCCCCAAGCATGTGAAAGTAGAATGGTGCCTGATCCTCTGACTTCCCGGGTTGCTGTTGTTGATGAAGCCAATGAGATTGATTGGTGTGATAGATGTTTTCTGCCCCATCCTCCATGTGAAATAAATCAGCAAGAAGAAGAAGCTGATAATGATGATGGTACTGATGATGATGTTTGCATGATGGGTTGCTCTTCAAGCTCACAACAAGGAGCAACTTCAACCGAAGTGATAAGTGCTCGAACTGCTGCAACTTTTTGGGATTGCATTCACCGGGTACCACTTCTTCCTCTTCTCATACTTTTGAAATAGATGTAGTGCAAGCTTTTGAAATACCTAATAATGACTTTGAATATTTAAGAGCTTTGATGATAAAGAAGTATGATGGAGGAATCCCATCTGAGGAGGACATGCAATTGTTGATGAATGTTGTTGTTGCCCAAGAGAAGGAGTACAACACAAGAAGTAGGGTTTTCAAAGGTACATAGGGCCTCAGGCCAAGCCAAAAACTCCATTGCTTTCAAATATTCCTAAAGAGGCCCCTAAGAAAGATGCATCTGCCAAGGGCCTTGTTGTCCCAAACAAAACTCATACCCCTCCTCATGCCCAAGCTGTCAAAATCTGTGCCATCTAATGAGTGTGTCAACTTTCCTTCCAATGTTGCCTTGCCAAAGTCTGTCCCTTATGATATTGCCCAAGTCTTGAGTCAGATCAAGATCTCAGTTCCAATTGTTGAGTTGCTTAGGATTCCTGAGCACAAGAGGAGGGCATTGGAGTATTTTGGATTGAAAGAAGAGAAGAGTGCCCCAGGTAGAAACGTAAATATTGTGGAGACTCCTCCAATCATCGAAGAACTAGAAGCACCACCAGCATCAGAAGAGCTAGATGAACCACCTGAGGTTTATTTGGGGACATCCTTGGTAGATTCCTAGCTAAATGTGGATCCATTCTTCACCACTCTGATCATTAAGGATAGATTCTGCACAACTGTATGTTTGATTCGGGGGCATCATGCAATGTTATGCCTTTGGAAGTTATGAATGAACTAAACATCAAGGTAACAACAACATATGGGAAGTGCACTGCCATGGATTCTAGAGAGGTGCCAGTGGTAGGATGTGTGAAAGGTCTGATGGTACAACTTGCAGCCTATCCGGGTAGAAACTTGAAGCTTGATGTAGTTATTGTTGACTATCCTAGCCAAGTGGGGTATGTTGTTATCTAGAAAATGGGTTGCAAGTGTTGGTGGGAGTGTTCAAATGGATATGTCCTATGCCACCATCCCAATTGAGGGCAACCTTGTCAAGTTGTATGGGGAAAAGAAGATGTTACATCTTATTGAAGATCCCAACAATGCATCTTATGAAGTTTTGTACACAAGTGTTGATGTTGATAACTTTGTAGGATTCACTGATGGAAAAGAGCACAAGATTGAAGAATGCAAGTGTCTTGAATAGGAAGGCTCTCATGGAATTTATTGTTTGATGGAGCTTGCTCCAAGTTTGGAAATGGTGTTGGTGTTGTTCTGATCTCTCCAGGATAGGAAGAGTTTGTCTTTTCCTTCAAACTCAACTTTGAGTGCACTAATAACATTGCTGAGTATGAGGCCCTATTGTTAGGTCTGAGGATTGCTTGGAAATATGGTGTTAAAGACATCATTGTCAAGGGAGATTTGGAATTAATTGTAAAGCAAGTCAGAAAACTGTATGCCACAAAAAATCAGCGAATGAAACAATACAAGCATGTAGTTTGGGATTTCATTGAGATGTTTGTTTCATTCAATATTGTGCATCATGATAGGAAGTTCAATGATTTGGAAGACAAGTTTGTAGTATTGGGATCTCGGTTTGATGATTGTGCAAGTATCCCCATATTGTGAATATGATGTTGAGGTGTTAACTAGGCCATCTATACCTGACAACATTAAACATTGGCAAGTTTTTGATGATGATGCTTAGGTCAAGAAGATTTCTGCAGAATAAAGGAGAGTTTTTTGATCAAAATATTGATTGGGAGCCAATGGTGTGTAGTAGAGGGTAAAGAAACCTTGTTTGGAAAAGGCATCATCCAACTAAAGACTAATACCATTCCTAGAGGGCTGGTTGCTCTTGAATCCAACTTTGATAATGTTGATCGCATTATTAACAGATGCATGGCAGCCTCAAGGGATATTGAGGAGCATGACCTTGGCACAAAGGAAAAACCAAGGAAGATCTGGTTGGGAAGCAATCTCAGCAAGGAGGAAAAATAGTCTTATGTCCAATTGCTAAAAAATATCAAGATTGCATGGCTTGGACTTATTCGAACTAAAGGCATACAGAGAGGATCTGTTTCAACATGAGATTCCTTTGGAATCTAATGCAAAACCATTCAGGTAGAAACAAGAGGCCAATCAATCCACTCTGTCTCTTAAAATGCAAGAAGAACTAAAGAAACTAAGGGATGGAGGGATTATTCAGCCCACAAGGTATTCTTCTTGGGTTGCAAACCTAGTACCAGTTAGAAAGAAGAATGGTGACATCAAGTTGTGTGTGGACTTTTAGAAATCTGAACAGAGCATCCATGAAGGATAATTATCCTTTACCAAACATGGAAAACATGTTGCAGCTAGTGACTGGTTCTGAGTTACTTTCTACCTTGGATGGTTTCTCTGGTTATAACCAAGTTGTGGTGAAGGAATCAGAAAGAATTAAAACAACCTTTACCACTCCTTGGGGGACATATGTATATGTCAGGATGCCCTTTGGGCTGATGAATGTTGGAGAAACCTTTTCAGAGAGCAATGGATGTTGCTTTTTGTTGGTTACATCAATGATTTTATTGTTGTCTACCAAGATGATGTAACTGTGTTCTCCATAAAGAGAAGTGATCACTTGTTGCACTTGGAAAAAATGCTTGATAAGATGCAGAGAATATGGCATTTCACTCAATCCAAAGAAGTGCCATTTTGGAGTGCAGAAGGCAAAGTTGCTTGGTCACATTGTGTCACGAGAGGGGGTGATGATTGATCCAGAAAGGGTAGAGGCCATCAACAAGGTTCCAATCCCAAGAACCAAGAAAGGAATTCAGTCCTTCTTTTGGGAAGATAAACTTCATCAGAAGATTTATATCAAACTTTGTTGAGTTGACCATTCCAATCACTTCCATGTTAAAGAAGGACAGGTCATCAAGTGGGAGGAGGATGCCATTCAAGATTTCAATGGGATTAAAGAGGCATTAAAGCATGCCTGTTCTAGCAGCTCCAGATTATAAGAATCCTTTTCAACTATTCTCTTTTGCTTTAGAGAACACTATTGCATCTATCTGTTGCAGAAAGATGATGAAGGGGCTGAGAGGCCAATTGCCTTTTTAGTAAGGCATTGCAGGGGCTGAGCTGAAATATACTATTATGGAGAAACAAGCATTTTCCTTGGTAAAAGCAACAAAGGTTTTAGGCCTTACATTTTGAGCTCTAAAATTGTTGCTTATGTTCCCCACACCATGGTCAAAGATATCTTATCAGAGATGGAAGTCTCAAGAAAAAGATGTAGATGGGTGAACAAGTTGCAAGAATATGACATGGATATCCAAACCATGAAGTTGGTGAGAGGTTTGGGCTTGGCTAAGCTTATGGCTGAGAGAAACTTGTGAACTGTTGAGGTAAATGAAGTAGAAGAAAGTAGGGTAGATGTTTTTGAAAAATTGATGAGTTCTGAGTGGTACAAGGATGTGATTTTTTATCTTAGACATTTATACTACCCGAGTATTTGAGTAAGAACTAGAAAAGGGCCCTTAAGTTGGCTTCCAGAAATATGTCATTACTGATTTTGGGTTAGCTTGGAAGAACCCTGAGGGAGTCCTCTTAAGGTGCATTACTGAAGATGAAGCCCCAAGATAATTTTGATCTCCATGGAGGAGTTTGTGGGGGCATTTTGCTGGAAGGGTCACAACACACAAGATCCTAAGGGCTGGTTATTGGTGGCCAACTCTCTTCAAGGATGCAACTCTTTTGGTTAGAAGATGTGAGAGTTGCCAGTGCTTCTCTGGAAGACTGAAAGCTTTAGGCTCCCTTCCTTTGCAGCTTGTATCAATTGAAGCTCCATTCAAGCAATGGGGAATGGATTTTATTGGTGAGATTTCAGACCCTTCAAGTGCTGGCCATAAGTGGATTCTTGTAGCCACAGATTACTTCACCAAGTGGGTGGAGGAAATCCCCACCAAAAGGGCAACACACCAAATCATCATGGACTTCATGTTGAACCATATCATCTGCAGGTTTGGGGTGCCAGTCAAAATTGTTGCTGACAATGCCATGAGCTTCAAGAGCTAAACCCTTGGTGGTGATGTGTAAAGAATATGGGATCAATTTGACATATGCTTCTAATTACAATCCCCAAGGAAATGGACAAGTTGAGTCTAGTAATAAAAATTTTTGAAGATTATTAGAAGAACCTTGGAGCTGAACAAGAGAAAATGGGGTGAGCAAGTTGAAGTTTTTTGTCTGGGTAGACCAAATTATTGTTAAGAGAGCCACTGGAAAGAGTCCATTTGAGTTGGTGTATGGAACTCAGGCCCTTGCCCTACATATGCAATTATCCTCATATCAGTTCATGCAACAACTGGAAGATCAAGAAGTAAGTCCATATGATGCCCGTATTAACCAGATTGTTGAACTTGATGAAGAAAGGAGGGTATCCCACCAAAGGCATGTAAAGTTCAGAGAGAAGCTGAAGAAGTTGTTTGACAAGAAGGTCACCCCAAGAGCTTTCAATGTTGGAGATCTCATGTTGTTATGGGATAGCAGGCATGAAGATAAGGGCAAGCATGGAAAATTTGACGCTTTATGGATGGGCCCTTACTCCATAGACATTCGGATTGGTGAGCATACCTTTTTCTTGAAGGATTTGGATGGAGAATTGCTCAAATTTCCTGTTAATGGTAGGCATTTGAAGCATTTCTTGGATTGATTCCCAGAACCAAGGTGAACATCATTGTACAGTGTATAGTTTGTTGGTTTGTTTTCTATTTTTCATGTTTTTTGTTCATTGTTTTGGCCCCGGGTGGCTTGTTTTTGCTGGTTTCTCTATTCATTTTTGGGGGATGGTCCTGGTTTTGTGCTCTGCAAGCTGACTCCTTTTCCCAATGGATATTTTGGCACTTGGTCTACCTTGTTCTTGTGGCACTCACAGGAGTGCCCATCCCCGAGTCGGAGCCGATGTTGGTGCTCAAAATAGTCTCACCCCATTTTGCCATTAAAATCTATCAATTTATGGCCTCTACCATATTTCATCCCCCGTGTTGTGCCTGAGAAGTCTCTGCCTTTTGTTGCCATAACTAGTCCTTCTGGGCCGAGGATCACGTATGGATCCATAGTTGTTTCCTTGTTTCTCTGTTTATCTGGAAAGGGTTTGTAATTTGGGTCCCCATTCTCTGTTCATCTAAAAACTCGAGCTCTCCCATTCTTTCCATTTTCCACATAGTCGGGATTTTTTGTCCTTGTCATTTTTTGCCCTAAATACTTGAAGAAAAATGAATGGATGTAGCTCGGAGGAATGTGTTTGAGCCTTGTAACATTTCTAAATTCTCTGTCCTTGGAGAAAATTTCATCTCCGGCTCAAATGGTCATTTTTCCGCATTTTACGGTTTGACGGGTGTTTTCCTGGTCAAATTTACATCTTTTCATCAACAGGGACATGTGGTGAGCCCACGCTCATTCAAGATCTCAGAAAAGGGGACCCATTTCTCAAATTATTTTCCCACCCATTTGTACGGATTCGATACAAACTGCGAAGGGGCATATCTTTCGACTCAGGGCTCAAAATATTGCAAATCTGACACCGTTGGAAAGCTCTAGACCTCCACTACACCATGGAAGCATAAAATATTACTTTCAACAGGCCTTGATGGGTGAAAAACTAAAAATGGCTTTCACGCCATTAAAGTGGATCTGGTTGCTTCCACTACCCATTTTTTGATATTATTTGCCATTCTTCCTCCTCTAATATGCCAAAGCAAGCATGGAGGATATAAAAAAAAATTTTCAGATTGTGGATAGATTTTAGGAGCATTAATGACTGGTGGTCGAGATGTCATCAGATTTTCCTTTTTCCTCTGTTTTGGTCACTTTTGATATAAATACAAGAGCTCTTGCTCTTGGTAAGGGGTTGGAGGTTGAATGTTGGAGTGTTAGAGGTCAAAACTGATTTTCTAAAAAGCTTGATAGAGCCCATCTTTTGAGGGACTGTTTGAGAAACATGTATGTCTCTTTTGTGTTAAACTTGATCATGTCAAGGTGGTTGCGAGTGTACAACCATTGACAAGCTCTGAGACTATTCTAGAACTTTCCCCTGCTGATAAGTTTAATCAAATTTGAGTTATTTTGTGTTGACTCTGAGCAATTAGTGTCTGCTTTGTTCAGAATGTATGCAAATAGTTTTATTCGTTCCTATTGCAATCTTATACTAATTTTTTTGTGAAATCACACAGGATCTCATCCTTGTGATAGTTTAATGGTATTTGTAATTTCATCTCAAGAAGAGCCTTCATCTTGGATGAGATAAACAAATCTAAAATCAATTCACTGTCATTTGTTGATAAAGATTGTTCTGTAAGTCTTTGGGTGTACCTTAGGCGTGGTTAATCAGAAACTATAGTGTTTAATTGAGTCTTCTAAATTCGAGCCTTCGTATTGGAGTCTTAAAGATTATGTGAAAACGTGTTGATCTGGGCCTCCATTGAAGCACACCTTCTAGTTGAAGGAACATCTTGACTATTTTGAAGCTTTCTGTTGTGAAGTTGCTCATTATTGTAAAGTCCCTCCAAAGATCTGGTATAATCAACTTTATCCTGCTTCACCTCCCACCAAAAATTCACTTAAAAACAATTAATCATACCCATACTACCCCTGTTTGTCATGTATGTAAACAAATGCATAATTTTTACCATCAAAACATGTAGAAACAATCAAGTTTTCATTGTCTTTAGTGGCCTAAACCTTGCTTAGAAAATATCTCCATTATCTAGAGTGACAACTCGTGAGAGTTAGGTTTTGTTGCATTGATCATATTTTCTTCAAGGTCTTCTTAATAATCTCACAAGGAAGGATATCTCCATCTCCTCCACAAACAACAGGCTACAAAAAGGGTCCTCTCACCTTGGTTGAAAGGCACAACCATAAAGTAGTGAGGATAGGTCAAATCCTCTTGAGGGTGCTACCCATTTCTCCACATCTGAGTGACAAAGAGCAAGCTATACTTAAAGTTATTGAAATAATTACGTAGATAGACATTATACAATGGTAGTAGGAGTAGTGGACTATAATGTCTATGAGTTGTTAGTGATTAAATTTTGACATAGTAAATAGCACCCATTTCGATCGGTTAAGAGTTTTTCCTTTTTACTTGGAGAATTTAATAAAAAAATTCAATATCTTGACCATATGATAAAATTTGGAGTCGCAATTTTTATCCTAATAAATATTCCAAACCCAACATAAAAATGTTGATACAACAAAATTGACATTACTTTTACCATCAATAAAAGATTCTCTAAAAGTAAAATTATATATCTATAACTATAACACATTATTATTATTATTATTATTATTACTTATCTTATGAAGGAAGAAAACCGAATACATGGATACATTTTGGCAAAGAAATATGAACTACTCTCTCTTTTTAAATGAGAGAGCCCTTTATGCATGCATGGAACAATAAAATAGTCACATTATCTTTATGCTTTATGCTTTATGGGTGCGAATCCCTCATATAATATCTAAAACGATAATTGTTGAGGAATGAAATCTAAACCTTTGATATCATGAAGAATGCAATCCAATACATTTATTCTCTCCGATTCGTGGGAGTTATAATTGAGCAACTTTCAGCAACCCCTTCAAAAGCACTTAAATTAATATAAATATAAGTCACCATCCAAAGCTTTCATGGTTTTCATTTAAGTTTCTAGCTTTTGACTGAAAAACGTATTTAAAAATTCCAACCTTATACCCTCTCGGGGGAGTGAAACCAATACTCGTGCATTTAATTTGGTATTTACTTAGTAATTAAATGGTGCTACATGAACGTTTGAAATTTATCCCACTCTTGAATCAATCTCTATTTAATATATTTTTTGTTTCATGTGTTTATTTGGAGGGAAAATCACCCTTTGAATTGATTTACAATATCAATTTTGAAATATACTAAAAAAGTTAGATCTCGAACTTGTGCAATCGGATATTTAAACGTTGGGTAGATGATGTGTCACTATGTGATTGGTTGTTTTAAATCATTGTTGGGTACAAGTTATATAATAATATGTAATTCATATAGCTACTTTTTATTTAAACTTGTCAAGTTTTGGGTATTCCCCCTAACTTACCCTCTCTATTATTGGTCCTTACTCAAATATTGGCTCCTCTCCCTGTGCAATTCTTGCTTACTCTTTTGTTTTAATATTAATAATTGTTTGTCTACCTATAGAAAAACTAATTAGTATATATATCTTAAATATATTTATTTAAAAAATCCTTAGAAACATCAATCTCAAAGTTCTCATGTTTGATTTTTTATACCACATTGATTAATAATATCATATGTGATGTGTAAATTTAAAAATGGTGTTAATTGAGGTACACAATTCTCATTCATTAGAAACAAATAAGTGTCAATGTGCAAAGAAAAATAGGTGTCAAACTCTACGATATGGCATAGTATGATTTTTTAATTAACTTCTCCAAGAAAAAAGGAAAAAAAATTAAGCGACCACCTCTTATGAATAAATGGAGATCAAATCAAAATTGTGAATTAATTATTAACTCACATGTACATTAAATGTAGTATGCATAATTGCCATATTTGCTACTTCAAATGGAGTCAAAAAAAGTGTTGGCGTGTTTGTTTGTGTAGTCAATGGTGTTTGTGTAGTCATTGACATATCATCCTTCAACGTGGACAATACATCTTGCATTCTTATACAATATAAACTACTACACGAATATTGTGACTCTAAATCACCTAATCCTTGTGTGATGAAAATGTGTACCAATGCGATGGATTTGAAGATTTCATTTTAATTATGAATGACATGTAATGGTGGTAACTATTCAAATTTATATATAAGCTCATTTCCTAGTGTACTTTATCGACTAGTCTTCTCAAATGGGTTGTAGTCTAATGGTGTAAAGGGTGTTGCCTCACCATCCACCAAGATACAAATCTTTGGAGATACTAGAAGGGGTCGAGTCCCAAGTGAATTTACTGAAATGGATGCCCCTCAATCCTTAGAAATAAACTAGAGAAGATCAAAAGATCTCATTGTTTTCAACCTTCAATTAAAAAATGTGTATTCACTCCCTATATGTTCCCACATGAGATATGCATTAAAGGTGACCCTACCACCCAAAATAAATTGGATTGATGAGGTGTGTACATATGTTATTAATCGTAGATTTTCTTCCTTGAGCTGAATTTTATGAGATTTGTAATTTTCCATCTATAGCAAATCTATATCAATGGATTCTCGTGCCTGAGAAATATCTTTATCCATGGTTGAATTGCTAAGAATTACTTTGGAGACTTCGTAATCGGAAATATTCATCTCCCTTTTGTCCTTATCAATAATTGGTGTTGTTTTGTCGACATACCGAATTCCACGCTTTTTATTGCAACTTTGGAAATGACCTATGTCTTCTTAGGAGTGAAAAAGGATGTCAATGATGAAATTTCTCCAATGTCAATTGTGATAGGTTTAATGATCCTTTTCCTCTTCTTGATTTCTCCATGTAGCCAATAGAGTACTTCTTCAATCAGCTCACCATATAGAATTCTTGTATTGGGTGGGAGTTTTGTCTTGGTGGCGGATACTCAAATTCAAGTGGGGTCTTAATGGATTTTTCATTTTGGGGGTGATGATTTTGCCACAACATCTTCATGATGTATGGGAGGAGGTTTTGAAATATATTTAAGATGTGAAGGCTTGAGTGAGTTGGAGATTTGAATCACTGGAAGTTGCACCTAATCCAATTCCAAGAACCTCATAGTGATGTTCTTGATCATCCCTTGAGAATCTAAATTGGTGTGAGTTTATGAATGTTGGCTTAATTGTGAGATCCTAAAATGTTTTTCCCCTCATTGGCTTCTTTTCTACATTTAGGTTCACTAAACATAGTTTAGGTAGACCGTGATTTGGCCTTAATTTCCATTACTTTTTACTTGCTTGATTATGTGATCAAACTTGTGTGGTGAGATGAGAGGATATAATTAAGTGACTTTTGAAATTATCTTCTCATTCGATTGGCATCTTATTTCATTTGTATTACACTTGGCCAATTCTCTCTCATACCAAGTGAGACTTCTCTTGATCACTTGTTGAATTTTGTCTTCAAGTGATGTATCATCTCTCTTAGACCAATTGATTTTAGGAAGAGTGGTGATGGAATCAAATAATATGAAGGATCAATCATGTTCAGGACACTATCAATAACTCCTCGTGGGACATCTTTTAGTATGAATGTCATGATTTGACTCAGATTCAATTGGGAGTAGTCACAATGTCGACCTCAAATTCATTTACACAACTAGCCCAATCGTCTTCTACCTAGATGATGTCTCGTATTTTGGCCAAGAATTCTCTCCATGAATCCACAAATGTCAAATTCCCATCTTCTCATGAATGGGTGTTGTGTTACAATGGTCATCTCCTTATCCATCATCTTTGCACTACAAAATGACAAACATTTGTACACACCAATGGAGATAGGAAAACGTACACCAAATTTATGTTTCTCACCTAGGAAGTGGTTACTGATGCAAGTTGTCGAGAAAGTTCCATGAGGGCCCACCTATCACTTACATACTTGAAATTTGTACAACACTCCATTGTATCCACAAAAATGAATTTATAAAAATGTGGGAAATTAAATGAACCATGTGCCCCATCTTGAAACCACCTCTTTGGTTTGATGTGGGAATATTTTCTTGTGGCTTATTCTCAAGAATTCTAATGATGTAGAAGAGGAAAGCATCGTTGAAATGTTGGAAGTGATGCATTCTTTCTTTGAATTCTAGTTGTGTGTAGTAGTGAAAAGCACTTTTTCACCCGATGCCATTGTGCCTCTAGTTTCCAGACCAACAAAGATTCTTCTTTGTGCTACACCATAAACGAGGTAAGAATTCATGTAGAAATGACATGTCATCTTTACTTCAATCAACTATTTATGTAGTGTGTCCTTTATGATGGTAGCGTAGTGAATATGAAGGATGACGTGGATGAACTTGTACATCCATGGCTTGAAATAGCATACATGCCAAACGCTCGACTCAATAAGGTGATCATGTCCTCAATTTAAACTTGGAACTCAATGCGGGGCATTTCTTTGGGAAGTCGATTCACATGAGTTCTCTTTCGAACAACTAATTCTTTCTCATGAATTTAGAGCATCGTAGTGGGTATTCATTCTAGTATTGTTGTGCATATTCCTTTGTGATTTCAGAAATCTCCTCATATTTAGGGATTTAGAGTATCTCTTCAATGTGTTTAGTGGTGACTATAAGGATGGGCTCATTATTGTTGTTAAAAATGCCTATTTTCTTAGGATTGTAGGGTTTTGCACATGCAATGAAAACTCATGGCATTGAATCGACACTACTAAGGTTGTTGTTTTGGAAAACCATCACAGAGTAGAAGCATTGAGAAAACATCATATGACCTCGGACAAAGTTCTATCATAAAATTGACCCATATTGACATGCCCGAGGTTCGTGTCAGTTATATGGTCATAGTTTGAAATGAGTACGGACGTGTGCATTACACCTTGGAATTCATATTTTAATGTTGATTTGTTTTATGTTGACATTATGAAGCAAAAAAATGAGGAAAAATAAGCAATGGAAACAAAACTTGTGATGTCGGATCATCATCTCTAGGTCCACCATAAAAGAGGAAAAATGAGATTTTATTAAATTTATGCTTTTACAATATAAATTTTATCTCGTTATTCATGTTTTCATTGACATGACATCTTGTGTGTTTGTATGATTTTACAAATCGAACTCTTCATGATAGTTGTGTTCCTCTTTAAGTGTCTCTCAAGCAACACCAACAACACCATGAGAATGCGAAACCCATGAAACTATGGTCTCCAATTTAAATTTTGGTGGATACTACTGGAAGGCCCTATCCATCATGCACGTTCGTGATAGAGGGTACCAAAATTGATCCCGTAACCTCCGGATTCTATTTTTGCCATCCACCATTGCACCACAACCAAATTTAGTAATTGTTTCAAACAATTAGTTTTATCTTTGACCTGCAAACCTGCGTAACATTTAGGTAGATCGGATACTACCATGATGTTTGCAGCCCAACGCACTTGAAATATGGTACCTCAGTGTTAGTAAAAAAAAGAATACTTCTTGAAAGTATCACCAAAACTTGTTTTATAACTTTCTTTCCGCGCAATTGTTGATGACAAAGTGCACACCTCTTTTGGAGATAACCGTCTTCTTTGACAAGTAAATTCTTCTTGTTTTTAGTGTGTCCCAGGTTTGAATTACATGATCTTTGTGATATGCATACAAGAAAAATCACAATATTTCTTTATTCTCCACGTATGCTTTATTGCCACTACCTCCTCCATGAAATCCACATTTCTTTACACATTGATATTTTACTTACCAGGTATTTCTTTTGGCTGCTATACAGGTTAGAAACTTTTGTAGGCTTAGCAAAGGATTTATCTTCTCGTTTGATATTAAAATAGCTTTGATACTGTTGAGGCTTTCACTATCAAACGTGGTATCAACATGGAGAACACAGGTGGATTTTCATCCTCTGTGACAGAGCATCTACATTCTATTTAATGCTTTCTGTCTCACTCATGAAGCTATCCACTTCTTCCCATGTGAGCCTCAAAGATTAATTGGCTTAAACGCTTATTTCTTGACCAAGCCTTACAAGAGCTTTCAATATGCGAGCTTCACCACTTTGTTTACACCAGCTTTCATGCTCTTCTTTGAATAGATTGACGTCATGCTTCAATTTATATTATGATCTTTTATTTCCTGAAACAAACTATGTCGTCCATTTGTCAACAACCACTTTATACTTTGTATTCATTTGATATTCATATGATAACCAGCACGCACAATTTAGTATTCTGTAAATCTGACAGATGAATCATGAAGAATATAATATCAATTAGTAGTTTTGTGCCTCTTTTAACTGTTTCCATTAATTACGGGGAGTGGGAGAATAAATACATGAGAGGGAGGCAAGAAGCGGGAAAATGGGAAGAAGTTTGCCAATTGCCAATTTTGGCTTTTGGAAAACTTCCCCTGGAGATTGGGGAGAATTTCCTCACATGGGTTTCATGTGGGAAATTTTAATTTTTTATGGATAGTGAAGTGGGAGTAAATTTTCACTTCACTATCCATCGCTTATAAATTTAATTAATGAAAACGATTAATTAATGTTATTGATAAGATTAATGTTATTAATTTTGATAATTAAATAGACAAATTTAATTAATAAAATTAGTAAAATTAATTAATAGTGAACTAATTAATTAATAATATTAATTTAGTTAATAAATGTAATTTATTAATAACATTAACTAAATTAATATCATTAATTAATTAATTAATAATTAGATTAAAATAATTAATTAAATAGTTAGAATTAATTTGCAAGAGAAGTTGGATATATTAAGTAGGCATGACGAGAAATGTGACGATACAAAGATACGATGGCGAAAATAATATTATGACAATAATGATCGTGCCATGGGAGAGGATGGAAAACAAGGATGTTTCGAAATGGTGCGGGAAAATAAGTTACGTTAATGCAAATAATTTTTATTTTTTTGAAATATTAGCTGAGTTTAAAATTTTGGGACAACAAGACTATTCATTATTCTTATATTCTTTGGGAAGCGCACCATAATTAGGTGAAGATGAGCGCGAGACTTAAGTAGAGGTAGAGCACACAAATATGGGAGGAAATCCACGCTAGAAGATTGGGAAGATGAGGGAAGCATCCACACAAAAAGTCAACAAAGGATCCTCTTCCCAAATCCGTAAAGAAAGGGATAACTTGACACAAAAAAACAATAGAAAGAAAGTACAAGTGCATGGGTGAAAAGACAATTGTGACAAATATAGACATGCTAAGGATAGAAACAATGCAAGCATCACGTGGAGAAAGGCAAAATGGATAAAAATAGCACTCCAAGAGGGTTAAATCATGCAAAGCGAGTAAGAACAAGTGGTGGAGTTTTCATGCAAGATAAGAAAGCAAGGAAATAAGGACATGTGGCGTAAAACGCTTGCTAATGTAATAGTTAGGTTGTATTTTGGAAAATCAAGGCTAATTATAGACTTGTTAGAACTAGTGAAGGGAAAGTCCCCACTATTATAAATATCTCTTGAGGGATTTTTAATAGGAGTCATCCAATCAAAAAAGAAAGTTAAGAAAGAAGATCATGGCTATACAGAAAAGCTAGCTAGGGTTTGCGAGCAAGGTGATGTTAACTATTATTTGGAACTTTGATTCAATGTATGGAGACCTTGTTTATTATAAATATATCAATTGTTGTCGAGTAAATTGCTTGCGCATGGTCCCGTGATTGTAACTTAGTACTCTTATTATCCACGTTTATGTTTATGTTATGTTTGAATCAATTATACTTTTCCTCGCTATGCCAAACAAGATGGGAGCCCAAAATCCCTCACGCCTCTAGAGGCCATCTTCCATAGCATGATAAGTCAACGCAGGAGAATAATAATTTTCATGTGTACCAAAGTGGTAAACGCTATGTGTATTTGAATGATTAAACTAGACTCACAACATTTTGGTCCCATTTTTGGGACACATCACTATTAATCTATGATGGTAAAGTGCAAGAAATAAGGTTTGACTTGCGTAAGGGACCATTGAGCTCCTCTAGTAGGATAAAATAGAAGAATAGTTCACATAAAATCATCCCAATTACCCTCCAAGGACTTGGGTAGAGAACAAATTGTCTAACAATTTCTACGAGGCTTTCTTGATGAACTCCCTCGGAACATCTATGCTTGGTTAGTTGCGTATTTCCTAGGAAAATGTTTGGATTTGAGAAGGAAGTACCCTGGACTCAGAATGCACCAAAAGTCTTGCGAAGAACAATACAACTTGGACGTGTGCCATGTATTATCAGTGGAGGGTACTCTTCACGTTATGTGTTTGAGTATGGAGTATCAAGTTTCTACACACCGAAGAAGCTCAATTCATTTTTTTCCGTGAACTAATAGGGAATTTCCAATGGAAATAGTAGACTTGGGAATTGATAACTTTCCCTTGGATGGCTAAATCTCCCACCCGTGTAATTAGTGCATGTAGGAAGGGAAAGGAAGGTAAATATTGGATTCATATGAATTCCTCATATGAGAGTGCGTTGACAAGGCAACGGTATGAAGAGGCATGGAAGAAGGCCATACCTAATCGGGAGTTGCTTCAAAGGAAGAATCAACCTTAGGAACTACCGAGGGGGACAAAGAGATTTCCTCATGCGGAGGTAGAATGGACTCGCAAAATCATACTAAGGGCATGATGAAACATGTGTCACATCAATAACTAGGAGGTGAAGAGGAGAAGTATAACGTAAATGGAATTCTCATTCCAAGAATAATTTCTCGATTGTCGTATCCGCTCACGTGATTTGGATCTCGAGATTTAGGAAGACCGAGTATTCATTGAATTTGATAGTGACGAGAAGTGAACAAAGGAAAGGGAAAAGAAGTGTTAGACAATAAATTTCCATATGTACTACAAAAAATTAATCTAACACCACGAAGGTTCAATTTTACCCAAATACTCCAAAGGCACAAAGACTTGGGATGATGACTAGTACTCGCAGACATGACACAAGCACCAAGAGAAGTGCAAATTGGCATGCACGATCTAGTGCCGTAAAATGGATATTGCACCGGGGAGTGGTGTTCTGTTAGTGTAGGATATTTATTTTCCTTGTATTTGTTTATTTACTTGGAGCTTTCCTACACTCATGGTATATGCTTGCTTAGTTGTAGTAGATTGTGTGAGTTAGCTTACTAGTTAGGTTGAGTTAGCTTACCGGTTGTGTTGATCAGCTCACTAGTGTGTGGAGTCAACTCTATTTCTAGTATCGATTAGTGAGAGTTATTTCCAATTGATGATCTAGGAGGAGGTTGTACATTCACCACCTATATGTACTTGACTTGCATCATTCTATTACATGGTGAATATCGAGCGTGGAGCATTGAGTTGTTTTGGAGTCATTCTTGGCCTTGTGAGTTTTGATCATATTGCATCTTATTGTTAGTTATTTTGATTTCTACAATTGCTCGTGCATTTGTTTTTAATCAGAGATCCAAAAACTCTAATATGGTATCAAAGCGGTTCTAGTGAAACGTTTTTCATTATGGAGTTATTTGTATTTTTGAATACTTCATCTGTGAAACTAATAATTCATGTGCAAATAGATTTGACTCTTTGATTTAGTGCACATATGAATTTGGTGTAAAGGGTTTACCTAAAAAAAAGAGAAAAAAAATTAGGGGTCATCACAGGGTATTCTCCTATGCCACAATGCCCTGGCTCGTTCACGTCTCGCATTGCACCTAGAATGAACTTGAAGATGCATGGATCTGATTGTAATGGACATTTTTTGGGCCCACATGACCTATATTCGTGGTTCATTTTAAGAGACCTCTTGGAAATCGAGGTGGAGAATACAGTGAATATCCCGAACTCGCCAGTTTCATGGGAAGGCGAATTTTTGGGGGTCAGTATGAAAAATTTCGCCTCGATTGTCAAGTGGTTGGCAGAAGAGAGCATGACGCGCGATAGGAGATTTTCTTGTCGCAGCGTCAAAATGCGCTGCGCCACCAAGCACTCCTTAGTGAGGGTGTTGTCGACCTTGTTGACGCGCCTCACTAAGGTTCTGCTGACGCCACCGCATTTTTTGACGCACGACAACAAAATCTCCGTCAGCAGATCTCGCACCTCCGACCTCTTCTTTCCCATCAAAAATCTCTCGTGTCGCGCATCAACACTGCCCTTGTCGCGCGTCAACACTTCCTCTGTCACGCGTCAACACCTCCTCTGTCGCGCGTCACCACTACCCAAGTCACGCGTCAACACTTCCTCTGTCGCGCGTCACCACTTCCTCTCGCCACGCGTCACCACTTCCTCTCGCGTCGCCACCACTGCCCAAGTCGGGCGTCAACACTTCCTCGCCGCGCGTCAACACCTCCTCGCCGCGTCACCATCGCCCAAATCCTGCTTCGTCGCCAACACTTCCTCCGTCGCGGCGTCACCACTTCCTTTGCCGCGCATCACCACCGCTAAAGTCGCGCGCCAACACTTCCTCTCGCCGTCACCACTTCCTCTCGCGCGCGTCACCACTTCCTCTCGCCGCGCCACCACCGCCTAAGTCGCGTCAACACTTCCTCTGCCGACGTCAATATAGCCGCTTGTCGTAAGCGCCAACAATCACAAAGCAACAAGAATCAATCTCTCGGTGCTTAAGGGTATGCGAGTTCAAATTTCACAAAGATTGGTAATTTGTTAAGCTACTGAGGTATACTACCCTAAGAAATCAGCTAGGTTTTTATAGAGATGTTTTCAAATGAAGGCGAAGCCAACCCCCTTAAAAATATACTATATATTTTAGGAAACAGACACCAACCCACTCCGAATAATTCGCCTTTTCAAATTTTCATAAAATGAAATTTTCGCCATATTACGAATATTCGCCGCTAAAATTATCCCGCCTATATTGCTCTAAGGTCTAACCGCATTGGGCGTTTTTCACATGTATGAGGCGTTTTTTAGCTTGCAAAGGGTGTTTTTGCTAACTTTATGGGTGTTTTAGACCCTAAGGAGTCATGTAGGCCCCCATGGTACATTTCAAACCTTTGGAGCAAGAATACGACCCATACAGTAAAGAGCATTTTCAAACCCTCGGGAAAGTGTTTCGCGCCCTAAAACTATGTGTAGGCTCTTGAGGTGGTTTTGGATGGCACAAACAATCATTTGGTGGTTTGGAAAGGCCTTCAAAAGAAATTTCCATTGTCTTACACACCCTGGTTTCTCCCTGCTGCATTTTCCTTGGATGGCGGTGCTCAACAACAACAAACAACATCAAAACATAATTTATTTTTAGGTTTCCTTCTCAAACCTAAAATAACTCTTTGTTCCTCTTTCCACGTGGACTCCACTTTCAAGGAGTTTATTGCATTACTTTTCTTAGTTTGACTTTACCTTAATTCTATATTAGCATTTGATGCTTTTGGAAAATAATTCATTTGAAAAAAATGCATTAGGGAGAATTAAGTGGTTCTTTAAACCTTGTATTTTCGCTTGACGAAGACGAAGGGTGAGGCCGGGCCAGCAGGAGGCCAATTCCCCCTCATAAATTAAACCATTTTATTCTTCATTCTGTCCCGTTCTAACAAGTATACGCATGACCCTCTTTCCCCTCATTTCTGGCAACTTTTTAATCAGTTTACAAAATTTTAATTAAATAAGCCATTATTTCAGAAATTATTTTGCTTATAACTTTTGATCGGTAACTCGGATTTGAGCACTATTTTGGTTAAAAGTGCATATTTTCTTGTGCTCTACATGATGGACTCATTTATTTTTATAAATGCACTACTTTATAAAGTTCCACATTTTGGGGGTTCTAACAAAACTCACTGGGGACTTGTAATTTTCGCACTAAGTTATAAAGTGTCATCTAGGATAATTTTGGGGGTTTATCTGCATTATGGAGTTTCAATTTCACCGTTCTATTGTTATGCTTGACTTTGAGAACTTTTTGTCTTGGAAGGAAGGCATTATCAATCATTGCATTATGCATGATTTGTTGCCCTACCTCCATGGTCTTGTTCCTGAGCCTAATGAGCCTCTACAGAAGTATGAGTGGTTTAACCAAAATGATGAGGTCTATGGCCTTCTCATTACTATTTCTAGGGATACATTGTATTTTTTTCGAGCACATTGAGTGCCCTTTCACTTCTTGGACCATTATCTGACAGCTTATATGGCGACCTTGTTTCACCATTTGAGAGTGATGCTTTCCTGGACCACTCTAGTGCCTCCATAGATTCTCCCCTTCTCACATCCCTTTCATTGTTGAGTGTTCCTTTGCACCTGTTGCTACTCATGAGTCCCATGTTGACCAATCGCCACAGATCTTGCTATTAAGCATACTCTCCCTATTGTTGCATCCACCGAGCTCATTGTCGCCCATGTCCATGCTTCCATTAACTCTCGCATCGGTGTTCTATTGGAAAACCTTCCTCTGAGATAAATGTGACCATTGCCTCTCGTGCTCCATTGCATCTTGATTTCTCAGATGATGACATTCCACATACACAGGTTATTACCCTTGAGTGCAATGTTGTTTCATCTTGGACTTCCAGTAGCTCTTTGCAACAGTATTCTCCTCCTACTTCATGTTGTGATGTTTATACATTCTTGTTAGACATTGCTCTCATTGAGAAACCCCATTGGGACAAGTATCTTCCCGACCTGAGTTTTCTATTTGCATATTCCACTTGTGTTTCATTACAAGAATATGCTCTGATTGAGCCATCACACATTCTGGAGGACCCATTCATCTCTCTCGTTGGGAGTGCCCACCTTGGGACATTTGTCACTTCCACTATTTCAAAGATGTTTCATGATCCACCTCTTCTTGTGGATCCCTTTGTGAGGGTTATTGGGCCCCCACCATCTTCTCTCTCAGACATGTATACTGCAATGGCATTACCATTGTCTTTTGTGCACACGTTTGTCAAACTTATGCCACCTTTCAGTTATAGACTAGATGCTAGAGATCAGAGTACTACATGCTTCTTCTTCCTTTGTGGAGTGGGTTGACTTTTAGTGCTCATTTTCTATCCTTCCCAAGGGTAGGAATGTTGTTCGGTGTAGGCGGATTCTCTTCAGTCTTTACACGGAGGACCACATCATTGATGCTCTTCTTAGGGGACCTTCTTGTCCTCACTTCTTTTCTCTCTCTACTCTGGAGGATGATCATTGTATGTGGGTACCTCATTAGGTTGAGTTACAGACCCACTACTTCTTCTTCTTCTCCAATTTTCTTGAGTGAGTTTCATGTCTCTTTTTGGGGGATTTTTCTCCCACTCAGGGTTTCTCATTTTCTCCATTTTATGAGAGATTTGCATCAGACGTGGATACCTCATTAGGCCTTGTTGTGGGACCCACTTTCATATTTCACTTCCCACCTAAGTTGTGTTTATGGGAGGGTGTTAGTGTAGGATATTTATTTTCCTTGTATTTGTTTATTTACTTGGAGCTTTCCTACACTCATGGGATATGCTTGCTTAGTTGTAGCAGTTGTGTTGAGTTAGCTTACTAGTTAGATTGAGTTAGCTTACCAGTTGTGTTCAATCATCTCACTAGTTGTGTGGAGTCAACTCTAATTCTAGTATCGAGCTTAGTGAGAGTTATTCCCAACGATCTAGGAGGAGGTTGCACATTCACCACCTATATGTACTTGACTTGCATCATTCTATTACATGGTGAATATGGAGCATGGAGCATTGAGTTGATTTGGAGTCATTCTTGCCTTTGTGAGTTTTGATCATATTGCATCTTGTTAGTTATGTTAGTTATTTTAATTTTTTGCAATTGTTCATCATGCATACACAAACTTTTAGTTCAACACAAGTAGATCCACAAACCACTTGTAATGGAGGAAGTGGATCTTCGTCCACAATACATGTAGGCATAGGAAACAACATAGAGTGGCCATAACTACACAAGTATAGAGGAAAATATTGTCCATGAGATGTCTTTGCATCTCCCGAAATATCGTGGCATTGAAAATGTAGTATACTTTGTTCATAAATGTGAATTGATATAGTGCGTGAAAGGGATTACTTCCCCCAAATGCAAGGCAAATCAATTTGCCACTACTCTATCAGTTACGGCACATGCATGGTACAAAAATATGATCTGTAACAAGTAGTGCTTTTGATTATGATTTTCTCAAAGTTGCATCTTTAAAATAATTTAACATTCCTGAGTTTGAACAATAAAGCATATTGGCACTAAAGGAAATCAAACAAGAGTTCGTTGAGAGAATGTGAGTGTATGATGTGCGGTTTAAAGCCTTGATTTCATTTCTATCTTATGAGATACATACAACTCAACACATGTAGTGGTTTGTCTGGTGGCTTAGTACTCCCATTTAGGCGTGCTCTCTTGCACATTACCTTTACAGATTCGTGTGAAGCTCTGGAAGAATCTCTACGTGCAGAATCCATAGGGAGAGTTGACACAGGTATCAGTCCATTTATGGAAGCAAAGATCACGTCAATGGAAACATAATTAGAGAAAATGATGATGAATAGTGCAAGAGAAACACGTAATGGTATATGATGTGTGGACTGTGAAGTAGAAGGCCATACAAAGAATAACTCCCCCAGTGTTGTGTAAAAGCAGTGATGGTAGGATGCAAAATTTGTGACGAAGGACATGATGTCAAGAGATGTCCCCTATTGTAACACGCAATCCAAATGAACGTCTCGTGTTATTATAGAATATGTGACACGCAAACTCATAATAGTGAGGATTGTTGAATAATTGACCAAATACATGAAGCACGATCCTTAGGATTAATGAAAGCAACTGTGGGACACAACACTAATAATAATATAGAGCATAATGACAACATGCAAGGGAAAGGTCAAGGAAGAGGTAATAGAGTAGGGGAAGATTCTCGTCGAGAAATTGTTATAAGTGCAGATCGCCATATCATTGCCACCAGGATTGTCATGTGTTCCCCATATCTAGCTACAATGGAAAGGAGCATAATGCAGAGGATTTCCTAACCTCTGTGTGGCTATGAAGGAGAAGAGTGAAAAAGGTTCGAAAATGATAAAGATTGCATAGAACATGGAAAAAAACTCAAACAAAGTATATACTCATAAGATAAACCAGGGCTCAAGGATTGAGATAACAACCAAAGGAATTGTAGCATGCACGCGTGCATCAGAAGTACCAAAAGAGAATGTTTAAAGAGAGAGAAATAAATTTGGAAGTGCATATCCAGATACACAACAACAAAAGGAAATACTTCAAGAGACAAAATAATTGGTACGTAACTATAAGGTGAAAATGAGTTTCTAAAGGAAGAACCGTGCACCAGGATTGAAGAACAGTGGATGCCTGATTTGGAAAATGTGGAAAACAATGAGTTCTGTGAAGTCTGTAGGATGTTATGCACTAAAGGAGTAATTAATTTACTCAACCAATGGTTATCCCATCATATACTAGGCATGGCGCTTGGGAAGCAACTCGGACAGGCGAGAAATAAAGAATTTAAATTGTCTGGGAAAGGATATTGCAATAGAGAAATCCTAGTTGATGCTTGTATAGATAGGTGGAATATTAATGATATACTATTAGATACACACACTGAGGTAAACATACTTACAATAGATATCTGGAAAAATGGGGCGATCCACATTACATTCATCACCACATATACTCTTCATAGAAAATAAGACGCACGTTGTATCAATAGGGGTATTAAAACACATCGTCACTAGCATCATGGGTGTCAAATTATTTGGTGACTTTGAAGTGATAAACTTCGCTGAAGCAGATAACTTTCCTATGATCCTTGGAATATCATGGTGCTACATGAATAACATTGATCTTGTAAGGTTTGAAGATGGGGCACAATGTGGAATACTTCCTATGGACCCAAAAAAAGGTGCCCCATATGTTGAAAATATAGAGGAGCATGAAGACTGGAAAACAAATACAATATTAGGGTTGAAGGGCTGAAGAATTACAAACCAGATCAAGATGGTGTACTACATTAGAATGATGCAGAATCGGTTCCAGATACCATAAGCACAACATGTGAAAACTAGGCACATGAGTCGTATGAGTTAATTCGACGTGATTGTGGTGTAGTAAGATCAAGGGCTAAACAAATAACAAAGGGACATATTAATACCTTGCGAAAATATGCAAGAAGAATGAGAAAAGAAACAATAATGGCTAAAGCAAGTTATCAAGGTGGCGGAAGCGTACAAGAATATCTAAGGCAAATATAGGCATATATGCCACGAGAATAGAGCACATATAAACCGCTTGGTTTATACAACTTATGGGACAACAACTAGATGGTGGTTTAGGAAATGACTATGAATCCCAACATGGGAAACAATATGTGAAGATATGCACTCAAGATTCAATCTAGGTAATTATATGTGAATACTTCCAATTTATAGTGGGGTAACCAACCTAAAATATCATGTAAAGCAAGCAATGTGACGAGCTATGGAAATTCATGCACTACAAGTATAAAAACGGAATCATGGGTGCATACTTCCTACAAAAATCTTTGAATTTGGATGCGCACGATGGTATGCGAATTGTGAATAAAACCAAGAAACCATCACTTGCGAAGGAATGAAAGAAAACTTTATATACACTTTCTCTTTTACTTCTAAGGTTGCTTACGAAATCTATCATTACAATGCATCAAAAACATGATATTTAGAAATGAATTTGTCATAGAAGATAGGATGGTGTGACTCTACAATGAGAAGAATATGGCACTCCCAAAAATAATGTTTACCAAATTTTCTCTCTCTTATTTCAAGTTAATGGAAAGGAATACAAGAAAATAAGAAAATCCAAATGATGTGAGGGTTTAAAGCTACCTCTTGATAAGATGATGATGGAGATACAACCGCAAAAGATCCTCCTCACAGTGAGCTCAATGACATGCACAACAAAGAGAAGCTAGACATGAAAAATGGATTAATATATAGGATGGTGGGTTTCCCGAAAATGCCGGTCTCGAGAAGTGATAACTTCCTAGGGATGGATGTCAACCCACTTTGATAGAAAATAAGGATAAAATAATAATGGATAAATGATATGATGCAGCAGATAACTAAACTGAAATAGAGATCTAAAATGTGTTAGATAAGATAAGATGCAGATTTGATAAAAATAAATGATATTAAACCAAACCTAATATGGTCGGCAATGAACCCGAGAATGAAAGGTACAATGACGGTGATCAAGCAGAGTGGATCAAAAATACATAAAATAGGTTTGTAAAAGGCTCGAAATACTTGAGAAGGTCTTGGATTTGATATGGGAAAGTTGTGGAAATAGAAAGGATGCAAGAAAATTGATAGATTTGATAATTGCGAGAAAGGGTTGAAAGCAACTAACTAGGTTGGGTCAATGATGACCGGTACAGTGAAGATTAGATCTAGGCTCTTAAACATGTGGATAACGTAAAACAAAGAGGCCCGATTGTTGTGGGGAGTTATAGGATATGTTGGTGTCCATTTTGATCCTCTATGCTTTTGCCCTAATTTTCCTTTCACTCTGCACTTCCTGAAACGTTTTCTACAATTTTAATGGGTGAAATGAAGTTGCTGCCTCTGCTCCCATGCCTTAATTCATTTGAAAAATCATTTTCCATGCCTCATTTGTGAAGAAACACCCATGCATGCCTTGTTTGTGCCCTAATTTTTCCAAATCTACTGGGCTATGTCGTGTTTTCCCTCTTGCTTGATCGTGAAAAATCAAATTTGTTCATTTCATGCATATATGCCTTCAAAAACCCTTCCCCATGGTCGAAACTTGCATAAAATCAACTTCCCCTTGTTTTTGAGCAAAAATCCATCACCCATGAAGAGAAAATCGAATTCGGGCATCTCTAGCAAACTCGTGTGTTTTTTACGATTGTACGGGTGTCATTTGACCATCAAAATTAAGCTCAAAATTCTCCTCATACGTGGCCGCTTTTGGTTGGACAAGGATCGATGGGTTTCTCTGAAAAACTTAGTCATTTTTGGGCTTCGGGAAAAAATTCAAAATTCCCCCCGCAACTCCGCGGGAGGACACGTGTCATGTTCTTATGCGAAGGCGGAGTGGGAAGCCGACGGGGAACTTAGGCATTTTTTTCCTTTTTGGTGAAGGGGAAAAAGATGAGGAAAATCCCATGGTCCGAATTGGAGCAGGAGGTGGACACGTGGCGGCGCGGTGGCAAAGCAGGGGAAGTGCGGGCCGCGGAAGGAAAAGGGAACTTTTTCCCTTTTGGTCAAAAAGGCCTAAGGTGAAATTTGAAGTGCGGCCCCGTGGCCAATCTCAGGTGGATGCGTGTCCATAAAAAGGTCAGAGGGAAGTGTAGGCCACGGAAGAAAATGGGGAATTTTTCCCTTTTTGGCAAAAAGAGTTAAGACAAAGAATTAAGCCGCGGGCCCGCGAATGAGCCATAGGGAGACACGTGGCGGGCAAAGCGGGTCGACAGATGGCGAAGAAAAAGGGAAAATTTTCCTTTGGCTAAAAAAGGGAGTTAACATGAGAATTGAGCCCGTAGATTTTAGCGATAGAGAAAGCAACACGTGGCAAGGAGAAATCGGAGGCACGGGCCGTGGAAGGAAAATTGAAAATTTTCCCTTGGCAAAAAAGGGGGTCAAAACATGAAATAAGCCCGTGGAATTTCAGCGATAGGGAGCATGACACGTGTCAAGGACAAAGGCAGAGGTGTAGGCCCGGGGAAAAGGGGGAAATCTTTCCAATTTTCCAAAAAGGTCAAATGCAGAATTGAAGTGCGATCCCAATGGGACCCACCATGTGCCACGTGTCATCACCAAAATTCAAGGGCGGAGGGGTGGAGAAAAAGGTCAAATTTTTCCATTTTTTCAAAAATGTCAAAAAGTCAAAAGGTGAGCCCAAATTGATTCCCAATCATATTTTGACATGTGGAGGGCCCATATTGAAGGAGAAAGATTAGATCAAGGGTAACTGTACATTTTCATTTTTGGCCGCCATTTTTGCTCCAAGAAACTTGGAATTGCAAATTTTGCATCAAATTTCATCAAATTTTGGTGATTCCATGTCGTTTTGGCCTTCTAGGATCATTGGAATTGGTTTCATGACTCAATTTGTAGATTTGAGGTGTTTTTGAGATAAATTTTACTCATGCCGTGTAAAACGTGAAATGTCAAATTATAAAGTTGCAGAACCAAATTGGAAAAGGATAAGATGAAATGATGAGAGGATGAGGGGCCTGCATGCCTTGAGGATGAAAAACATGCCTCCACAAAGGATAATGATCCGAATATTTGTAATGATTCAGTCTTTTTAAACACCTTGCAACTCTTGTTGCAAATTTGTTAAATGTCATTTTCAGTGAATCATGAGAAATTGTTGTAACAAACTTGATCCCTTGGCATATTCTTTGCTTGGGAAAGAAGGATCCAATGTGGCAAGAGGTATATAATGCATTTTTGAGAAATGCAAAAGGTCGAGAAGTTGAAAATCACGAGAAAATTTTGAGAGAAAGCTCATTTTTTGAGAAACCCACCAAAGAACCAGGTTAATTTCTCTTGTGTTGGATCTTCATGTATGTGAGTTGGTTACAAGTGTATAGCCATCACATAGCTCTAAGATTGTTCATGAAACTCTCCCCTACTGATGAATCTAATAAGCTTTTGAGTTAATCTGTGTTTTTTGGCAATATGATGTCTGTTATCATTTTTAAATGCCTACAAATAGTTTTCATAGTTCTTGTTGCAATCTTGCATTGAAAGTCTTTAGAAATCACACAGAATCTCCATTTCTTGTTGATAGTTTAGTGGCATTTGCAATCTCATATTTAGAAGAGCCTTCATCTGATAAAGAGATAAACAAATTTAAAATCACTTTACCTTCCTTGAATGCAGAGGTTGCTTGTAAGCCTTTGGGGGTACCTTAGGCGTGATTTGATCAAGGATTTTTGTGTTTAATTGGGTTCTTTACTTCAAGCTTTTGTGGTGACTTCTCAAAGATTGTGTGAAGAGTGCAACCTGGGCTTCCATTTATGCATCTTCTAGTTAAAATAATATCATGATTATTTGAAGCATTTTATCTGATAGTTGTTCAAGTATTTTAGAGGTTGTCAAAGATCTGATATATCCAAGTTTGTCTTGTCAATGCCCCACCAAAAAATTCATTCAAACAAACTAATCCTACCCATACTACCCCTGCATTGCAGTTTGTGTCAACAAAAAATCTAACCCATCTACAAAAATGCACAAGGCAAATCAAGATTATACAATGTCTTCAGTAACCCTTGCCTTACATTGAAAATATCTCCATAATTTGGGAGTGACAACTTGTGAAAGTCAGATTTGGAGTGTTGATCATATTTTCCCAAGGCCTTTTCATACTATTTGCATAAATTGAGGGGTGTCTTCATCTCCTTCACCATTTGGGGGTTACAATATAGGTTCTCTTACCTTGGTTGAAAGGCACAACCTAAAATAGTGAGGGTCAGATCAAATCCTTTCAAAGTGCTATCCATCTCTCCACAAATCTGAGTGCCAGCTAGATCACATCCCCCGACTACAAAACGACACACATCAAGATCTATCTACCTTCAAGCTTCATACCATATTTCTGATGCTACTCAAACTGAGAAGGAGAACAAATTTGGGTACCAACACCTTCTGGTGCGCATTTCGAGGATTGTTTTGGATTCCTGGGAACTAATTTGCGTTGCTGAGATTAGTTTGTTGATTCATTACCAGTCCATATCTGTTTAGCCCGTCAACATCACCAACACTTTTTGGCGCCGTTGCCAGGGATTTTTTTGAATTCCTGGGAACTAATTTGTGTTGCTGAGATTGGTTTGCTAATTCATTACCAGTCCATATCCGTTTAGCTTATCGTCAACAACACCAACACTTTCTAATGTCGTTGCTGGGGACATTATTCAAAGATTTCAAGATTTCAGATCCCTGGTAATGCTTCTTGTGTGATTTATGTGCAATTACAAATCTGAGTATCATCTTCTGATCAAATTTATAAGATTGGAATGAAGAGTAGAGTTCTAAGTTTGATATTCTCTTAGTTCAATCTGATCCATGTGCATACATATTTGAGATATTTGAATGCATACCAAACCCTGGTAATGTCCCTTGCAAGTTCTACATGCAAATACATTGTTGAAGCATCATTTTATAATCAGATTTGTAAGGATTGAGTGAAGATATAAGTTCTACCTGCATTTTTATCAGTTTCCAGTAGTTGTTGCACTTCATTAGCATTTGTGGTTGATAGATTCAAGAAGAAAGAAGGTCTGATCTATAAAGTTTGGCAATATTTTCAAGTGTTGGTAGATATTTGATAGAGTATTTTAGTGCATTTGCACAACTAGGGTGAAAGTCCTTAGTGGCAACTCCATGTTGTTCTGATCTTGATAAAGTACCAGTGTCTTAACATTTATGTCATTTACTTTTGTGTTGCTAATCTCTGCAAAACTGGAAGGAAGAAGATCTCTCTTCCTTAAAGACTCTACTAAGAAGTTGTTTACAGATTCAAGAAACTCAGAGTTGGAAAGGAGAAGAGTTTGGAAAGTTGTTAAAGGTCAGAATCAGGCAAAGATATATCCATAGGTGAGAGAGATCAGCCTTTGGTAGAGGATTATCACTCTTCTTCAATTGATTCTGATTCAAGAAATCCTCTCATAAACTTGTTTGCCTTAGCTAGTGAAGGTCCTTCATTGCACTGTAAGTTCATTCTTCAATCTGCACATGTGTGTTTCAATCCTAATAAAACTTTCCAAGAAAGCCAACATTTAGAGGATACCAGTCTTATGAATCACATTCTTGAGCCCCGAGGATCTTGCACTCCTCACCAAACTTGTTTCACCTCCAAGATCACCTCCACCAAACAATATGGCTCTCAGCCTATACCTCCATTTGTTGTTAACACCTTGGTCCTATAGACTTTAGAGGAATGGATGGTTACCCAAATGTAGTCCCATAAGATGTCGAAATAGATTGCCAAAATTCCAAGGTAACAATGCAATAACTAGTGATCAACATCTCAAACTTTTTGTTAACATGATGGAAGATTTTGAGATAGAGTTTGAAGATGTTCTATTTAGTTGTTCATTCATACATTAGAAGAGGATGCTAGGATTGGTACAAGGCTCGCACGATAATTCTATTGATTCATGGACTAAAATGAAGAATGCATTTAGATTTGCAATATGGTGACAAGACGGATCCTAGATTTCTCTTGTCTGAATTTGAGAATATCAAGAATAACCCCAATGAATCAGTCCATGACTTTAACACAAGGTTTAACAAAACTTTGAGAAGGCTACCTATTAATCTGAGGCCTTGTGATGAGTCTTGTTTAATCAAATATGTAGATGCATTTGATAAGAAGGCAACCTATTACTTAAGAGACAAGAACCCTACCAATCTGAGACAAGCTTTCACCATGGCACTTCAAATTGAAAACAATATCAAGGATGTTGGGAAACCTCTCAAGAGAGATGGTGTAAAATTGATAAACCCTGAAAAAACCTCAACCTAGCAAGGGTGCTGATTTAGAGGAGGTTGTGAAAACTTTGGCAGGGGCTGTCAAAGAAATCTCATATAAGTTGGCAAGAGTTGAGAAGGGAATTGGGTAGACTTCACAAGGTCAGCCAAGAGCACAAAACCATGATAGATTTTCCAATCATCCTAGAGGTGATCAAAGGGCAGATGATAGAGGGAAAGGGCCCATGGGGTCTGCAAATAGACATCCTCAAGCACGTGAAGGGAGAGTGTTACCTGATCCCTTAACTGTTAGGGTTGTTGTTGTTGAAGAAGTTGTTGATATTGATTGGTGTGATAGGTGTTTTCTACCCCATCCTCCATGTGAAATGGACTAGCAAGAAGGTGAAGCTAATAATGATGATGGTACTGATGATGATATTTATATGGTGGGTTGTTCTTCAAGCTCACAAGGAGGAGCAACATCTACTGAAGTAATAAGTGCTAGGACTGCTACAACTTTTTGGGATTGCATCAAATGGGTACAAGTCTTTCTTCCCCCTCATACTCTTGAAGTTGATGTAGTGCAAGATTTTGAAATTCCTAACAATGACTTTGAATACTTAAGAGCTTTGATGATTAAGAAGTATGATGGTGGTATTCCTTCGGAGGAAGATAGACAATTGTTGATGAATGTTGTTGTAGCTCAAGAGAAATATTATAACACTAGAAGAAAAGTTGTTAAAGGAGTTGGGTCTCAAGCCAAACCTAAAACACTCTTGCTCACAAGCATTCCCAAAGAAGTTCCTAAGAGAGAAACACTTGCCAAAAGCTCGCTGTCCCAAGCAAAAATTACAGTCCTCCTCATGCCCAAGCTGCCAAGAATCCCTTGCCATCAAATGAATCTTCTTGTCTCCCTTCCAATGCTACTTTGCCAAAGAGTTTCCCCTATGACATAGCCCAAGTATTGAGGCAAATCAAAGTGAGTGTTCCAATCATTGAGTTGCTTAGGATTCCCGAGCATAAGAAGAGAGCATTTGAGTACTTGGGGTTGAAAGAGGAGAAGACAACTCCAGGTAGAAATATAAATGTTATTGAGACTCCTCCTCAAATCATTGCTGACCTTGAAACACCACCAGTAGTAGAAGATCTTAGAGAGACACCTGAGGTATATTTGGGGACATTCTTAGTTGATTCCCAATTGAATGTTGATCCATTCTTCACAACTTTGATCATAAAGGATAGGCTACTTCACAATGTATGTTTGATTCTCGTGCATCATGTAATGTCATGTCTCTTGAAGTCATGAATGAGTTGGATATCAAAGTGACAGCAGCCTATGGAAAATGTACTGCCATGGACTCAAGAGAAGTACCGGTTGTTGGTTGTGTTAAGGGTTTGGTAGTGCAGCTTCAGCATCTTATCCCCAGGAGGAATTTAAAATTAGATGTTTTAATTATTGATTGCCCCGCCAAATGGGGTATGTTATTGTCAAGAAAGTGGGCTACAAGCGTTGGAGGGAGTGTCCAAATGGACATATCTTTTCCACCATTCCCATTGAGGGCATCCTTGTCAAGCTCTCTATGGAGAAAATAAAATGTGCATCTAATTAAAGGCCCAAACAATGCTTCTTATGAAGTATTATTTGCTGATGTTGATGTTGATAATTTTATTAGCTTTGCTGATGGAAAAGAACACAAAATGGATCATTCAAAGTGCCTTGAGTAGGTGAATTCTCCTTAGACTTTGCTATTTGATGGAGCTTGCTCCAAATTTGGTAATGGTGCTGGTGTAATTCTGATTTCTCCTAGCTTGGAAGAGTTTGTTTTTTCCTTCAAGCTTAATTTTGAATGTACTAACAACATTGATGAGTATGAAGCCTTGTTGTTGGTTCCGAGAATTACATGGAATTATGGTGTCAAGGACATCATTGCAGCAAAAGGGAGATTCAGAGCTAGTTGTCAAACAAATAAGAAAACTATATGCTACAAAAAAACCAACGGATGAAGCAAGTATAAGAATGCGTTTGGGATCTAATTGAGATGTTTGATTCTTTCAATATTGTGCACCATGACATGACAGAAGTTTGAATGTTGCTGCTAACAAGTTGGCAGGTGGTGGGGTCAAGATTTGGAGTTTGCACCATTTCACCTTATTGTGAGTACAATGTTGAAGTGTTAACTAGGTCAGCTATCCTTGACAACATCAAGCATTAGAAAGTGTTTGATGATGATGCTCAAGTCTGCAAAGGTTCTTATGAATTCAAGGTGAGTTTGTAGATCAACATATTGATTGGGAACCAATGGTGTGTATGATTGAAGGAAGAGAGACTTTGTTTGGAAAAGATATTATCCAATTGAAAACTAACACCATTCCTAGAGGTCTTGTTGCTCTTGAGTTAAATTTTAGCAATGCTGATTGCATCATCAATAGAAACATGTCTACCTCAAGGGATGTGGAAGAGAATGACTTGGGAACAAAGGAAAAACCAAGAAAATTTGGTTGGGCAGCAGTTTAAACAAGGAAGAAAAATAGTCCTACCTCCAATTGTTGAAACAATATCAAGACTGCCTTGCCTAGTCATATTCAAAATTGAAAGCATATAGAGAAGACTTGTTTCAACATGAGATCCCTCTTGAAACAAAAGCCAAACCATTCAGATAGAAGCAAAGGCCTGATTAATCCAATCCTCTCCATGAAAATGCAAGATGAATTCAAGAAACCGAAGGAGGGAGGGATCATTCAGCCCACAAGGTATTCATCTTGGGTCAGTAAACTTGTGTCGATTAGAAAGAAGAATGGAGATATCGACTTTGTGTAGACTTTAGAAATTTTAATAGAGCTTCAATGAAAGACTAGTATCCTTTACCAAACATGGAGAACATGCTGCTGATTAGTGACTGGATTTGAATTGTTGTCCACCTTGGATGGTTTCTTTGGCTACAATTAGGTTGTTGTCAAGGAGTCAAAAAGATTTAAAACTTGCCTTTACCACTCCTTGGGGAACATATGTTTATGTGAGAATGCCTTTTGGTCTCATGAATGTTGGAGCTACCTTCCAAAGAGCAATGGATGTTGCTTTTGCTGGTTATATAAATGACTTCATTGTAGTTTATCAAGATGATGTGACTGTATTTTCAAAGAGCAAAAAAGATCACTTGCAGCATTTAGAAAGAATGTTGATCAGATGTAGAGAGTTTGGAATCTCCTCAATCCAAAGAAGTGTCACTTTGGGGTGAAAAATGCCAAGAAACTTGGTCATATTGTTTCAAAGGTGGTGTCATGATTGATCCTAAGAGAATAGAAGCAATCAACAGGGTGCCAATTCAAGAATGAAGAAGGGCATCCAATCTTTCTTTGGGAAAATCAATTTCATTAGAAGGTTTGTGTCCAATTTTGCTGAGTTGACTCTTCCTATCACATGCATGTTAAAGAACGATCAAGTTATCAAATGGGAGGAGGTGCTATTATTGAAGGGATTTTTAAAAGGGATAAAGGAAGCACTTAAACATGCATCTGTCTTCCAAAAGGATGAAGCTGGGGTTGAATTACAAGAAGCCTTTCCAAATCTTCTCCTTTGCCTTTGAAAATAGTTCAAAAAAATTTAGTCTCTACCTATGGTAAAAAAAGAAGATTATGCATCTGTTTTGCTCCAAAAGGATGAAGATGGGGTTGAGAGGCCTATTGCCTTCTTTAGCAAGGCTTTCAAGCTCCGAGTTGAAATATACAATCATGGAAAAACAAGCATTTACCTTGGTGAAAGCAACAAAGGTTTCAAACCCTTATATCCTAAGTTCAAAAGTTGTTGCTTATGTTCCCCACACCATGGTAAAAGACATCTTATCAAAGATGGAGATCTCAAGTAAAAGATGTAGATGGGTGAACAAACCGCATGAGTATGATATGGACATCTCATATAAGCTAATTTTGACTTTGTAAAATTATAAAAAAATAATGAAAATTTTCAAAAGTGTTACTTTGCGTGGTTCATTGCCCTCATCGTGATCATCTCATTTTTGTGATCGTTTCGGTCTTCGTTTCGTCCTTTTCGGGCAAGAACTCTTCCCGCCAGGCTTTAAATCGCATTAAAATACATTAAAATTAATTAATTAATTGCTCCTTGTTTGATAAAATTGATTTTTAAATAACTTGAGAGTATTTAATTAAATAAATATAAATTAAAAGTTTGTTCGACAAATTTTTATTGCCGGGGAAGTAAGCTTATGCTTCCAACTGCCGGGAAACCAATTTGGCTTCCCAAACCCAATTTCCCTTTCTGGCAATCTTCTTCAAATTTCCCACACGTGGGATTTTCTCCACCAATTTCAAATCATGGATTGGCTAACGGGAAAGAAATTCCCAATTTCCCACATGGGGAAATTGAACGGGGATTGCCAACCCACTTTGCCATTCCCGTTGGCAATTGGTCGTTGCTTTCCCCATTTCCCCCTGGCACTTAAGCCCACTACCGAGAAGAGAGGAAGTTGGATTAATCCTCATAACTTCCTCCGTCAAACTCATTGGAAAAAGTTGTGCGAAGCTTTCCGATTGCTTCTTATTTCTTCTGAAGGACATAATATTTTGTCATATCCCACAATACAACACACGCAAGTCAAGGAAATTTCTTTGTTTCAAAACAATAGAGATCTCCACGCATTGAAGAAAGTAGTATTCAACGCAGGTTTTTACCAAAGAAACTTCCCACGCATGCACCAACTTGATCCATTTCCAACGCATATCTTAAAATAAAGGTAATTGAAAATATTCAAAAGGGAACCACCACGCAGAGAGAGAGAGAGAGATAGAGAGATAGAGAAGTGCGGCCACCAAGGAGGAGATATCCATGCCTTGTGAGTAAAAAGGAGGACAACAAAATTGATTAGAAATTTTAGAGCATTTTTCCACGCACCCATCCAAAGGAGCTCCCACGCATGCAAAGGAAAAAAGACAGAATAAAGTTTAAAGGTTCCATGCAAGCCGTGTGGAGAGAGGAAGGAGTTTTTCCAGCCAAGGAAGATTGAAGGAGAACTCCACGTGGTAATTTTAGAACAGCTCACAGCAAGAAGATAAAAAAAATTCCTTTCCACGCATTGAGAAGGGACAGTTTTAAATCATTTAAAAAAATTCTCCACATCAAGTTAAAAACTCAAAAAGCCGCACAGAAAAGGACAACAAATTAATTTAAAGTCAAGAAGATTTCCACACCAGGTAAGGAGAAGCCGCGCCTAAGGGAGAAGGAGGAGTTTTCAATAAAACAAAGATTTAAAATTTCCTTTCCACGCGTGAGGAAAAGTGGAACAGTTTTTAAAACAATTTTTTTTTTTTTTTCAAGTAAAAAGCCGCGCCCATCCAGAGGAGTCCACATGCCTAGGAAGCGAAGAGATAAAAGAAACCTCCACACGCCCAAGCCGGGCAAGGCCATGTAGAGAGAGAAAGGAGTTTTTCCAGCCAAGGAGGACAACAAATTAATTTAACAACCAAAAGAAGATCTTCACATCAAGAAGAGAGAAGCCACGCCTTGGGAAGGAAAAGACAGGATAAGGTAGAATAAAAAAAGATTTCAATGCATTCATTCAAATCTCCACACATTCATTAAAATCAAACAATTCCCACGCAAAAGACAAGGAAGAACTGGTTCAAAGCCCACACAGGCCACACATTGGTCAAAAAGAAGAAAAAATAACATCCACCACGCATGCATAGAGATCAACGTCCAGCCAAGGAGAAATAACAGCAGGAGAATAACAAAAGATTAAAATTGATCCACGCAAAATATTAAAATCGGGAGATTTTAATTAAAAAATAAATATCGTTGTTATCGCTAGATTTGGAACTCGAGCTCAGTCTCGATATGTTTGTATTGACATTTAAAAAAATTAATTCAGGACAATTATTATTATTATTTTTAAAATAATAATAATAATAATATAACAAAAAATATTTTTTGCATCAACGGGGTTTCGAGACGAGACCCGGCCCCGTTCGTTGTCTTATGTACACGAGTCGCTTTTCTTCCAGTAAAATTCATAATGGCTGAAAAATCCAAATCTGGGAAGATCGAGGAAGCCAGTGGAGAAATCTAACAAATCCCCCGAAATATGAATTCCAAGGAATTATCCCTCCCAGTTCCATTAAGTCAGCATATGACAACATCACCGATACAAATCTAGGTCACATCAACGTGCAACAGTTTTGCAAGTGGGTGAAAACTAAAGGCAAAACCATTTTCTCAGATAGACTTTACCATAGTGGCCTACCCCAAGCAGCAACATTTCTGTCTCGGTGCAGTGTCTAGAATTGGTTATTGCTTGCACAGAGCATTATGACCCTGAGAGACGAGGAATTTTTAAAGATAATCGTGAGACTTTCCTCTTAATCACACCAGAACACATTGAGGAGTTTCTTGGCATACAAAAAACTTTCCCGAGAATGCGGATATCACTCGCCAATCAGCATAAGAATTATGGGATGAAGAACCCCTGAGATGGAGCAAGATGGTCAACAACAATTGGTTAGTAACCAAGAGACCTCGAATTGACAAGCTTCCCAAAGAACTGTACCACATTGAGTTCGTGGAAGAAATCGAGACATGATCACTCTCCTAAGTCGAGTTTTCGGTCTACCTTCTGCTAGGATTTTCCACCCATGGATGTATCAGTTTATCTGTATCATCCTAGCCAAGAAAGAGTTTGTGGATTGGGCCACCATCATCAGTAACACCCTTCACAAACAATTGATAGAAGTTAAGATGACTGGATGCTTCTACATGACATCGTATTTGACTTATGCGGTAGCAAGAAGAAAGCTATTTTCGGGACTTGAAACAAGAGGAGTCATGGGTCCATCAAACAGTGTTTTTCATTATTACCCTCAACTCAGTTTCAAAAATAGTTCTCACCATTTTAGAAGAGTCAACGATGCATTCACCTTCCGCGTGATCTCGGAACCTGAATCAAAATACTGAGGAAAGGTTTTCTAAAGAAGCCATGAGTGTCATTTCCCAATGGGGAACCTGGTTTATTCAATTTTCATCTTTTTCCTACATTCGCGTGAGTGGTTTTACTGGTACCCCTATGGAAACTCCTAAGTACGTCGCAAATGATAGATGGGCATTAATGGAGTGGCACAACAATTATTCCAAGTTCATCGCCTTCTTAGTGATAAGCACCATTCAGAGTTCATTTCCCAATTCAAATCGGGGAATACCAATGTCCAAATCTTTTCAAGTGCACAACTCATGGAAAAAGAGTTTGCTCTCATAACCATCCATCCATATGTGAAGAGAGCCCAGTTTGATATCAATGGATATATGAAAAAGATTCGGGAGTGAAGTACCAACATAATCCTACCATGGAAGATTTCTGGGCTGCTTGCTTGGATGAACATGAGGTAAGAAGGTGGGAGTACTCGCCTAACACTTGCTCAAATCAAGGCTTTCCGCATCAAGAGTCCTCCCGATTCATTCATAGATGATGATGAGGATGTCATCGATCCCTCATATGATGCCGTTGCCTTTACCCCATTGCCTCGAATCGACTGGACCAAAAGAGATGAATTTTCTCTTGATGGCAAGAACCAACCAATTATTGAAAGAAGCATATCTTGGTATGACAAAGAACTTGCCAAATTGCAATCAATTCCAGATCACGTTTTGGGATCACAAAAATTGCCAATACGAGGGGGTCTCCATTCGACCAAAGTCTCTTCTCGATCAACCTCATTACCATCCAATCATACACAACAGGCAAGAAAAGAGTGGTTGCCAAAATCCACTTCACCAAGCAACGTGTCACAAGGAGGAAGATCTAAAGATCCTAACCCCAAAGAAGGAAGAGAGCGTGTGTCCAGATTTTCTACCTCGAGTAGAGATTCTTCTACCCACATCATTAATAGTGCTCAGAAGCTAGTAGCAAATGATCCTCACCATGCTTCAAACAAGCATCCACTCAGGTGTAGGTAATTCAAATATCAAACACTTCAGAGCATGTAGTTCATGAAGGGATTTCCCAAAATCTCCCGAATAATCAGGAAGTGGATATTGAGGTTGTGTCTCCTCAAATCGAGGTCGTAGATAGGATTCAAGAAGGATCTCATGATGTCGAAATAATGAGAATATTGATTCGAGCTCCAGGATTTTGTATGCTGAAATAGTGAATGATACTCCTTCTGGGTTGATTCCAAAGTAAAGAAAAGGAAGAGAGTTGTTAAGCCAATTGACATTGATTTTGATGCCCTTTTCAAACTTTCGAATGACACCATTCCTAAGAAGCCTAAGGTGCTTTCTCGAATAATGGTGGATAATGATGGAAACAAATTTGCAGACCTTGCCATTCCACAAGTGGATAAAGAGCGCGATGCTATGACGCCTGCCGACTATGAAGTTTCCAGACTGGGACTTGGAAGATCTACATTAGAAAGTGACATGGCGATGGCTCGAGATTCAATTGATATCGTGCTAAAAATACTTGAGAAATACAAGTCTCAAAACTCTCAACTCAAGGCCGAAAAGAATCAATTGGTGGAATATGTTCAACATTTGATAAATCCCATATCATCCACCTTCCCAATACCTGATGCAGTGGCTGCCCCAGATGAAGATACTCTCAATTTGTCAAAGGAAATAAACACATTGGGCCATGTCACTAAAACTTGGCTTTCAAAGATTCTCATTTTAGGCTAGGGGATGATCAAGACGGTTAAGCTTCATGAAGATGTCAGTGCATATCTTGATCCAATTATTTCTTTCAAAGAAACTTTTGTTTCTACTATATCAAATTTGGATGAGATATTGCCCAGTTTACAGGAGATGACAAGTATGGAATCTTGATTTTAGCTATGAAGAATTCTCGAATTTGAACATCGAGGGACACATTTTCTTTGGTGTCTGCATCTCAAATCAAGAAAAACACTTCTCAAGGATTCCATGATCCATTATGAAAGCATGTGCAATGAAGCCTTCACTTCACTCTCTTTGATTCAGGAATTCATGGCTGAGATTCCTTGTAACCTCGTAAATGAGCATAATCAAAGGTGTTCATCAGAGCAGGTGGAAGAAAATTTTCACAATTGTTTAAGGACATGTACACTCCCGCCAACAATTTCTCATCAGTTTCAATGGAGCGGTGCATCAAATTAAAGAACTTATTTGAGAACGCTCAATCCAAAATTGTTAATTTAAATGATATTTGGGTAGAATTATTGAATGCAGGTATTTTGTGAGGCTATTCTTCGACCAAGTGAACCTCCAGAAGAAGAAAAGATGTTTGAAACTTTGGGAAGGTTTATATCCTTTCAACTGGAAAAAGCGGAGATCCTAATTTCATCGATGGTTTAGGGAGTTGATTTTCTTGGTATCTAACGAAGTGGGAGAGTCCATTTCTCATACGCTTGAGATAGGCGGACCCCATTTCAATGGATAAGGCACTGGTTATTATTGTATATTTTAAAAGGTGTTGTTATTTGTTTTTAGGAAACAATGGATATTTTAAGTAATTTCTATTTTTGGGTTGTCTTTAATAAAGTTGTTGAAAAATTCAAAGGTCACTTAAGTGCCTTATTTAATGATCATGTAAAACCCTAACTACTTTGTAACCAACTTTTGGGTTATAAAAGGAAGTGAGGGGCTCATTTGTAAAGGGTGAATTTGAGAGAGGAGAAGAAAATATTTTTGTGCAAGCTTTTTTTTAGGAAGAAACTTTGTGTTCTTTTGTGAAAAACATTTTGGAGTTAATGAAATACGAACTTTGTGTCTCATTCATTGTCTCTTGTAACATTTGATGTTCTTATGTTCATTAGATGTTAGGTGTTTGAATCTTGCATGCAAATATTATCTTTGATCTTATTGTCAACGTTATTAATCGGTTGTTCTAGTTCACAGTGATCAAGCTCTGATTATCTACTTGCTCATGTGTGCTCCTTTTACACGATCTTGTTTGGCTAACTCAAACTCTATTTTATTTGTGTTGGTTATTCATCTTTCTTCTTCATGCAATATTAGGCTCTGCATTTACCTAACTCTTGCATGTCCTTTCATTTCACTCCATTTCACTCCTTTTCTTCATTCCATTCCATCTCCTTCATTCACTTTTCTTTCCATTGATGTTCCAAAACACCCCCCACATATAATTTTGAATGTACATATGTAAATACAGTTTTGGTTTTCAATAAAGGCAGCCTCGCCTTCATTGAGGAGGGACTTCGTTCCCACACTATTGCATATCATTTGCATGCGTACAAATCTATATACTAATAAAATCCAAACCACAAAGTTGATAAGAGTTTTGGGTCTTCTATGCTAAGCTCATGGTGAGAGCAACTTGCAGACTATGGAAGTGAATGAGGTAGAGGAAGAAAGGGCAGATGTTTTTGGGAAATTGGTAAGTTATGAGTGAGTACACAAGGACATAATCTTTTACCTCGAGACACCTTTGTTGTCCCTGATCATTTAAATAAAAATTAGAAAAGAGCCCTCCTGCTGGCCTCTCAAAATACATCATCACCGACTTTGGGCTAGCTTGGAAGAACCACGAAGGTGTCCTCTTGAAATGTATAATCGAAGATGAAGCTCCCAAAGTAATTGCTGATTTCCATGGGGAGTTTGTGGAGGACACTTTGTTGTAAGGGTTCACACACAAAGTTTTGAGAGCTGGTTATTGGTGGCCTACTCTATTCAAAGATGCAACCATGCTTTGATTAGAAAATGTGAAAGTTGTTAGCATTTCTCTGGAAGAATGAAAGCTTCGAGCTCCCTTCCTTTGTAGCCTATATCAATTGAAGTTCCTTTCAAGCAATAGAGAATGGACTTCATTGGTGAGATTTCATATCCTTCTAGTGCTGGCCATAAGTGAATTCTTGTAGCTACTGATTACTTCACCAAGTGGGTAGAGGCAATCCCCACCAAGAAAGCAACACACTAAGTTGTTATGGACTTCTTCTTGAATAATATCATATGCAAATTTTGTGTTCCATTCAAAATTGTGGCTAATAATGCCATGTGTTTGAGCTAAACCTTTGATGGCAATGTGCAAGGAGTATGGAACCAATTTAACTTATTCTTCAAACTATAATCCCAAGGAAATGGACAAGCTAAGTTCAACAATAAAATTTTGTTAAAGATCATTAGAAGGACCTTGGAGTTGAACAAGAAAAAATGGGGTGAACAACTGAAATTTGTAGTTTGGGGTGATAGAATCACTGCCAAGAGAGCTACCTTGGTAAGAGCCCGTTTGAGTTGGTGTATGGAACTCAAGCTATGCTGCCCTTACATCTATAGTTATCTTCATTTTAGTTTTTTAACACTTGAGGATCAAGAGGTCACCCATATATGAAGCAAGGATCAATCAAATTATGGAGCTAGATGAAGAGAGAAGAGCATCCCATCGAGAGGCATATTAGATTTAGAGAGAAGTTGAAAAGATTGTTTGATAAGAAGGTCACTCTTAGGGCCTTCAATATTGGAGATCTGGTTTTGTTGTGGGATAGCGAAATGAGGATAAGGGAAAACATGGAAAATTTGATGCATTATGGATGGGCCCTTACTCCATTGATATCGAGAATTGGTGAGAATACTTTTTTCTCAAAGATTTAGAGGGGGAATTGCTTGAACTTCCTGTTAATGGCAAGCATCTGAAGCATTTCTTAGATTAATCCCCAAATTTCAGGTATGCACCAACTTGTATAGTGTATAGTGTTAGGTATTTCGCTCTTTTTTGGTGTTTTGTCGGTTTGTGGTTTGCCTTACATGTGACAACCATTTTTTTGTTGAGTTCTCGGCTAGTTTTGGTGATTTTGGCTCATGACTCCGTTTTCCCAATGGATTATTTTAGCACTTGGTCTACGTTGTTCTTGTGGCACTCACTGGCATCCCCAAGCAAGAGTTGATGTTGGTGTCCATTTTGATCCTCTATGCTTTTGCCCTAATTTTCCTTTCACTCTGCACTTCCTGAAACATTTTCTACGTTTTAATGGGTGAAATGAAGTTGTTGCCTCTACTCCCATGCCTTAATTCATTTGAAAAATCATTTTCCATGCCTCATTTGTGAAGAAACACCCATGCATGCCTTGTTTGTGCCCTAATTTTTCCAAATCTGCGGGCTATGTCGTGTTTTCCCTCTTGCCTGATCGTGAAAAATCAAATTTGTTCATTTCATGCATATATGCCTTCAAAAACCCTTCCCCATGGTCAAAACTTGCATAAAATCAACTTCCCCTTGTTTTTGAGCAAAAAATCCATCACCCACGAAGAGAAAATCGAATTCGGGCATCTCTGGCAAACTCTGTGTTTTTTTGGTCGTACGGGTGTCATTTGACCGTCAAAATTAAGCTCAAAATTCTCCTCATACGTGGCCACTTCTGGTTGGACAAGGATCAGCGGGTTTCTCTGAAAAACTTATTCATTTTTGGGCTTGGGAAAAAATTCAAAATTCCCCCTGCAACTCCGTGGGAGGACACGTGTCATGTTCTTATGCGAAGGTGGAGTGGGAAGCTAGCGGGGAACTTAGGCATTTTTTTCCTTTTTGGTGAAGGGGAAAAAAGATGAGGAAAATCCCGTGGGTCCGAATTGGAGCAGGAGGTGGACACATGGTGGTGCGGTGGCAAAGTGGGGAAGTGCAGGCCACGGAAGGAAAAGGAAACTTTTTCCCTTTTGGTCAAAAAGGCCTAAGGTGAAATTTGAAGCGCGGCCCCGTGGCCAATCTCAGGTGGACGCGTGTCCATAAAAAGGTTAGAGGGAAGTGCGGGCCATGGAAGAAAATGGGGAATTTTCCCCTTTTTTGGCAAAAAGAGTTAAGACAAATAATTAAGTCGCGGCCCGTGAACGAGCCATGGGAGACAGTGTCGGGCAGAGCGGGTCGACAAACCTGCGGAAGAAAGAGAGAAAAATTTCTTTTGGCTAAGAAAGGAGTTAACATGAGAATTGAGCATGCAGATTTTAGCAATTTGAAAAAGTGACACATGGCAAGGAGAAATCGAGGTATGGGTTTCGTAGAAGGAAAATTGAAAATTTTCCTCGCGAAAAAGGGGGTCAAAACATGAAATAAGCCCGTGGAATTTCAGCGATAGGGAGCATGACACGTGTTAAGGAAAAAGCAGAGTGTAGGCCCGCGGGGAAAAGGGGGAAATTTTTCCAATTTTCCAAAAAGGTCAAAATGTGCAAAATTGAAGCACGATCCCAATGGGACCCACCATGTGCCACGTGTCATCACCAAAACTCAAAGGCGAAGGGGTGGAGAAAAAGGTTAAATTTTTCCATTTTTTCAAAAAAATGTCAAAAAAAGGTGAGCCCAAATTGATTCTCAATCATATTTTGACATGTGGAGGGCCCAAATTGAAGGAGAAGGAGCAAATCAAGAGTAATTGTGCATCTTCATTTTTGGCCGCCATTTTTGCTCTAGAAACTTGGAATTACAAATTTTCATCAAATTTTTGGCGATTCCATGTCGTTTTGGCCTTCTAGGATCATTGGAATCAGTTTCATGACTCAATTTCTAGATTTGAGGTGTTTTTGAGATAAATTTTACTCATGCCCGTGTAAAACATGAATTGTTAAATTATAAAGTCAGAGAACCAAATTGGAAAAGGATAAGATGAAATTATGAGAGGATGAGGGGCCTGCATGCCTTGAGGATGAAAAATGTGCCTCCACAAAGGATAATGATCCGAATATTTGTAATGATTCAGTCTTTTTAAACACCTGGCAACTCTCGTTGTAAATTTGTTAAATGTCATTTTCAGTGAATCATGAGAAATTGTTGTAACAAACTTGATCCCTTGGCATATTATTTTCTTGGGAAAGAAGGCTCCAATGTGGCAAGAGGTATATAATGCATTTTTGAGAAATGTAAAAGGTCGGGAAGTTGAAAATCACGAGAAAATTTTGAGAGAAAGCTCATTTTCTGAGAAACCCACCAAAGAACTAGGTTAATTTCTCTTGTGTTGGATCTTCATGTATGTGAGTTGGTTACAAGTGTATAGCCCTCACATAGCTCTGGTTTATGAAACTCTCCTTGCGATGAATCTAATAAGCTTTTGAGTTAATATGTGTTTTTTTGGGCAATATGATGTTTGTTATCATTTTTAAATGCTTGCAAATAGTTTTCATAGTTCTTGTTGCAATCTTGCATTGAAAGTCTTTGGAAATCACACAGAATCTCCATTTCTTGTTGATAGTTTAGTGGCATTTACAATCTCATATTAGAAGAGCCTTCATCGATAAAGAGATAAACAAATTTAAAATCACTTTACCTTCCTTTTGTAGAGGTTTGCTTATAAGCCTTTGGGGGTACCTTATGCATGATTTGATCAAGGATTTTTGTGTTTAATTGGGTTCTTTACTTCAAGCTTTTGTGGTGAGTTCTCAAATATTGTGTGAAGAGAGGCAACTGGGCTTCCATTTATGCATCTTCTAGTTAAAATAATATCATGATTATTTGAAGCATTTTATCGATAGTTGTTCAAGTATTGTAGAGGTTGTCAAAGATCGATATATCCAAGTTTGTCTCATCAATGCCCCACCAAAAATTCATTCAAACAAACTAATCATACCCATACTACCCCTACATTGCATTGTGTGTCAACAGAAGAATCTAACCCATCTACAAAAATGCACAAGGCAAATTAGGTTTATACATTGTCTTGATAACCCTTGCCTTGCATTGAAAATATCTCCATAATCTGGGAGTGACAACTTGTGAAAGTCAGATTTGGAATGTTGATCATATTTTCCCAAGGCCTTTTCATACTATTTGCATAAATTTAGGTGTATAAAACAAATAAGATAAAGGTGAGGTAAGGAGGAATACCTATGAAATCGAAGAAGGTTGTGCACCATTTAAGAAGATCTAGGAGTTGATCGTGAAGAGATTCTTTTTAGCACAACAATACCACCAAATAGAGTTAAATAGCATATGACAGTGGATTGCCTAGCGTATGCTAGATCCAGGAAGTGTGATACTTCCTAGAAAGGTCATCAATCCACTATTTAAAAACAACTTAATGTAAATAAATGATAGTAAAAGAAAGGTCCTATTGTAACAATACAATTTAGGTATCTCATATGCTAACAATAGACTAGATTTAAGCTAAATATTGAATATACAACTAAATCTAGAGAAGCAGGGTGTGTTAAGGGATAGTGTGTGGTAGAGGTGTTTAGGAAGGTATGGGTGAGATTGGGTGAGGTTTTGGGAAGGTTTTGGGTGAGTTAGGAGCTCGTTGGTTTGAGATAAATTACTAGTCAGAGACCAGTATCGGTTGGGTGATCGATGTCGGTACTATGGTAATAGATGATGTCGGTTGGGTGACCGATGTTGGTAGGGGAAATTAGATGAGAAGGTTAAAATGGGTTGGTTGGGCTCTCTGTGATTGCACAAGAGAGTTGGGGAGGCTTAGGTAAGGTGCTAGGATTTATGTGAAGACTTAGAGATGATAAAATAGGTGGCATTTGGGAAAGTGAAAGGTTCAAATGGGTAGGGTTGGAGGTGGAGGTGTGCTAGGAGGAGATCCGAGAGAGGTAGAAGGTGAAAGAAAAGAAAATAAATAAATGATTAACAACCAAAATACTAAAAGAAATCACAAGGTAGAGATTACTTACTTGCATATTGGAAGTTAGTTGTAGAAATGAATGGTTGTGGTTGAAGGAGAGACAAGTCCCGATCCCATGCAGCAGCAACAAGAAGGCTCTGGACTTCCTTGTGAGTGATCAATGCTCTGGAACACACTATTGATGCTTGGTGGAGGTTGTGAATGCTTGGAATGATCTTTGGTTTTTGTGAGGTCACTTGGATGCTTGAGAATACCAATGCAAGAACCCAAAATCCAAGATGGAAGAAGAACCTGGGAAAAGGATTGGAATTCCTTATTTAAAGAAACCGATGATGGTTAGGTGGTGCCAGATGAGGAATAATCGATGTCGGTTAGGGAGAAAAGGTCATATTTTCCAAAAATAGCCTTTTCTCTCCATTTTTTGCATTGGTCAAGATTTTTATGGACTAAGAGTGTGGGTTGTCACTAAATGAAGGGAAAATGTGGGAGAAGTGATAAAATAAGAATAGTTAGGTTAGAAAGAGAGTCATAGTTAGTTAGGGAAGTAAATGACTTAGTCTAGGTTAATAAATAGGCTTGGAATGGGTCCATGGTGAGGTGGAGAGGTGAGGTGGAGGGTGAGGGAATTATTAACTTAATATGGGTAATTAAATTAATAATAATGTGTGGAGGGTCATGGTAAGGGTGTATATTAACTCAAGAAGGGGCTTAGAGGGTTGTGACCCAATTTTGGGTGTCTACATTTTCCCCTTTTTTGTCATGTAGCTTGTATTGATAAAGAAGATGATGAAAAAATAGGAGGTGGTTGCCCTAGGTATGGGTATAGGTGGGTATGGGGGAGGTGATCCCCTCAAACCATGAGAACTGATGAGGAGAGAAAAAAAAAATTGGTGATGGGTTTGATAAAGTGGTAGGTGATGAAAAATGAGGTAAGGTATGGGTATAGGAAATGGTGATATTGGTGTGGGTAATAGGTGGGGCATTCAAACACACACACACATGTCTAGAATGTGACAAGGCACTAGGATGAAGAGCTCACAAACTCTACATCATCAAAGGTTGATAGTTTATCCAAACAAGGTTGATATGGTCCAGGTATCCAAGGTATAGGAAGTGCTCCTAGAAACATAATGAGGCTAGGTGTAGGAATGGGCATAGTGTGTGTTCAAAGCACCAAAAGGTTTGGTCTAGTTGAGATAAACATCATGACATAAGGCAAGGCAAGGTCGGTAGGCTAAACAACATGAGTACATCATCATCACAAGGTACAATGAGTAAGTGAAGTGAATTGAGTGTCAAATGGGTGAGGTCGGTGTGGGTGTATAGGTAAGGCCATGGGTAAGGCCGAGGTGTAGGAAAAAATGTGCCCCTAAGTATAATTAGGAGGAGGTGACTGGTAGGTGGTAGGGCTATTAGGTGAGCCTGTAGGGTTGTGGTAAGGTGTGGTAGCAAGAAAATGGCATCTACAACAAAAATTTGGGAAAATTAGGAAAAAAATTGGTTTAGGTAGGGTGACCGATACGGTTGAAGAGGAATCGATGTGGTAAGGGTGACCGATGTCGGTCACCTAGGGCATGACCAAACGATGTGGTCACCTAATCGATGGGTTAAAATGAAAAACCCACATGGAAAAGGTTCATTTGAGCATTTTGACTTTGGTGAAAAATGAGAGAGAGAGAGATATTTGTGAAAAAAATGATAGAGAGATTAGAGAGAGGTTTTTGGTGAGAGGTTAGTAGTCAGTAGGAGTGGAGTTTGTGGGCCCATGAGATCTACCCGATGAGTTGATTGGTTGAGAGATGGGAGGTTGATTTAGACATGGTAGAGGTAGGAGAGGGCTAGGGGGGAGGGTCATGTTCCTATTCTCGAGATCCGAGATCCCCCACCATGAGAGGGACATCGAGAGTAGAGGTAGGATTTGAAGAGCTCCATTTTGTTTTTTTTTGGTGAAAAAAATAAGGTAAAAATAAATTAAAAATTTGGTTTTGAAATTTGATTGAATTTTGGTTAAAATTGGGTGAAATTGGGTATGGGGAGGGTGAAAATTAGTTTAATTAGGGTTAAAAATGAATGTAGGGCAATTTGGGGGATTTGGGTGGGTAGTTTAGGTGTTTTATGAATTTTTTGAAATTGGGGATGGGGTTTGGCCCTAGGGCTGAACTAGTAATCGACATGTCGGTTATCTATCGGACATGGTTGGTGTGGCTACCGGTGCATGGGTGGTAAAAAGGGGACCGTGTATCGGTCAGTGGGTGACCGATATGTCGGTCATTGTGAAAAGTGACCAAGTTTTTGGAAAAGGGTAAATTAGGGAGGCCAAAAGGTAAGGGAAGGGTGGGTAGGGGTGTCCAAGGTAGGAATGGGTGGGTTTAGGCTAGGTAAGGGTGGGTAGGAAGAAATGAGAAGGTGTAGGGACAGATCAAAGGTATAGGTCAACAATGTAGGATGGGCACAAGATGGATGAGGTAAGTTAGGTCAATAGGTGAAGGGGGAAATAAATGAAAATAGAAATGTATATGTGAGAAAGAAGATAGAAGAAGATAGAAGAAAAAAAAAGTAAGGGGTAAGGAAAAGAAAGGGTAATAGGGTAAAAATGGTAAGGCAAGGTAGAATGTAGATCTAGATAGGAAAGGGTAAATGATTAACTGGTGTGAATGTTGATGATGTAGGCATGAAAAACTGATGATGAGAGATAGATTTCCCCCTATTAGTGCGAGATGAGACCTAGCATCACAGAGGATGAGTGGGATCACATGAGGGATGTTGGGTTGGGTGGGGTTAGGTGGTATAGGTGGATAGTTTGAGATCATACATGATGGTGGTCCCCTCATCGATAGATGGGACTCGATGACCAACACATTCCACCTACCTACCGGGAGATGACTATCACCTTGGAGGATGTCTACAGGATTTGAGGCTACCTATTATTGGGGAGCCATTATATCAGATCTCTTCAGATGAGTCATTTGAGCCTATGGTTATAATTTTTTGGAGAGGCCATGGGAGATTTGTCTTATCATATGTGCAAGCATTAGCTATGGTGAGATGTATGCTCACACATCCATAGGAGACTAGATTAGCAGTGTTGATGATGGTGGGGATTGGTTGTTATGCTCCCTAGACTCAGAGGGTGGGAGGTTTCCATGGGAATTGATGGGAGTGTTAGAGGATATGATTGAGGAGAGGTTTTTTTACATGGGGTGCCAATTTCCTAGTATAATTATATAGGGAGTTGTGGGCATATAGGAGGATTCAATGGTTTGGTTTGTGTTGCACCTATCTTCTTCATTATTGGGCCTATGAGCATATAGTATGTCTACATCCACTAGGCCTTCCATGAAAGGATGGTGGTAGAGGGGTCTATATAGAAAGGTTTAGATGGTGGGATTCAGAGAGGGCACACATGTGAGGGTGGATGTGACATCATGAGGATGTGACATATTATAGGTGTTTGTTAGATGGCATATCAGTAGTTGATATTTGTGGAGGCCATATCTTGGTTACCCTTCATTTGGAGGTATGGAGGAGGAGTTGGTAGGTTTACAACTGTGATGGATGGATATAGAGGACATAGACCTAGAGAGCATGAGATGATATAATCAACAGGTTAGATGTCAATTTGGGCTATGGATAGGATGTGCCTCCACCCTTTCCCATAGTACTGCAGGGATGACATGGAGAGACCATTATCTCCACCACGGAAGAAGATCAGTAGGGGGAGAGAGAGAGAAGGATAGAGGAGGAGGATGATGATGTAGGCTATATGGATGGATATAGGTAGTGGTGGATAACCCAACTACAGGAAGCACCTCCGAGGAGGAAACCTTGATTTGGCTATTATTATATTGAGAGAGGGATAGATTATAGGGGTGGTGACTACATACATTATGGCCCACACATGTCACAACATTATAGGAGCTAGCTAGTAGTGAAATCAGAACACATGTTACTACCTTATAGGTAGTTTAGAGGTGGCACAGTAGGCAAGGGGGGATGAGGAGAGGTGCATGAGGCATTCATAGTACAAATTACATTGTTGTATAGGTTACTAGTTACTATTATGTTATACATAATGTGGCACTTTATATGGCATAGCCAGGACACATGACATAGGCATGATGGATGGGGACACATGGCTTCCCCCTCCTTCACCTCCTAGGACACATGATGGGCACACATGTAGAGCAGTACATGGGATAGGACAGGGAGTACATGTATATACCACTAGGTACCATACATAGGGTCCACTATTATTAGGACAAGGTCCATAGATAGGTGTTAGAGATGATGACCACCACAGGTGATATCTATGGATAGATACAAAGAGGAGAGGTTTGGTGGAGGCCAAGTATTATGAGGATCGGATTATAGAGAGTGGTATCCCTTTTGTTAGCTATGCCAAGAGCCCAACAGAAGCTAGTGAGAGGTCTAGTTCATGGACCCGTAGTACTAGTAGTTCAGGGAGCCATCATCTCATGGGTAGGGTCATCGAGAGGTGACTAGTTCATGGAGAGAGAGAGAGGTGAGGTGAGGGGACAAGAGAGAAGAGAGAGGTGTTGGGCCCTCCTAGAGATGAGAGAGATGATGGAGATTTTTTTTTTTTTTTATTTTTGACTTATATATATATATATATCTATATGTGATCAAAAGGTGAGATGTACATGAGATTTTTTGAGATACTTTTTTTTATATATATATATACATGTATATTGATATACATTTACATTTATATATATAGATGATGATTTATTATATATATTGTGTTTTGTTTTCATTTCCATTGTATTATATATATGGAAAATATATGCATGGCATGGTTTATGTTATTTTATGTATTTGAATTTTTAATTTATTATATTATTATGAAATTTAGATATGTGGCATGGTTGGTAATGGTTTGAATAGATTGATTTAATTCATTATTATGATTATGGAAATAGATTATGGCATATGGTTGGTTTGGCATGATTAATATGATTTGATTTGAATGGTTTAATTTCCAATGTATTGATGTTATGGAAACTAGATGATTATGGGCATGGTTTTGTTGATTTTGATGTTATATGAAATGATGCATGTTGAGTTTTTGATTTCAAGTTATTTTTATATGGAAATATGTAGGTATGGTTATGGTTTGGCATTTGAGATTTTGATTTGATTTCCAATGTATTGATGTTATGGATATTAGATGTAGGCATGGTTTTGGTTTGTTTGTTTAATTTAATTTCCATATTATTGGTATTATGGAAAGTAAATGATGATGTGTATGGGTGATGTATGGTTTTTTTGGGTTAATTTCCAAGTTATTTTTTTATGGAAAAACTAACTAACTAGTTTTTTTTTTATGGGGAAAAATGGGTGGGGAAAAGAGTGGTCGAGCTAACCTCGAGGGCCCCATGCCCTCAGAGTGCTACCTACATAGCCCTTGCAAAAGGGGCCTCAAGGATGATGTAGTTCTCCCATAAAATAGGAAGAATGAGATTGGGTTAGGTAGGTAGGTAGGTAGGTAGGTTGGTAGGTAGGTAGGTTGGATAGGTAAAGGTTTGTTGGGTTGGTTGGGTAAGGCATGTTTAAAAATAGGTAAGGTCAAATGTTGAATAGGTAATAGGCAAGGTGAATTAGGCATAGGCATAGATGAAGGTGTTATGGTTGATTCAATTTTTGATGGTCTTGTCTCCTATTTGAAGAAACAACAAGTAAATAGATAAGAAACCAAAAAAGAAGTGGCATGCCCATATTTGGAAAGGACCATAATTGTCATACCCCTAGACTTATTGAACATAAGTCCCTAGATACATTACATGAGTGATGGGTCTAGAGTTGAAAGAAGTTGTGTGATCACAATGTGTAGAATACATGCCATGTCCCTTGAGTTGATTTAGAGATAAATAAATGAAGGTAAGGTGGAATGGTTTGTTAAGTGTAACCTTGTTGTGGGACAACATGCCCCTGCAAGATACCCAAAACCAGAATAGGAAAGTCCATGACCAAAAGTTTGTATTTTTCTTTTTTTTTTTTTTTTTTTTTTTTTTTTATGTATAGACTGATCGATGGGAAGTCTATATTGGGATAAATAGTAGTGTCTCCTTGAGGTCTTTGTGAATGATGATGGGAAGCTCAAGATAATTTTTTTTTTGAAAATATAGATTATTCTTTTTTTTTTGGGGATAGACTAAGTGCAATAGGTGGCTAACTTTTTATAGTTGTCCTTCGAGGGAGTAGTCTACTTATATAAAGAGAGAGAGAGAGACATAGATGTCCTTTTGAGGGAATCATCTATTTGCAAGAATTTTGACTCAAGGAGTAAATTTTTGGTTATCCCATATATTTTTTTTTTTTTTTTTTTTGTACTTGAAGTCATGGACAAGACTATAAAGGAGTATAGGCCTCTTTTTATGAAGGAAAAACCATAACATGAAAAAGGTTAGCTATGAAAGAGGGGTTTTAAGTGAAAATGACCATGGGATTCCATCTGAAAAGGATGAAAAGTATCCATGAGAATCATCATGCATGAGTAGAGCCATGGTACTCATATTTAAGACAAGGTTGAATGGTGATGGATAATCACACAATTCTAGTTTAGTCATTGGTCCTAAAAAGAGGTAGGTGGAAGGAGAGGTTTTCACTCAAGGGATGAGCATATAAGTGACATAAAGTGATGTAGTACTTTATTCAACAATAGAATGGTCAAAGATGCAAGGCATTAAGGGGCTCAAGTTTGGGTTTACCCTCAAGAGAAGATAAATGATAAGCTCTTGATCCATAGGTATGGGTGACAATATAAGGTCCAAGCCAATTAGGAGAAAACTTTCCTCTGTTTACTTTTTTCTCCTTTTGGTTACATGTTGGTTTTCCTTAGGACAAGGTCATCGATCTTGAAGGTTCATTCATGAACACATTTTTCATAGGCATGCTTGATGCATTTTTGGTAGATTTGGAGATGGTCTAGAGCATTTAAATGAATGTTCATCCAATAGCTCAAGTTGTGCCAAACATTCTTGGCAAAAATCATCATCAGAGAGCATATCTTTAAGTGATATATGAAGAGATGGAATTTGGACTTTGAGAGGTAGGAAAACCTCTATACCATAGACAAAAGAAAGGTGTGTGTGGCATTGGTAGAGGTAATGAATATGGTATGATAAGCCCATAAGGTGAAAGGAATGTGTGTGTGTGCCAATCCTTACTAGTGTCATCAATGAATTTCATAAGAATTTTTTGAGGGTTTTGTTAGAAGATTTGGCTTGACCATTTGATTTGTGGGTAATATGGTGAAGAGAAACTGAGTTGAATGCCAAAGTTGTCACATTTTTGTAAGGTTTTTTTTTTGAATTATTTTCCATTTTCAGTGATGAGGTGATGAGGAACACCAAAATGAAAAATGATATGGTGGTTGATAAATTCAGTTATTTTTTCAGCTTTGGTAGAAATGAGAGGGATGGATTCCACCCATTTAGTGTAATATTATTCATTGTGATGATCCACTGATGATGATGTTGAGAGGAATGAGGGTTAATCTCTCCAATGAGATCCAAACCCCATTGAGAGAAGGGCCAAAAGTCTCTGGAGTGACTTGTAAGGCATGACTAGGGTGTGGTGAAGGTTAGCATGTTGCTGACACTTCACACAATGTTTGACGTAGTCACAATAGTCTTGGTTAAGGGTTGGCTAGTAATAGCTGAGGTGAAGGATACATTTTGTGACAACAAGGCCACTAAAATGTCCCCCACAAATCCCATCATGAATTTCTTTGATGGTGTATGGGATTTCAAAAACTGGTGAGGCACATCGAGAGAGGATACCATCAAAGCCACATTTGTAGAGAAGACCCCCATGATGATGTAATGAGAGACACTTTTTTAGGAAGGCTCTCATCATCCATTATGAGTGAGATCTGGAGGTAGAATTGAAAGGGAGAGGTAGTCAAGTGAACTACTTATACCAAATGTCATGTGGGTTGGTTTTGATTCTTCCCACAAAATTTATTGCCATGGATAATATAAGAGGGTGACTGCAACCATTGTACTATGACAAATATTTTGGAGTCCAAAGGTGAGGTAGGTATTTGAGAAGCAAGACAAGCCATGGTATCGTGAATTTGTTAGTGGATGGAGTGGTTTGAATGAGGAAGTGATCAAATGTGGTCAAAAGTATGTGACATGATGTTTATACTTTTTGAAGTTCCTCATTTATGAAACTGGTACAAACCATTGACTTGGTTCACAACTAGTTGAGAGTCACCAAATATATTAATGGATTTAACATCTAGGGAAATGAAGTTTGAAGACCTAACACAAGTGCTTCATATTCAGCCATGTTATTAGTGTAGTCAAAGTCAAGTTTAAAGGATAAAGGCATAGGCTCACCATCAAGAGGAATGAGGATGACCCCTGCACCACCCCCATGTTGACATTTGGATCCATCAAAGAATAAGGTCATTTGGTAAAAATATCATCAAGGGAGAGGTGGTGATAGATTCATCAAGAAAATCAAAGTTAGAAGATTGATGTCTAGGAAGAGGAGCATCTGCAAGCTGATCTGCAATGGTTTGTCCCTTGACAAACTTTTGATGAATGAATTCTAGGTCTAGGGTCATGCAAGGAGCATGAGCCAATGTGTGGTGTGTTGGTGTTGGTAAGGTTTAGCATACATGTAATGTAAGAGGGTCGGTGTTGGTGATGATGAAGGTTTTTTTTGTGGTTAAGTAGGTAGTGGAAAAGTTTTGGTGGCCACAAAGACCAAGGCTAGGAAAATCTTTTTAGCATGAGTGAGTATACCTAGTCTCATAGTCTAAAAGAGTACAACTTATGTAATAAACCACTTTCTCCTTGTGTTTTGATCATCATGATGAGTGAGCATGGCACCCAAGGAATGGTCAGTGGCATAGAAATGTAGAGGTAAAAAGGTTTTTCATCTTTAGGTGGGATGAGCACAGGTGGTGAAGAAGGTATTTCTTCAATGCTTCAAAGGCTTTGTGGCACTCATCATTCCAATTGAAGGAGACATCCTTTTTAAGGAGATGATGAAAAGGGTGACATCGGTTGGAAATTTGGGAAATAAAGCATCGAATGGATTAAATTTTCCTTGCAAACTACAAAGTTTGTCAAAGGTTAGTAGGTGGAGGCATCTCGAGAATAGCCTTGATTTTGGTGGGATCGACTTTGATGCCCCCAAAGAGATGATGAAACCAAGGATTTTTCTAGAGAGAATGAAAAAAGACACACTTCTTTGGTTGAAGGTGAACACAAGTATTGGATGAGATGATCAAAGATGACTTTAAGAACTATGAGGTGTTTGACATGACTTTTGGACTTACCGAGAAGGTCATCGACATAATCTTCCAATATGTCATGCATGATATCATGGAAGATATAGGTCATAGTGTGTTGATAGGTGGCACCAATTTTTTCAAGCCAAAGGGCATGACATGATAAAAAGGTCCCCAAGGGGTGATGAAGGTGGTTTTGTGTTGATCTTTAGAGTGAGTAATATTTGATTATAACCCGAGAATCCATCCATAAGAGATAACATCTCATGGCTGGTGGCTATAAGATCAATGAGTTGGTCGATGCTAGGAAGAGGAAAGTCATCCTTAGGGAAGGAAAGGTTAAGGTCATGGAAGTCCATGTAGATGTGGAGTCCCCCTATCACTTTGGTGATAGGAACAATGTTAGAAATCCATTATGGATAGTCAATGGGTAGAATGAAGGAAACAAAAAGAAGGGCATTGGAGTTCTTCTTTCACAAGAAGGGAAATGTGGATGCATTTTTCATAGCTTTTGTTTCACATAGGTTTGGCATCGGGGATAGTCATGATATTATGGACCATGATATTAGGGTCAATATCGGGCATATCGGCATAAGACCAAGAAAAAGCATTGTTATGATCTCAAAGGAAAGAGGTGAAGGCTTCTTGTTTGGAAGAATCTAAAGATTGGCCTATCTTTAGAATTTGAGGGTCATCTTGAGTGTGAATGTTGATCTCTATGGTGATTCATTCAACATGGTTGTGTCTCAAAAGGTAATGACCAATGAATGTAAGAATCATCTCTGCACCTAAATAGGTGAGAATAGAATCATCATCTGACATTGAATGACATTGATAGAAGGTGTGTCATCATCCAACATGTTAGGATAAAGAAGAGGAAGGGAAGAGGGCACCTCACCATCATGATGATAGGTTAGAGGTCCCAAAGAAATGGTGTTTGAAAAAAAAAAAGTTAGGGGATGGATGGATTCTAGATCCATGGACTGGGTGAAGGTGGGTGTGGTAGGTGAGGTAGGGCTTTTTTATCTTCTCGAGGTGAGGATGATTCTATCCTTCTTAGTAATAGGTGGCATAGAAAATCCAATACCACAATGGTCTTTGTGTTTTTGGGTGGTGCAAGGTATGACTGTGTGATGACCTTCTCATAAAGACCAAATCCAAAGCCCTTCCTAGGCACATCGATGAAGAAAAGTGTGGGTGAAGTGGTGGTTGGTGAGGTATTGGAAGTCGAGATGAGAAAGGCTGGGTTTGGGTAGGTGGTTCAAGAGAATAAGAAGAAGTTTGAGTCCCCATATATGTAGGTTGGTGTGAAGGTGGGGAGGACCATATGGAAAAACCTCTCCTACATGATGGTCATAATGTGGGTGTTGGTGAAGGCTTCCATACTCCTGAGGAGTAAGGAAAGTGTCTATGTTGTATATAGGTGGTACTCCCCAGGAAAGGCATTGAAAAACACCTACCAAGGGGTTGAGAGGTTGGTACTTGGGTAGTGGGGATGGATGAGCTACTGAAGCCTGAGAAGGTGGGGCATCAGTTATTAGTGAAATAGGGGTGGGGTAGATGGGCTAGTTATGGAAGGAAAGTAGGGGATAGAGGGGATAGATGGGAGGTATAGTGGAAGTGAATAGTGAGGAAGGAAGAAGAAGTGAAGTGGTAGAAGTGGTAGATGAGGAAGGAAGAAGATGAAGTGGTAGGGGTGGTAGATACCTTGACTGGAACAAGGACATCATTTTGGTGATAAAAGCATGTTGTAGGTTTTAAAAGGTGAAGGATCCACCTGAATGGTGTAGGGGTGCCCTTCATATTCAAATTTTAGGCAATGGTGAAGGGTTGAAGGTACACACCCCATGGCATGAATCCAAGGTCGTCAAAAGCAACATGTTATATTGAAATCCCCCTCAAGAACATAGAATAGTTTGGGACTGGTGTGGGGACCCACACAGATGTGGATGATGATGGAGGATGATGGTGCCAAGGGTAGAAGTCATGGCATCATTGAAAAGAACACAACATAATAGGGTTTATTATGCATGTGTTGGGTGGGTATGCACAATTTTTCATATGCATGGGAAGAAATGATATTAATGTTTATGCACCTCCATCAATCATAACACGTCAAACATGAGTATCATTGATGTAGGAGTGAGATGAAGAGGGTGGGATCAAGATCATCTGATTATAGAGGGGAAATCTTTGAATCAGAAAAATGATGGTGGAAACCTGAGGAGAGGTAATGGGGGAAGTTTGAGGTGAAGTGGTGAGGTGGCCACATGATGAGGGGTAAAGATGGCCATAGGTGTAGGATCATTTGGTGGAACCTTGATAGATTGCAAGACCTCAATGAGGGCCTGATGATGAGACTCAGAGGTTTGAATTAGGTCATACAAGGACATCTTCAAGAGGAGATTGATGAATTTTGTTTAATCATAGAGTGATGTGTGACTCCATAGAAATAGGATAAGCTCAGCCCCCATGGATGGTTACCTTGGGGGAAGGTGCAGGTGGAATGGTGGGTGAAGGTGCACTAGATGGGCTACCAATTTTCTCTTTTCCTTTATCTTTTTTTGTGATCGAGTGGCTACTTGGACCATATTTATTTCAAAATATAGAGGAGGAAAAGAGGGTTGTGGAGATGTAGGTAAAGGCCACTGAATAGATATAGGGCTAGACCATGTGGTGGTGGGTGAAGGGGGAATGGAATTCTCCTCCAATAGGTCATCTTCATCGAAGAGACCATCCGAAGTACATGTTGAAGAAGGAGAATTTTTTGAGGGCCTTACAACCTTTGACATCATGCCCTAGTGAGTGATGATATGCACAGATTTTGGTGTCATCAAACCCCTTGGTTTGGGTTTGAGCGGGTCATAAGGCTTAATAGGTGGTAAATGAGATAGCAGGAGGTTTCTAACAACCTAGTGAGGATGTTAGAATAGGATCCTACCAATGGATCACAAGTGAGAAGTCAAGAGTTGGCTTGGATGAAGGTGTGGGTGATTTTTGTGGGAGAGGTGTTGTTGGAGGTGGTGTAGGTGTGACTACCTTTTGGTAGGTAGTGAAGGTTTTGGTTTTGGTTTAGGTTACACCTTCTTGGGTAAAGGTGTAGGGGGGTGGGTGAGGAGAAGGAGATGTAGAAGGTGGGGGTACCCTAGAAATCCAAGGTGAGAGTGGTGGTGTTGGAAATAGTGTGGTTGTAGGTAATGGAGAAGATGTAGGTAGAAGAGGTGATGAAGGTGAAGGTGTGGGAAAAAGAGAAGGTAAAAGGTGTGGGTGTGGGTTTCATGCCTTGATTTTCCTTGGTGAAGAGGTAACTTGACCAAGGTGGAAGGGTGTGGGCCTAAAATCAAAGGTAGAGGTGAAAGGTGAAAGAGAAGGCATGGGAGAGACCGGGTGTGAGGCCTAGGAGGTTGGGTCTTCCTCTTAGGTGGGAATCAAGTTTTTGTGTGGGTGGTGGAGTAGACAAGTCTAGTTTCACTATGGGATGTAGTAGGCTAGGTGTTGGTAGATCCCCCTAAGGAAGTGGTAGGTTTAGGTGTGGATAGGGGTTTGGGTGAAGGTGAGGCTGAAGAAGAAGGGGCTGATATGATCATGGCTCAAGTGTGTCATGGTTTTAGTTTCCTTGAATACCTTAGGATAGATAGTTGAGGTATCCAGGGGACAACATCTACATTTGGGTGGATATTGGGAGTCGAAGGCCCCCCAGAGTGTGGAGTAATCAACATACTCTAATCGGTCCACCAAACAGAGAATGGTTTTGGTTTAGAAGATGATGAACCAATGGTGAAACCCATCCAAAAATAAATCTGAGTCTATGATGATAGGAAGGTTTTTTCCCTTGATTTAGAGATAGGAGGAGTGATGTAAGAAGGTTGACAAGATCTTGGAAGACCCTAGGAGAAGCATCACCTATAGGAAGAGGAGATAAGTGGCTCCTCTATGGGTCGAGGAGAAGAAAAAACAAGTGATGTGGACTCCTCTTTAGGTAGAAAGGTGGATAGGGTTAGCTCCTCCTTGGGTAGAGGAATGGGTGAGATAGGTTCCTCCTAGGTAGAGGAACAAAAAAGATAGGCTCTGTGGTAGTAGAGAAATAGGTGGGGTAGGCTCCTCCATGGGTAGAGGAGTAGGTGTGATAGGATCTCTATGTGGATAGAGGAGTAGGTGTGATAGGCTCCTCCATGGGTAGAGGAGTAGGTGTGATAGGCTTGGGTAGATGCAAGAATTTCCTCGATAGATGCTACTGGAGGAACTAGCTAGATGGAACATGTATTGTGTTGAAAATGACATGAACCTCGTGCACATTGGTGTCACTAGTAGAGGTCTAAAGCCTGGTTTGATGAAGGGGTATGATTAGGAAAAGGTTTCTTAAACACACCCATATTGGCATTGGCAAGTGCATTAGGGTTTTCCAGAGATGAGATCACCACTATCTAGCATTCCTTGGACAATGTTCTTGAAGGTTTTGCAATTTTCATCGTTATGTCCCCTAACTTGGTGATAGTTATAGAAGTTCATTTTCTTTGTACCATGATGGTGTAGGATGAGAAGGATCAAAACCAAGTGTTTGGTTTGATAGGTGGAAGGGTGATGGCTCCATATTTTAAAATATTTTCCAACACAGAAGAATATGGTTCTCGATAGGAGTGTAAGCCCTTTTTTCATATTTGTATTGAAGTTTTGAACAGAGAGAGAGGTTGGTAGGTGGTTTTGGTTGATTAGATGGATGAGAGGGCCATGGATTTTAGAATCACCATGTTGGTGGATCCTTTGGCCTTGGAATGGTTATTAGAATGGTTTTTTGGTGGTTTAGAAGAAGATTCATTTGATTTGAAGTTAGCATTCTTGTTACACAACTTAAGTTTCTCTTCTTCAAGGGCATGAATCTCTAGTTTTTGGGCCATGGTGAAGGCTTCATCAAACATGTGAAACATTTGAACCTAGAGAGTGGGGAAATGTGTCTAGCACATGCCCTTGTGAAAAAATCTATGAGCTCTGCTTGTGGTAGTTGGAAGGTGAGTTGATTGATGAGGCCCCGCAAATGTGTGATGAAATCTATGATAGATTCATCCTCGTATTGGTGAATAGAGTATAAGTATCATCATAGAGACCTTCTTAGAGATATTGATTGAGAAGTGATCAAGGAAGGTTTGGGCCAATTGGTTGAAGGAGAAGATTGAGTGCCTAGGAAAAGCACTATACCAATCTAGGGTGGGTCCTGACAATGACATGGGAAAGTTCTAAGGAGCAAGGCATCATTATGGGTGATCAAATAACACATGTGTTTGAATGATCATAAATGTTGTTGAGGGTCTTCCTTGCTATTGAAATGGTTGAACTTGGGTAACTCCCATTGATAATGGGATAAGGGTGGATAGGTATGGATGGGTGGATGGGCTCATTATATATTTCATCATAAGTGAGGACATTATGAGATCTAAAATGGAGGCCTCGAGTGTTTTCATCTTATCCATCATCATCTTGATAAGATCCATGGTAGGATTAGATTGAGGAGAGCCCCCCTATGGTATAAGGGGGTGGATGAGATGAATAGGTCATAGATGACATACCAGTGTATGGTGGTGTTGAATATGTGAAATGAGAAGTGGGTACATGTAGGTAGGAATAGATGATGAGGGCATGTACCCTGAATATGAGGTGGATGTTATAGGTTATGACTGAGGTGGGGTGTAGGTGGGAGGAGCTTGTGTAAAGATCCTTGTGGTAATGATGGAAGAGAAGAGGGGGTATAAAAGACCACCAAATTTTGAAAAGGGGTATAGGATGTGACACGCAACTGGTTGGTTGTGTGAAGTAATAGGTACTGATGATGTGGGGATCCCTATACTAGGATCCATGGATGAGGATATGGTAGATGTTGAGGATTGGTAGAGAGGTGATGGGGAGTGACAGATGTGAAGGTGTGAATAGATGTCGAAGGTGTGATGGATGTCAAGGGTGTAGTAGGTGGTGTTGATGGAGTAGGTAATGCTAAAGTAGCATTCATGGATATGGTAGGGGGTATGGAGGTAGGCATACCAAACAATGGTTGGCCCGATGAGTCATGGGTAGAAGAGTGGGAAAGGTAATGTTGTAAGGCTATGACATTATGATCGAGGAATTTAGTGAATTCCTCATCACCTGTAGGTATAGTTACATGTAGGAATGTTGGGGTCCATTGGTGAAGAAATAGATGGTGGGAAGGTGAAGGTGAAGTAGGTAATGGTATGTAAACACATGAAAGGAAAAATGCTCACACTTTTGGTGAGTCCAAACCATAAGAAAATTAGAAGATAGGTATTCTAGGCTCTACAAAACTGACAAAACTAAAAAGATGTTTGGTGAAGTCTGGAGGATAGAAATAGGTTGTTGTTTTTTAATAAAAAAAAAAAACAAAAGACGATACCGTTAGTAAAAAACCAAAATTGGTGTTAAGAGTTAAAAAGAGATGTCAATGTCATCATTGGACCGATGCATGTTGAAGGAAGGTAACCGAATGCCGATTACTATGAAAATGAAGAAATTTGAAAATTTGGGGAAGAAAAGTGGAAAATGGGTATTTTGGGCTCTGTTAAGGGTGATAGAAACTCATAAAACTTGTTTAAAAAAAAGAAAAAAACACAAAAAGATGGTATGTAAGAATAGATTGTTGTTTTTTAGAAAAAAAAAAATAGAGAGAGAGACCGATACTAGTCGATTAACCAAGTGTTCGGTATGATGAAAAAAACCGATGATTGATTGAAGTAGACCGATGCCGATGATTCGATTACTTGATAAAAAATTGGAAATGAAGAAAATATGATTGTTTGAGTTAAATTTGATGAAAAGAAGCCCCAAAAGAGGTTGTGTATGAAAAGATGATTTAACACACTCAGGAAAAACTAGAATTAACCAGTTGTGATGGTTGAGTGTGAAAAAAAAGAAAAAAAGTGGTGAATACGTCCTCACAACTCAAACTATAGAAGACAAGAAAGAAAGAAAGTGACAATCAAACAACAAAAAAAACTAAATAAACATGTTATCCTAGGATCATATTTTTAGTGTTTAGTTGGCTTATGCCTTAAGACTGACTGTGAATGATATAGAATGTTTGGATAATGAAGGTACCTAGAAAGCAATCTATGGATGGTTTTAGGTTTTTTTTTTTGGTGAAGGATTCCTCGATATACCTTTCGGTACGTGAGGTCCGAGCTCTGATATGATAAACCGGCCAAAACACGGTGGGGCCCACCATCAATGGGTTTTTAAATCCTTGATGACTTCTTCCTGGAAGGGAATGTTTAAGAATTTTGTAGATTGTGTTAAGTGATTTGGATAAGGAGTGTGTGCACAAATGTGAACTACACTTTATTAATCAATCACAAAATGGTCATGACCTCATCATTGTATGATTGCTACTTAACTATGTGAGCTAAATATGTAGATATAGGGATGAAATGCAAGTGTTTTAAGCCCCAAATCAAAATATGATATTTGATGTAAACAAGAGTGAATAGGAAGAAGGATGAATTTCACTAATGCAAAAAGAAAAAAAAGAAGAAGGATTCTTTTTAAATGCACCAAAAGAAGTGTTTCATTTAGACAATTAGAAAGAAGGAGCAGATTACCAAAGAAGAAGATTTAGTGAATAATGATTTAGAAAGGAAACACACAAGATGCAACCTATATGAATAGAAAGAAACCCACAAATGAGGGTCCCACTCAGGCGTGCCAAAATGTTTCACCACAATGTTGTGTATAAAATAAATAAGGTAAAGGTGAGGTGAGGAGGAATACTTGTGAAGTCGAAGAAGGTTGTGCACCGTTGTAGAAGACCAAGTTGATGTGAAGAGCTCCTTTTTGGCTAGGAAGGACTACCTATAGAAGCACAACAATACCACCAAATAGAGTTAAATAGCATATGATAGTGGACTGCCTAGTGTATGCTAGATCGAAGTGTGATACTTCCTAGAAAGGTCATCAATCCACTATTTAAAAACAACTTAATGTAAAGAAATGAAAGTAAAAGAAAGGTCCTATTGTAGTAATATGATTTAGGTATCTCATATGCTAACAATAGACTAGATTTAAGCTAAATATTGAAATATACAACTAAATCTATAGAAAAGGAAGGGTGTTTCAAAGGAAGGTAGTGTGTGGAAGAGGTGTTTAGGAAGGTCTGGGTGAGATTGGGTGAGGTTTGGGAAGGTTTTGGGTGAGTTAGGAGCTTGTTGGTTTGAGATAAATTACTAGTCACAGAGACCGATCGGTATCGGTTGGGTGACCGATGTGTCGGTACTAGTAATAGCGACACGGTTGGTTGGGTGACTGATGCCGGTAGGGGAAATTAGATGAAAAGGTTAAAATGGGTTGGTTGGGAGCTCTCTGTGATTGCACAGAGAGTTGGGAGGCTTAGGCTAGGTGTTAGGATTTATGTGAAGACTCAGAGATGGTAAAATAGGTGGTTTGAGGGAGAAAGAGAGGTTCAAATGGGAAGGGTGGGGGGTGGAGGTGGTGTAGGAGGAGATCGGGAGAGGAAGTAAAAGGTAGAAAATAAAAATGATTTAAATAAATGATTAACAAAACTTAAAACTGAAAGAAATCACAAGGTAGAGATTACTTACTTGAGATTGGAAGGTAGATAGAAAGAATGGTTGTGGTTGGTAGGTGTTGAGAGAAGAGAGACAAGTCCGATCCATGTAGCAAGCAAAAAGCTTGAAGGCTCTAGACTTCCTGTGTGAGTGATCCAATGCTCTAGAACACATTGTTGATGTTTGGTGAAGGTTGTGAATGCTTTGGAATGATTTGGTTCATCGTGTTTTGAATGTCACTTGGATGCTGAGAATAAGAATGCCAGAACTCAAAATCCAAGATGGAAGAAGAACCCGGGAAAAGGGTTGGAATTCCTTATTTAAGGAAACCGATGGTGGTTAGGTGACCGGCGCCAAGTCGAGGAATAACCAGCAGTGTTGGTTAGGGAGAAAAGGTCATATTTTCCAAAAATAGCCTTTTCTCTCCATTTTTGGTGTTGGTCAAGATTTTTTATGGACTAGGAGTGTGGGTTGTCACTAAATGAAAAATGGGGAAATAGGTGGGATAAGTGTAGAAGAAGTCATAGTTAGGTTTAGAAGAGTCATAGTTAGTTAAGGAGAGTGGTGACTTAGTCTAGGTTAATAAATAGGCTTGGAATGGGTCCATGGTGAGGTGGAGAGGTGAGGTGGGGTATGGGGGGATAGGAAAGCATTAAATGAGTTTAGGTGGGAACCTAGGGATGGATAAACAATGATTAAATGGGATGTGATTAGGATAATAACTATGATTAGTGATTAATTAAGTGAAGATGAATTAATGATATGGTTAGGATGGGATTAGAATGAAAAATAACATTTAGAGGGATAAATTAAATTTAAGAGGGAAATGGGTGACAAAACTATAAGAGAGTTATGTATGTAATGAGAGACGATGAAGGGAGCGGACGCGATGTGGGGACAAGCATACCAAAAATGGTATCTACAAATATTTGAATAAAAACTCACAAATGATTATTCCAGTGAAGAATATGAGGCTATGTGGTTAGAGCGTAAATGGAAACATAAAGGGAAAAAGAAAATGGTATGTCAAGTAGATGAGGAAGTGAACACAAATCACCTATATTTTGAGATAACTTATGGTTCACGATAAATAGTAGATAAGCAGGATAAAATTAACATGTCATACGGTGAACCGCTCAAATATAATAAAGTTAACATTGGCACAAAGGATGCGTTAAAGATCGCATGACCATTGGAGATTATTAGTCTAAAATTGAGGTTGCAAAAGTAGTCAAACTCTTGCATGAATATGAATATATTTTCCTATAAGTTATAAGGAAATGAAGGGTGTGTACCCATCATTAGTAAAAATTCAAATTAAATTGGTTAACGATGTTAAACCAGTTTAGAAAAGGCCTTACAATATGAATGCTAATATACACACCAAATTCAAAGAGGAAATTTATGGTATACTATCCATTGGAGTGATTATAACAGTAGAATAACATGTTAGGGTAAGTCCAATGGTTATTAACATAAAAAGGATGGGCACATAAGAATGTGTGTGGATTAACACGCGATGAATGTGGTATGTGTCATAGACCATGAAATAAATACTTGAGGGAGTGGCGGAAGAGAGATATACACCTTCACGAGATGGATTTTCTAGCTACCATCAAGTAAAAATAAAAAGGGATATCACATGAAGAAAACATTGGTGATAGAATGGGGCTCATTTACATATACGGTGATTCCATTTGGGTTAAAGAATGCACTAATAATATTTTCGTCCATATTTGTAGAGGCATTGAAGAATTTATCCTCAAATTTCTACAAGTATACTTGGATGATTGGATGGTATATGGGTTGGTAAAGGCACACCTGCAAATGCTTACGAATAATGTTTGAGTGTTGTAGACAATTGCAAATATTATTGGAATTAAAGAAGTTTATTTTTCCACTCCTTTTGGGACATTTTTAGGGCACATAATTTGTAACGATGGATTACTTGTTGACATAGCCAAAATTATGGGTATCTTACGACTAGAAACCCCACATATTCAAATGGATGTATGCACATTTCTTGGACATTGTGGGTATTATAGAACATTTATATGGGGATATTGAAAAATTGTTGAGCCTTTGGAGAATTTATTAAGAAAATAAGGACCATTTGAATGGGGTGAAGATAAAAAAATCAATTGAAGAATTGAAGGAGCGGCTCTCTAGTGCAAAATTTTAAAGTTTATGGATTGGAATAAACCCTTTCATATTCATGTGGATGCGTCGGGTAAAGAAATTGGGGAAATACTTGAACAACTAGGAGAAGAGAATGTGGGTCATCGATCTTCTTTGCAAGTTAAAAGTTGATGCTCATAGAAAGAAATTATATTACCACAAAGAGAGAAGGGATATCTATAGTTTATGCACTATAAAAATTTCCCCAATAACTTCTAGCGACTCCATTTATCGTCTATATTGACCACATGACACTGAAAGCAGTTGGTTAATAAATATGTGATGCATGGATGAATCTTCCAATGGATCATCCTATTCTAAGATTTTCAATTATCCGTAGTAGTAAAGCGGAGAAAAAATGTGGAACGTAATCATCTATCATGCATCACTATTTTAGAATATGAAGAAAAGATAGAAGATGGAATGCACGATCCACAACTATTGAAAATAACAAGTGCCCCATATTAATTATGTGATATAGCATTGTTCCTCAAGACATGACTCACACCACCAATTGGAGTACATAACAAAAGAAGCAATTTATTGTAAAAGTTCCTCCATACCAAATTATAAGCGGTTCACTTTATAAAATGGGGTGTGAATACATTATAAGGAGTTGTGTAATGGAGCATGAATAAGAATAAATTATGCATGAGGCACATGAAGGAGTAGCAGGAGGACACTATGCGGGAGAGGTTAGCACATGAAAGGTTCTCTTAGTAGGGTTATGGTGGAAAACCTTGTTTCATGATGCAAAATAATATATGACATTTGTTGGTGTGTAGGAAAGCAAGAAAAGGGATGTCACAACCAATGTGACATTTGTTGGGCTATGTGTAGGAAAGCCAAGAAAAAGGGATGTCATGCCAATCCAATGAATCATTGCACAAGAATCATTTGAAAAATGGGCTATAGACTTTGTTATCGTAAAATTGTCCCCGCCAACAATTTTAATTCGTTTGTTTCGATCCTCGTTAGGATCCCTTGGTCTGAATGTTGAAAAATCCCTTCTGGAAATTTGGTTTTCGAACTTTAGTGTGACATCAACTTTGATGCGCCCCCTTTAAACCCTTTGGCACAGAACTAGCATGTGCCTTCTGTCGACATATCTTTTGTTGCGCCCCTTTTTGGTGCGCCAAAGGTGCACATTTCTCTCGTTAACACCTTTCGGTGCGCCATAGACACACATATTTTCATGTTGAGTCTTTCGATGCGCGAAAAGGCGCATGCTTTCCGTGTCGGCTGACTCATTTGGTGCGCCCCTTTAGAAAGTTGGTGACGCATTTATTCACGCCTCGCCTATATATAGGATTACATTGTCCAAAATCACGTGACTATTTTCTCACCCAAGCGCCTTTGCAAGATTTATCACGTTGTGGACCCATTCTAAGCTTTTTCATCGTTTATATCCGGGTAAGTGGCCTTGTCTTTCGTGTGTTTTGTTTTTGTGGTTTTGTTGCTTTAGATTGTTCTATGATGAAAAGGATTAATTCATGAATTTGGTTGTCTTTCATTTCTTCCTCCTGTAATCTGCGTGAGAGAGTCTTGCCCTGAGGTAAAAGCTTGAAAACCCTTTTGGTATTAAACCTTTCCAATCACCCGAATAAAACTTGCAAAGAGAGCTTAGCCATATGTGGAAACCCCTCTGAGAAAAATCTGAACCTTAAAGAAAAAGGAAAACACCATATGGCATTCCATGCTTTATCATAAAAAAGTGAATGACATCATCTTGCAAATAGCATGTTTGGCACATCAAACTTGGATACATAAGAATTCCGCGCCCTTTTTAGCGCACCCAAGCATCCATGTAATCTATTCATATGCGCCAAGTGAGCTAAATATTGGGATGATACAGGTTAAGCAAACCCTTCATGCGCCGCGCTGTTCCTTAAGCGCTAAAAGCACATGTTACACAAGGCATACATGACAACATACAAGAGATTAAACAAAGAATCACCTTTCCAACTAGTGTTTGGAACACAAATCAAGTAAAGTGCATCCTTGGTTCATGATCCGAGGCCTTTAAATTGCTAACTCTTTCTTCTTCACAAGACAATGGAAAATCAAACCGTTGACACGGCTTTCTTGAACGTCTTATTCTTGCAGATCAGCAATTCGAAGAACATATGTCGACATCAAGCAAGAGACCCACCAAATCCAAAGGCAAGGCCAAGCTTACAGAGGAAGAAATGAAGTATAAATATCGAGAGAGGGTGAGAATGCTCGACTCCCAGTGAGTGTGACCTAGACATTTCAGAGTTAGGTCATATTGATTTGGAGGAATTCAGGTCGGGATATCACAAGAAGTCCATGGATCTTAACCTATCACTAGAGGAATCCCAGTAGCAGTTAATAATGAATTCATGAATCTAGATTGCCACTTTGGATATAGGCATTCATCATCACGGCACTTTATGGCTTCTCACGACCGCATTAAGGCATGGGACGACAATGAAGATCGGTGCATGCGGTGATGAACGAGGTCTATCTAAAGAATAAAAAGGTAGTAACCCATTAAGCAAATCATTTGATTTTCGAGAGGAGCTCATCATATCACATTAGTCTTTGGGCTCTTCCACTTTTTCCATAAATGGACTGCGGTACTTAGAGACTATCCAAATTGCCCTCGCACACATCTGAGACACAACAATTTACATAACGATTTGAATTCAACTTGAACCAAGATTTAAAACTACCTCCTGGGTCTCATTCAAATATGACTCACCTAGACCGAATCTGAGGTGGAAAAAAATAATATTTTAGATCAAGTTTTTTCTACTTTTGCATACTGAGGCCTGACTTACTACATAGCGACCAAGAGCCTGACACCGAGAAATCCAAATGTCAACTAATGTTGATCTATCGAGGGTGGAAAATATCGCATCCCTCGGAATGGGGTTACAAAAGATCCCGATGCATATGAATTTTCTACTTCATCATCCCTCATTTATTGAGGCCAAATATGACTTTACTGAGGCATATGACTTCTGGCCAAGAGCATCGCACATTCGAAATGGGGGCCCCTTCACCCGATTCCCCACATTCACCTATCCGGGCAGCTAACTTCTGGGAGAGCCACTAGGCGCCAAGGTATGGTGGACCAAAAATCACTGGTCACTTATCATGAAAAGTGTCGAAAAAAATAAAGGTGGAATCCTCCCCCTCCAAGATATCCATTTGCAAAAATTTCAGCTGGAGCTGCTCATCTAAAACATGACTTGATCCTTTAAGAAATTGTCTTTATGCTCGATATCCACATCCCCGGATCGAGGCATTCTATATCTAGGAGAAAGGGTTTAAGGCGATTTCATCAATATGGGGTAGCCCTCATCCCCAAAGGCTGGAACTCTGCGAAGAAAAGTAGATCAAGTATATTTATGGGGATGATTGGTTTTACGGTGATTGATAGAAATAAAGCACCTCAAAACTGAGAAAAAGGAAACTCTGTTAGAGAGAATCGAAAACGGGCTCATCTACCACGGAGTTGATTTCACAACCTCTCAAATTTGGGGTACCTTTTGATCAAAAGCCTAAAGGCAAAAAAAAAAGGGTGCAAATTTAGCACCTCTCGAGGAAGCTCTAGATTGTCCTCTCACATGGACAAGTTGTAACTCTAGCTTCTCCGAGAAAGAAGAAAAATTTATAGGCCCATCCACTAAATTTGGGTTTCACCGAGACTTCTTCTCCTCTTTAACTTTGGTCGTGTCCTCTCCCCTTCTTCTCTTTTTTTAACCTCCTCCATATTTTTCCTTATGGATCATGACCAATGGCTGATATTCTATCTTGCTTTTTTTTTCCTAGTTATAATGTATTCTCAATACTAGGTTTCTCTCCCGCAAAGATCTCTTCCTCCCGTGAGCACTTCTTCGGCCTCCTCTCGATGCCGCCTCCAAATGTCTCCACTTTTTTTTCAAATAATGTCCCCTTTATTTCAAGGCCCTTCTCCCAAAAGCACTGGATCTTCAAAACAAATTAAATTCTGATTTAGGTCAAAGGGGCAAAGAGACAAAACTCCACACGCATTATAAAGTCTTCGGGAGAAAGGGTGATGGAATCGCATACCCTAATCCCCTAATGATAAAAAACTCTATCGATGACTAGATGGGTACATTTCCAGCCTTCCAATTATTTTATGTGAAATTGAAAGAGCAAAACAAACATCTGCTCCAAGCCTTATAGATGGAGCATTCACTCCGCCGCCGAGACTTGAGCCTCGAGTTCGAGGATAAAACTTAAACACAATAATGGAGGTTTATCCTCAAAGACAGTGAGTGAAAAGAGTTCTCTGGTTTGTATTTGAACATCAACAAGGTGAATAAAGAGCTCAAGCACTAGCAGGACCCATAAGCAGGCAAAGATGAGACCTTTCAACAAATGTTCAACTATTCGGATCGAAGATCAAAACATACCTATATCATTTCCACTACTGGACCTTCAAAGGTGTTTTTGATAAGGTGAAGGAAGAATAATTAATGAGGATAAAATTTCTCTTCATTCACGACAATCACCATACAATGAAAGAATATTCCAAACTCCCAGAAACTCCCAATAGCTACAATAATGGAGTCCACCGCAACTCCTTGGGTGCTCATAGAACTAAAACTCAATTATTTTAAAGCGAGGCGGGAGACTTTAATGACTAAATTAGAATCTTAAGTTCATGGAATTGTCAATTCCATCTGTCCATGCTTAACATTCAAGAAAGAACATAAATCTTCTAGTCTTTCTTTATGACTTTCCTATGAAAAGTATGTTGGCAAACGATGACATCAGCCATGTTGCACCATGGGATGATGTCATCCATTTCAAAAGTCAACATGACTTTGAGATATTTTGTAAATAATCAATATGAAATCAATATATATTGTGCATTAATGAATCATTCGGATGAAAAATATAGGAGAAAAGACTTTGAGTAATAAAAATTATTAACAATATTTAGCTTGAATACATGTTTATTCATTGGATTTCTTACTCAGATCGGTGTAGATTACAACTTTGCTCGTTTATGTAAGTAAGTCCTACCAATCCCAAACATAAACCCTCTACCTTTCTCATCATCCATCCATTCCTTTCTAAGAACCTGGGATACCAAAACTTGCATAAATTCTTCGACTCAAAGAACCTTCCTTGTATTTATAATGATTTTGGCTTCTTACCTAATGGTTCGATCCAATCAAGACAATCAACTATGTGACTTTGGGAACCAACACTTGGGTTTTTTCCATCTTGTTTTTTTAGAGCACGTTATGGTCATTTCCAAGATTACACAAAAACAACCTCAGACCAATGGGAAAAATACTTAAATTATCCTTTTCAACGTGAGGATTCACTTTCAATCTATGAATATTTTTCAAATATTGATTGCGCCTATAGAACAACACCATATCATCATGATTGACTCATCATCCTAAGTAATGTTTGACTAATCTATTCGAGGTTGGGTGAAAATAGGAATTATACATATTTGACAACATGAATTAAACAAAGAATCACCTTCTAAAATATGAATAGTGTTTGGTGATATAGACTACTTGCACCCAAACGACAATTTGATGTCAAAATACAAATGAATAAATGAAGCTAGATTGTTGGTATAAGCTTCTTCTCATTTTTGACCTTCAAGACCATAATTATGAACTTTCTACATCATTCACTTAGTTTCCATAATTACTACTCCAAATTACACATTACATGAGTCCATTTTATTTGAACCAAATAAAACACCTCCTTCTTGGAGGCACTCAATGCCCGAAAAATTAAAAGAAACTTATAAAGGCTTTTTCATTATCAAACATACCTCCCATAACCTACTAAACCACAAGTTTTACAAACCCAAAAACCTCAAAACTTCAAAATATGTTGACATTATCAAATTTGGGGTATATTTGTAAAATTTAGAGATGATGTTCATGCATCATTTGGCAAAGAAGCAATTTTGCAAACTTGAATTTATGGTATTATATTTATGGTTCTCATGTGATAAAAATTTGGATGATGAATTTTCCATTACAAGCATTATAACCAAACTAGTGCAATTGGTTTTTTTAAAATCATGATAATACATTCTAGTTATAATGTACCCTAGGTTTCTCGGGATAGAAGGACCGATAAAAATCTTGAAAAGCAATTTCAAAACAAATAAACTGATTTATACCCTAACTAACCATTATAAGTCTTCATAAATTCTATGTAATGAAAAAAACTCTATCAGATGTTTTCCATTTTCCAATTTTTTATGATTACAGGCCAAAATTCACTTTTGAAAACTTAAACACAATAATGGAGGTTTATTGAAAATTAAAGACCTATATTATGAGGATGGGACCATAATGAAATACATTCCATTCACCCACAATAGGCCATGAACTAAAACTCAAATTTTAAAAATATCTAAATCAAAGAGTCCATTCTTACATTCAAGAAAGAAACTAGTCTTTATTCTATGGGAGTATGATCCAAATCAATATGAAATCCTAGTACCATTAACTACTTACACTTGTAATATAAATTGAAGGATTTCTACATCATAATTAAATAAGGTATTTATAATGATTTTGGCTTCTTACCTAATGGTTCATTAGATTAGTTGTTATTTCAATTCTCAAGATATTTTAATTCTATTTTAGAGTAAGTTATGATTATGCATGCTTTTGGTTTGTAATAAGCAATCAATTCATGTGAATATTTTGACATTGCTCTATGATCCACACACACACACACACACACTAAAAATGAATAATATAACACACACTTAAACATGAATAATGAAGCACGCTTCACATGACCTTCAAGACCATAATTGAACTTTCACATATGACTTTTCCATATTCCACTTGGACACATTTGAGTCCGAATACATTTTTGGAGGCAAATGGATTAAAAGGAAACTTATAAAGGCTTTATTATCAAACATACATAACCACTAAACACACAAGTTGACACTATTTGTAAAATTTAGAGATGATGTTCATGCATCACAAAGAAGCAATTTTGCCACTTGAATTTATGGTATTATATTTACATGTGATACCATTTGGATGATGAATTCTCCATTACATAGCACGCAAACTAGTGCATTGGATTAAATACTTGATAACATTCATGTTGGACCCAGGTGTCGAAGGACCGATAAAAATCTTAGCATGACATACATATTAATAACAAGTCTTTGAATATTGGCGGCAGGGTTTTTTGCATGATTCAAAAAATTTGAAACACCAAGAAAATTAAAGACGTATGGGATGGGACCATATGAAATACATTCCACACCCACAGGCCATGAAAATTGAAATATCTAAACAAAGAGTTTCTACCAAGAAACTTCAATGGGAGTATGATAAAACCTTAACTCCGGTGAAGGATTTCTACATAATTAAATAAGGTGTACGCATTAGATTAGTTGTTATTTCAATTCTCAAGATAGTTTTAATTCTATTTTAGAGTAAGTTATGATTATGCATGCACGCACGCAATCAATTCATGTGGCGTTGTTGATCCACACACACACACACACGCACACGCACACGCTGCACACACGCGCACACGCACACACACGCACACACGCACACGCTGCACGCACACGCACACGCGCACACGCTGCGCACACGCGCACGCGCCGCGCTGCGCGCCGCACACGCGCACACGCGCACGCGCGCACCCGCACGCACACACACACACACACACACCCACGCGCACACGCGCGCACGCACGCACGCACGCACGCACACACACGCACACGCACACGCACGCGCACGCACGCACACACATGCACACACGCGCACACACACACCGCGCACGCGCACACACCGCGCGCGCACACACACGCACGCGCGCACCCGCACACACACACATGCGCACACCGCGCACACACACACACACACACACACACCCCCACACACTGCACACACACACACACACACCCGCGCACACACACCCACGCGCACACACCCCACGCACGCACGCACACACGCACGCACACGCACACACACACACCCACACCCCGCACACACACACACGCCCACTCACACACCCATGCCCACGTACGCACACACACACACGCACACGCGCACGTGCACACGCACGCACACACACACACACCACGCACACACACACACTGTGCACACACACACACACACACACACACACACACGCACACATGCACACACACACTGCGCACACACACACACACACACACACACACACACACACACACACACACACGCACACACACACACACACACGCACGCACACGCACACACGCACGCACGCACACACACATGATTTAAAATAACATTTCTTTCTTCCATACAAAGGTTCTCTTTAACTAGGTGGGTCAAATAATTTTGCATGATGGACATTGAGCAAAATTATTGCGAGAGGAATTTAATTTAATTTAATTTAAAAATTAATGTCTGGAAGTAACCAAAAAGGTTAAAGGGACTACAAGAGGAGCAAAGAGAACAAGACAATGCATGAAGGAAAAAACAAATACAAAACAAAAATACGAGAAGTAACAGGAAAGACACGGGAAGCAACAGGTCTATGTGCCAAGCTTAGGAGGTTCTACGCCTGGTAGATCGTGACTGTTGTGTGAAGTCATGTGCCTGTTTATGCCTCGGTGTTGTGTAGAAGGCTAAAGGAATGCACCAATATTCTGGAACCCAAGGCTGTCATGATGATGTTTGAGGAGGCCATATCTATGTTGGGTCATCTCCCTGATAAATAAAGCTACACACCTTTGGTCTTCATAATGGATAAGGGCCCGTAATGAGCCTTGAGTTTCTCAAAAGAGACAATAGTACCTGCCACGGATCTCATAGTACAGGAAATGAAATATAAAGTGCTCCTCTGATTTAGGTTCATTGTTGCAAAGTGTGCAAGTGTGTTGGTCCCTAGGAATGTAGTGCTCTGTCTCCATGTGAAGCTAATGAGAGCAAACTCATAGTTGACCCAAGGGGAATCTCAAACCCAGTGGGAACTTGATGTATTTGGGGGGAATGACACACCCATCTTCAATTTGGAGATAATGCTCCAAATAGTGGTGCATTTTTGTTGGCAATGGTTCAATCCACGTTGATCTAATGTAAGCTTTGTAGATATCCTCTCTAATTCCTCTATGAATTGAAAAATACAAATTAACGACACTCATCATCAAATGAAGAGGGTATTTTCACGTGGTTGCGTCTCAAGAAAGAAAGCATCAATTTAGTGTCGGGTAAAAGGAATATTTTATAGGAATTAAGTGCATGCAAAAGGATACCTAGACAAGATTTCACGTGTCGAGAAAAAGGAGAAGGTTTGATAAGTTCGAGAGATCGGTTGTGAAAAAGCCTAGAAAAGGGGATAAATAGGAAGCACATGAAATAATGAGAATGGATAAGGTAAAGTGTTTGAAAAGAAGGATATGAAGCAAGGAAGCACATAAGAAAATGAGTACATGGAAGAATGTGGTGTGGCCTAGGAATATGAGTCACCTATCGCAGCTAGAGGTGTGGGGATAAAATAAACACATCCATAGGATTCATGGCACATGATTGGAAAGTGGAAGTCATTAATTATGGGTAAAAAAATTCAAGAACCCATAATTAATTGTGGTTGATAAAGGAAGTAGGAGTTTATACGTGTGAGAAGCATTAATTACATTTTTATTACCATGAGTTGAAAGGTATATAGGGGGTAAAACTCATTTAGAAATTACCAAGTATTCAAGAAAATAGGAGCTTGGAGTGTAAAACAAATAAAATAAGTGATAAAACTTATCGAACATGAAAGAAACCAACTTTTCTTTACCATTAACGAACAACGTAAATTTGTGATATGTACTGAGTCGAGGTTTGAACGAGAAAAAATGACGGGAGTATTTTAGTAGTAAGGAAAGTGAGAAATTTACAGAAACAACACTTTACATACCAGAAAACCTTTTCAGCCCCCATTAATGTGGAGGTGAGATCTTTAGATAAGACGAGGAGCTTTGGGGCACCTAACTCCCTAGAGTAAACCAGAGGAAAATCTAGAAAAGGAAAAAAAGAAGAGTAAACCAAGTAGGGTTACACCAAGGAGGAGTCACGCAAGGGTTTAGTTCTTCAAGTGAGCTAAGCTCACAAAGTTCCATGGGGTCAATGTTAAGTGAAGACTTAGTCATTACTATCATATGATAAGCATGACAAGAAGAGTTGGAGAAAATAATTGACAAAAATAAATAGACAAGAGTTAAAAGTTGAGGCACAAACAACTTCATCAACACAGATAAAGAATACCAAAGGCAACACAACAATGGCATTCAATCGAAAGACTAAGAAAGATACAGGCCGACAGACACCTCAACCCCTAAACTTAGAGATTTATTACCCAAAAGACGTATTGGAGGTTGAGAAGTGGAAAACCAAGGTGGGATCATGCGGGATCTCTCGACTTAATCATCACACGCCGGTTGGAAGGCTTGATAAGAGGGTATTTGGCGTGTGATACAAACAAAAATATCATTGAAGGTATCATTATCTATGATAATAGTGTGAAACAAACATTGTAGAAAGGTGGGGTCATTTAACTCTATGAGTTTCCCTATTTCAATAAGCCCATAAAGTTCTTCCAATACATGATTTCACTCGTTATAGAGGGTTATTTATATTTTGTGATTGTATGCATGAGGATCACCTAGTCACTAATCATTAAAACTACCGGGTTGATAAACAAATGAGAAGACTTGAGGCAAGCCCTAAACAATGATAAGGAGATTGATGAAGTGGGAATCTCCTAAGCTATAAGAAAGGCGGACGCACCTTACCAATTAATTAGATTAGGGAACCAACAACTACAATAGTTGTGTGCCTTCTCATAGCCAATCTAGCTAGCGCGAAAAAAAGATATACTAAGGTCAATTAGAAATTTTTATACATTTCCCATAAATTGTAATCTAACAAACACGGAGGAATCGACAAGTATTATTGATCTAATAAAATCACATTACAAAATGAATGGGGGCTGAAATATTTATAGATATTGGATGTCCAAGTACAAAGAAGTAGGAGGTTGAGAAAGTGCAATAATAATCATAATAAAAATGAAAAATTATACAAGACTACACATATTGTTGTAAAACAATATAAAAACCTAACCAAGTAATAAACCATTATTTACCTAAGTAAAACAACTAGTTACCATAGTAACATAATAACAAACTATGACCTAAGGTAAATAATAAATATGATGAAAAATTACTCTAGAAAGGTTTTCCCTAACATTCTCCTCGCTTAATTTTGCATTGCCTCAAGGGATGAGGACAAGAAATATTTGAACAAATCGAATTTGTCATGTGCAAGTGACTTTGTGAAAAAATTTGCTCATTTTTCAACTGTTGGAAAAATTGAAGCTATATATTGTGTTTCAAAACATGCTCACGTATGAAATGAACATGTACCTCAATGTGCTTGGTTCTTTCATGAAACACTGGATTGCGAACAAGTTTGAGTACACCTCAATTTCAACATACAATGTAGTGTATTTTTCATGTGATACTCCAAGACCCTCAAGTAAGCGATGCAGCCATATCGCTTCACACGCATCTCCACCTGCAACATGATATTTAGCCCTTATAGAAGAGCGAGAAACAAAATTTTGTTTCTTTCTTCCCCATGATATCGGTCCAGATACGAAAAGAATACACATCTAGAAGTGGATTTCCTGTCATCAATATTACCTTCATGATTTCACTTAGAATATCTAGTCAAGAAGAAATTATCATTCTTCTTGTACTCTAGACCAAGATCCATAATACCCTTGAGATATCTCAATATTCGCCTTGCTGCTTTCTAATGACAAACTTTGGGTTCCTACATAGACACGGAAGTAAAGTCAATATATGGTCTAGTATATGTGAGGTAAATGAAACTCCCAATCAAATTTCGATAGAGAGTTACATTTACTAGAGGAGATGGATCTGTACGAGATAACTAAAGTCTCGTCTCCATGGGTGTAGAAATCGGTGTGCAATCCATCATCCTAAATTTCTCAAGCGTTGTCTTGGTATATTTCAACTAATAAACAAATACATGATTCTTCTTTTGTTATACTTCCAATCCAAGATAGTAGTGCATGAGCCCGAGATCTGTCATATCGAATAATGGATTAATATCTTTCTTCGTAGCATCAATCATCTTCACCATGCTTCCAGTGATGACTAGATCATGGACATCTACAACAATTATCACAATCCCTCCTCCTTACCTCTTGAGGAAGAGATTGGGATCATATGGATTTCTCACAAATCCGTGTTGAACTAGATGATCATCAATCTTGATGTACCATGCCCATGGTTCTGTTTAAGGCCATAAAAATATTTTTGAGTCTACATACATTTGTTTCTTCACCGGTATGAAAAAACCCTTAGGTTAAGTCATGTAGACTTCCTCCAGTAGATATTCATTTGGAAATGCACTTTTCACGTCCATCTAATGGACTTTCAATCAAGTGAGCATCTAGAACAAAGATCAATCTGATTGTTTTGATCTTAGTTGTGGGAGAAAATGTCTCCTCATAGTCTATGCCTTCCTTTTGTGCATACCCCTTTACTACCACTCTCACTTTGTAATTGTTTATGGTCCCTTCTGCTTTGTACTTTGTTTTAAAATATCCATTTGTAACCAATGGGATTCTTCCCAAGTGAAAGATCGATAAGCTATCGTGTTATTTTTCATCACGATCGATACTCAACATCCATGACATCTTTCAATATTTCGATTGTAGGACTTCTGGACAGAGAGGACTCAAAAATTCAACAACTCTACTCATCAAAGCAAAATTTACCTCTTCTTGAGCTTTACTGCGAGTATGTGGTCTAGAGGTGGATGTATCGGGAGGAGCATCTAATTTTGCATCTTGATTCATGTTTGTATTCCACTTGGGCATATGTTTTATTGTTCACGTGGATCATGGTCTTGTTTGATCATCACCATCATCCCCATCATCATTTTCATCATCAATGGGAACATCTTCTTATGTTTTTACAATAGGTGAGCTATCTACATCGGGTGATTTCGAGAAGTCTCAACTTCCTTCTTATCAAAGCACTCAACATCTCTGTTGGTGTAGACTTTTCTAGTCTTCAGATCCATCAATTTGTACCCAAGAGCCTCTTCATTGTATCCAATGAAGATGAGTTTCTCTGATTTCATATCCAACTTCTTTCTTTTACGCTTGGGTGTGTGCATGTTAGCTTTGCACCGAATAATCGAGAGTGTGAAATGGATCCAATAAGAGAAAGTGTGGTGTTCATAAAAATATGTTGTTGTCTTTATTGCTTTCACCAAATTTCTTTGTTAGTCGAATCATCGATTACATCATCTCCATGTCAGTGTGTGGAGAAGAGAAAGAATTCCCTCTCGATATGAATGAGTTTCTCATGTGGTGATTTCATCACTTTGTTCATAAAATATGTTGTTGTCTTTATTCTTTCACCTGCACGAGAATTTCTTTGTTAGGAATCATCGATGCATCACACCATCTCCATGATAATACGGCTTTCTATCAACAACGCCGAATAATGTGTGGAGAGACATTTTTGTGAAATGGATGCTTTGAACTTCTTGGTGAATTCGACCGATATGAGCCTCGATATAATGACCAATCTCGTTACTTGAATTTCTCAAAAGCTTCACAAGAAGACAAAATCCACATTTTTATAGAATAATCATGAAACATATCATGAAATATTGAAATCTATAATGAATAGGTTCATATCGTAAAGATTGATATAAACCAAATCAAGCTTACTTAGAGCTTGATAAGTACTCTTATAGAATGAAGATTTTTTTTTTTCTCGTGAGGCAATTAGGATACTTGTTTGTATTGTAGACACCAAAAATCCTCTTATGCAAGCTTTAGTGCTAATATTGCACTAATTGTCCTATCGTCATTTCCATAATAATTAGTGTTTTTCCGCTAATCACTAACCATTCCTTTTCCATTCATTAATTACGACCTTTCGTTAATTAATTATCCTTCTATCATTAAATATGTCAACGACCTTTCATTAATTAATATCCACATGTTAATTAATTACACTCGCATAACGACCTTGCTGGAGGAGATTGCGCGTCTGCTCCGCGATTGCTCGGCTCAGAGATTGCTCATTGAGCTATTCCATGGTACGCGTGCTTCATCTAAAAAAGGGTTCGAGGAACATTGCAGAGTTCGCCCCTCTTAGTGAATGAGGTCCCTATTAATGGCGGCCCGGTGGTATGAGGCGGATGCAAAAATGTAGAGAAAAGATCTCATGGATGGTATGGCTTTCAATACTAACCAAGACCCCATACCAGGTAAAGATGGTTCTCAAAGATTCATTATCTCTTTAAAACCACTTTGAACTAAGAGTTCTGATGGAGGAAAGTACGAGGGGTTCGGTCTCAAAAGCTTCATCTTTGTTGGGGCTCATATGCAGATTTCACAAATTTTGGCCTAATGAAGAGATATCCCACAAGAACTAAAAGTTAAATAACAGGTCCGGATCTTATGCTTCGCCTGGTCTCCCAAATGTATGAGAATGTCGAAATGAGCTCTTAAAAAGATTTCACAAATTTTGGCCTAAGCTTTTCGGCTTCATTGGATAGCCCAGAGATGGAGAGAAAAACAAGGTAAGATTGAGCTTTATCCTTGTTAAAGCTTACTTCATTCTTTGTCTTTGAAACCCCGAAGATAGGGATTTAATTTTTAGTCAACATTGGGTTTGGGGGAACATGGGCTTATGTCAAACCATGGTATCCATCTTTCGACCCATTAAAAGTCTTTTGATAATGAGGACTCCCATTGCAGCTTTGGAACAGATCTTGTCTCATTCTTTATAGGGGATACTTTAGGCTCATGTAGCGTGATCGATATAAGACCAATTCAAACCCATACTTACTTATGCTCGAATCTTGGTTGATCTTGATACCTAAGTTTACCAAATGTAAATCAATCTTGATTGGAGCCGAAGGTGCGAAGATAGACTTGAGAGACTTGCCTTGAGATGTTTGCTTCCAAACCGGTCATGTCTCGGATATGTGAACACTCCAAACGTAAGACCAAAATGGTGGAGGATTCTCTACGAACATCTTTTGACTCGAGATCCGGCTAAGGAATCAGTGCCCCCAAGCTAACTCCATCATGGTTGATTCACAGACCAATACAGAGAAGCCTCCAGACTATTCTTTAGTGCTTGAATGATTAAAGATATTCCGACCTCCCATTGGGTCACTCCCCATCAAACCTTTTTCATCATTTGGATGGGAAATCGGGAATTGGTGGATCGGAAAAAGAAGGGTAATGCCAAATCTAAATCCCCCACCATATCGGACAAGGTTTGATTCTTGTCTTTTCATATTACATTTTGGCATATGGCTTTCGCTACTGCGATTCTTTAAGCTTTATGTTGTTTTAATTAATTTATCCTTCCAGGGTATCCTTCCTTATGGGCTCAATTGATCGTCTGCGATGTTTTCCGTTAGTTTCATTACATTGTTATCATTTTGTGGCGGACCACTCTGCGTGTTCTTTATCGATCGCATCACCGTGGTGTTTATTTCTTTGTTGTGTTTACTTTGGTTGTTTCTTCTGCAGATCGCGTTCGCGCTTAGTCCTTATTGTTATATCAGGATGTTGATCCTTTTTTCGAGCTTTATTTTCCAAGCCTTTGCTGTCAAGGTATAGTCCCTTTGAAAAACTATTTGCCGATAATAAAAAAATAAATTACCATTTATTGGATCAAATTCCTCTCTTACATCCGTAAATCATACTAATTTTCCTCTAATTAGCTTCTATAAGCTTACCTCTACCTATTAATTAATCACCTTTGATTAATTAAAACATCCCCAACTCCCATGACTTACTAATGACAAATTAAACTCTTCTAAATCAAGATTACCTTTTATAAAGCAACCTTATCCATTCCTAATCTTGTTTTACCTTTATCCCACATTCATCAATTTTCTAGCCTTGCCTCTTTAGGAAAGCTATATAAAGAACCCTCCTTCTTACCTTTCTTCTTGCACCATGCTTTGAATAGTGCAAACTATAAGCATTTTGATCTTGAGCCATTCTCCATTGTTGGAAATAGCTTCTCCATCTTGCATCCTTTCACTCAAAATTGAGTAATATGGGAAGATCCAAAATGGCCTTGTAGCCATTCTTGGTGAGATTTCATTCTCAATCCTTGAGATCAAGAAACAATCCACTTTGATTGCTTATGTTCTTCATAGGTTCATAGTTTAAGTTAGCAATCATAGAGAGTAGGAAATAGCTTAGCATGTAGTTTCATTTATGCATTGAAGAAGCATTTCCTTTAAGCTCTTATCTTGATGGTTCATTGTTTAATTAGCATTTTATTTTGAAGCTATGTAGATATTAGTTTCAATTTATAGCTTAGTTAATAAAACATGAGCACATTTATCCTTCTTGAAAGATGGAAATCCTCTCACCATATTGTATCGGCAAAGTGTATCAATATATCTAAAATTGATGTGACCAAGTCTCTGATGCCACAACTGTGCATATGAAGAATTCTTAGCCACTAGTGTTTGATCATACATATGAAAAAAATCAAGCTGGAATATCCATCCCACATTCGAGGATTTGGCAACAATTTTTGAGCCTCTAGATTTGTCTTGAATCAAACACACTTTCTTACCGGAATGACTATCAAATCAATCTTCATATTATGATCTAGACGCTAACTAACTAATAATAAATTCTTTGCTAAGTCAGGGACATATAATACTTCTAATAATCTAAAATTTCGTGAACCAAGAGGTAGAGAAATGTTCCCAATACATTATACCGTGTAAGAAGAGTCGTCACCTAATGAAACATGGTTTTTATAAGGTGTGTCCCTCATGATGGTAACCCAATCTATGTGTCAGGTCATGTGTTGAGTGGCCCCCTGAATCAACATACCAAACAACACTAGATGACGTGGATGGTTCACTAGAATGGGAAGTGTACAAGAAGTCCTCATTATCTAAATGGTCTTCTTGGTCAACTACATTTCCTTGTTGATGGGTTTATTTCTCCAATTCCCCTTCTTCTTCCCTTTCTTGTAGTGTGATTTTCCCTATTGTGATTGTTGATTTTGAGGTCTATAATTTCTCAATGACCCTTTCTTGTATGTGTTGTACCAATAATATTTCAACTCATGTCCTCTTTTGTAGATAGGACATTTATTCTTTTGTTTGTCCCCTTGTTGATGTTGTTTTTGGGAATTTTGGGAAGATTTTTCTTTTCCCTTCCTTTTTGATGAGAAGATAGTGTTTACTCTTCTTCTTCATCTTTGTTATAAAATGCCTCTTCTTGTTGCAGCAAATTCACTAGCCTCTTAAAACTGATGGTCCGATCTCGATAAATTTAGTGTCATCACAAAAATGTGATAATAGGAAGTTCTCTCAAAAAAATGGGAATGAGAGTCATACTAAGTAACCTCCTCTCCTAGGGCTAGAAGTGAAGCCCTTAATGTTGCAACTCTTTGCAAGAAATCCTCCACTTTCTCATTCGGCTTGAATTTCAATGTATGCAATTTGTCTCTGCAAATTTAATATTATGACCTTGTTTCGGGTCTCGTACATTTTGCTCAACATGTCTCACACTTATTTGGTTTTTTGGCATCTCGAATGTGGGGTTGCGCGTCACCGTACATTGTGAACAAGATTATCAACTTGGCCTTCTAATTGGCCTATCAAACCTGTCTTTGTTGAGTTACATCATTTGTTGATCTGGTTACAGAACCATTCACAACCAACTAAATTTCTTCAAAATTGAGTTGAGTTTGAATTTTGGTCTTTAATGCAACAAAGTTTTCACCACCGAGCGTAGTTGTAAGTCAGGAAAGAAGAATTTTGGAGAATTATTTTCCATAGTGGGTGGTTAGATTGTTCCCAACTAGATGGATTGTTAGCACAAAATAATGCAAAAATACATTGAAAATGTGATATTACAACCGATTATGTAGAAAATTTAAATGGCAAGTTTTTTTTTTGTTTTGCGAGGCCCTAGTGAAAAAATGGCTGTAAATGAAAAAAAAAGCAAAAACCTTATCAAAATGGCCCTTTTGGGCACCCATTCTTTTTATAAAAGATGCGAGTCACTTTCTAAGTTATGTGGGAGATTTGTTTCCCGAGAGATAGGGTTTTCTCCACTTTTTGGGGTTGGGGTTTAGCTACGATTGTACGGTTTAGTGGAGTTTTTTACCACTAGATTTGGCGGTTCCTGCTAAAAGTGCCACCAAAAATCAAAAATATAAAAAGGATTAGGGGTTGAACTCCTGAACTATCCACTCCCAAAATGTTCCCCCAGACAAGTGGGTGCCTATAGTGCATGTGATATGAATTGAAGAACTTTAATTTAAACCAAACTCAAGTACACTAACCTTTTGAAACGATGACATGACACTTGTGTGGAGCATCCACATGGTAGGAGGATATAAAGGCAGTTTTAGGTTTTACACAATATATGGATCCACGTTGATTTGTTGCGTATTTGCTTTGATTTGTTCGTTATTTATTATCCTTTATGTCATTTCTCGTGGGTGTTTGATGCCTCTATTTTGACAATTTCCCCTCTTGTTTTGTTGTAGGTCTTGTTGTACATGATTAGAACCCATCTCAGGCTCAACGTGGTTGCAGGAATAGGGGAGATCGACAATCAATATGGGATTGTTAGTCTTTAGGATGGCTCTCGTTGAAAAATCAGCCATGGCAATGTCTTCCCAACTCATCAAACAATACAGAAGGCAGTGCTCGGTTTAGTGAATCAACTCGAAAGACAACTCGGGACTTGGTCAGATAGAGCCTTGGCTTGATCGGTGATGCACACATCTCGATTCAGGAGACATGATAGTTTTTCGAGTATGCGATGGATGCAGGGCTCAAACCAAACAAATTCGGCGATGTAACTCGCCAAACTCAATCTACAAATCGTCAGTCAACCTTAACAACTCAGATAATGTAATAACCCGGTCCCAAATGTTAATTATGTGTGGATATAGATAGACTTGATGGTAAATTTGTTGGACTTGGCGGTAAATGAAATAGGGCTCGATCCAATGCAAGCATGCAACTCGGTGGTCTCAACTTGGTGGTTACAACTCATAGAGAAATGTTCAACTCACCCATAGCTCACTTAGGAGCTCACCTGCTAGATTGTTAACTCGGTCAACACCCACACATATCTCAGTCTCTAACTTGATGCAGAGCAATGCACATTCCTTCAATTTTAAATGTGCTTCCAAACTTAACTCGCAAGGAAAAGGCTTCCTCTAATTTTAGAGGTAAAACCCCTACTTGGGGAAAATTTATTTTTTCTTGTTGTCTAATTCTTATTTCAACCAGATTCTCCCGTAAGCAAGCAAATTTCCAGTGCAAGAGGCACCAAAGTCTGCAAAAAAATTACTTTTATTTTTCTTGGAAAATGAAATGGAGATTTTGGGGATGTAGTGGTGGGTTTGGGAAGGTGTTTGAGGCAACACGAGCTCTCCTAATATGCAGTTTCTTCTCCAAGACCTCTTCACATTTTTTTCAATCCTCTTACAACATTTTCTCATATGTAAATACTCTCCAAAACTCTTCTCGATACCAAATTTAATCTAACAAACATGGAGGAAGTCTAACAAGTATTATTGATCTAATAAAATCATATTTGAGAATGAATGAGGGCTGCAATATTTATAGATATTGGACAACTGAGTACAAACAAACAGGAGGTTGCACAGGTGCAACAATACTCCTCATAATAACCCAAAACTATACAGAGTACAAATATTGTTATAAAATAATATAACAACCCAACTAAGTAATAAGCCACTATTTACCTAAGTAAAACAACTAGTTACCATAGTAACATAGTAAAAACTATGACCTAAGGAAAATAGTAAATACAATAAGAATTCTCTCTAAAAAGAATTTACCTAACATAAAATGGTGCAAGGGACACAATATAAGATATCCTTTTACATAGTGAAAGGATGGTTGAGGATGCTGAGAACTTGCACATCGAAGGAAGGAGTAAAGTTCATGTGGGGCACAATCCTTCTTCTTTTAGTAATCGATGAAATTGGCATCCCCGAAGGAGATGAAACCCTAATTGGATATTGATTACGTAATTTTATTTAAATGAGTAAATAAAATGCTAAATATATATTATGTAACAACACTAAGATATAAACAAGTAAATAAAGAAATGACCCTAGAAAATAAACAATTAAAATTGAAAACCTAGTTACAAACGAGGACATAAGAAGACTTACTTGATTCGCAATTAATTATCAACTATGCTTTGAAGTGACGAAGTGATGAACATTACCAAAGCTCGAGAAAATTGTGCAACAACAAGATCGCACTGGACTAGGGTGCATATGGAGGGTCAAGGGCACCGTATACATTGCTCAGGTGCCCTGTGATACTCAAAAGATCACAAAACTAGTTACACAAAGTCGTGAGATGTTCCTTTTCCTTTGATGCCTATCGTCGTATGTCGTTGGGCTTTGATATTATTTTCCGAAACCGCAATAAGAAGAAGCTCTTGTAAAACCCCAAAACACATCAAATCCCAAAAAGAAAATAATGCAAATGAGGGGTCAAACTGTCCTTGGCTATCAACAAAGTGAACTTACGACCGAGCGTTGCACTACATCTTAGACCCAATGTAGTTCTATGTGTGTGTGTGTGTGAAGAGATTGTGCCCTAGGTGGCTCTTGTGTGTGTCGCACTTGATAGCAAGCAATAGCTAGATGTAGAAAATGTAAATAAATGTGTGCATGAAAAAATGAACTTCCCCTCCTATGAAGTGTATGCAAAAATGCAGTCCCTTGCCCTTGAATGGATGTTAGATGGATGTTTGAATGCTCTTGTGAGAGCCTTTGGATGCAACCTTAGGTGGTGGTAGTAGATGCTTAGTGCTTGGTCCCTTATTATGATCACATAACTTTATATTTATATGATTCCCTTGGTTGAATTTCATAATTAATCACTAAAAGGCCGACTAGTAAGAAAATAAGATGCCCAAATGGCTAGAAAGGACCCAAAATATGCGAGCAAAGTACAAAGAGTTATGTGGCACCTAGAGGGGCTGGGAGCACACGGCCACTTTGGTTTCCTAGTTGGGCGTTGGTGTCCATGGTGAGAAATGTCGAAGTATAAAAACATAGACTCAGTTGAAAGGAGTGTAAGACCAAAAGAGGAAACAGAGAGCAAGAAAAGGTGGCCAAAAACAATGATCAATTAGTACTTTTCTCACTTAGGAATCATATGAATAGTAGTATGTAATCAAGACTAGATAGATACCCAAAGTGTGTGATTTAATGTCTCTGGTATACCCCAAGAGCATAATTTTCCTATAGAACTATATAAATATTTTTTACAATAATGTATACAAGGATAAACAAAGAAAATAGCTGAAACATCTACAAAATTTCTATGACAAAGACTAGATAATTATGTGTCATTTGCCTAAGGAAATTGAAAGAGAAGCCAATTTTGTTGTTATGCAAAGACTACCACTTAAGGTGTTTCATGATGAGAATGGAAGCATTTGTTTGTGGGCCAAGTTTCCCTTTACTTTCACCGTGAACTATTTCATGTGATCTTTCAATTGCATCAATGATGCTAAAAAATAAGGGTATTCGTAAAGATAATAAATGAAGATATCCACACACTTTGCGTGAAATATAAGTATGCGGAAAGGAGCCTTATGTGGAAAGGCATGAGTTATATATCTTCTTCGTAAGCTAGATCGCAACCTATGTTATAGATGGTAAAGCGGTATGGGTATTTTATTACCTTAGGCCAAAAATAAAAAAGGGAGGAAAATCGGCGCGTAAGAAGATGATGAGCCAGAAAAGGAAATGATTCCTCCATCAACGACCAAAGGCAAAGGAAGAAACGGGCCCCGCCCCATTAAGACATCTTCTAGCCCTCGTAAGTGCTCTAATGATGAGGAATGTAGTACAAAAACTTTAGCCATAAAGAAGAAAAGAATAAACGCAACAAACTTCGCATTAGGCACCAACTCGAGAGTGACTCACATAATAGGAAAAGTGAGTTGAAAAAAGGGGATGATGAGAGTAATTCCGACCACGCAGAGAAAGTAACAAGACTAGAGGAATTAGATGACTGGAAGGACACCAATGAAGTAAGCTAGTGGGGTAGATGCAACCGTACAAAAGGAGACAAATAAAATCACTACGGAGCATGAGCATAAAAAACTAACTTCCAATGACAACTCTTGAAGTAATGCGGTGGAAGATGAAGAAGGTGAAAGGGAGTGATTAACTAAAATGTAAATATATGCGGTATAAAGGGATAGTTAATCTAAGCTATGGACGGTTGTAATAAAGTAAATAAATGCGGAAAGAAGTATGCAAGTAAGCTAAACAACTATGCAAAATGAAATGCTAACCCTAATCTGTAAAAGATAAGAGGAAAGAACTCAACTGAATAATAGATGCTTACGGGACAATGTCGTAGTGATGACTTGAAAATATAGAAGTACGAACGAGCATGCGCGGAGTCCCGAAAAGGATAAATCTAGAGTATTTGGCTAGACTAAAGCGCTTGGAGAAGGAATAGAGCACTCGATCTATTGTCAGCACCCCGGTCCGTGAAAAATCCCTAAACCGATCTTCACCGATTCGGAAGATGGTCCAAATCCCTCACTATTTTTGTATCGCTTTGTTGTCCCGTGTCGATGTCACCAATAATCCAAGATGAAAGAAAGACATGCAAGACCCCAAAACAAACATCAAACCCTAAAAAGAAAAATACAAGTGAAGGGTCGGACCGACCTCAGCTACCACAATGGTGGACTTACTAATTGAGTGTTGCACTACATCTCAAACCTAATGTAGTTCTATGTGCAAGTGTGTGTGAACATGCCCTAGGTTGTTCTTGTGTCAGTCGCACTTTGTGAAGTACGATCAATAAGCTGTGTAGAAAATGTTATAGAATGTGTGTATGAAATACAATAGAATCCATCCCCTATGAAGTGTGTTGCAAATATCCTAGCCTTGTTCTTGATGATGGAGCTATGTGAATGCAAGTGATCTCCCATGCAATAGATGGATACAACTCTAGATGAGTGATAGTATTAAATGATGCTAGGTTCCTCATTATGATCTCATAACTTTATATTTATAGGGTTCTCTTGGTCCAATTTTGTAATTAACCCCAAAAGGTCAACCACAAGAAAGATAAAGATCTCAAACGGTAAGAAAGAGCCCAAATAGAGGCGGGAAAGTGTAAAAGGACCGGGTCGCCCTGGTGGGACCAGGGTGCCCACGAGCACCCCAGACTAATATGGGCGCCCGGTCGAGGCTAAAATGATACGGGATGACAGAAGTTACTGGACATATGGGTGTAAGAGGTCGGTAATAATAAAATAAAATAAAACAAGATGGCCAAAATATGGGGGTTAATTAGTACTTTCTTCACTCAAGAACCTTATAAATAGTAGTATGAAACTTGGGATAAATAATTTATAAAGTGCATGATTTTTTTATTACTAGGATAAAGTAGAGGAGGAAGAGCGTGAATATGAAGAAGAGGTGCACCATGTTGAAGAGAAACAAAGCGTCGAGAATGAGGAAGTTGAGAAATGACACCAAAGTAAAGGGTAAATGCATGCACATTGAGGGAGAGGTCGAAGGATAAGAATGAGACAGGGGAAGATGAGTTGAAATATTATGGAAAGAAACTCATAAAATATTTTCGCACTGAGTACAAAAAGGAAGCCTTTACAAGGACTTGTTTAGATGGGACAACATAAAGGAATCTATAGGGTCCATTCAATCGAAGAAAGCATTTTCGTTCATTTTGGACGCATGTACGAAGGAACCCTTTTATGAGTTTCCAATATCATTCCTCAACAAGATTGGGGATGAAGATGGTAACCATTAGTATTTGTATCTAAACATATCATATGTCATAGACTTGCAAGTTGGGTAAGTGATCATAATAATATCTAGCAAGGTGGTTCAACAAAATTTGAACAATAGCTTGGATAGTCGCACTCAAAGGAGAAAGATGGGTCGGTGACTAAGGAGATTAGGGAAATAAAGAATAATTGGGTGAAATAACCATGGAACATACCCACAAGAATAATACTCGTGTGTCGACAAAAAGGTTAAAATAATTGGGCAAGAAGATACTTTGAAATGATCTTAAACTACTAGAAGACCACTCGGTCAATCCCGCAATGAATATAGAGGAATTAAAACAAATACTAAACCTCTTATTTAAGAAGATAGAAGCGAGAAGGGAAAGGGAGAAGAAGAATAAATGAGAAAAAGATAATATCATTGTTGCTTGCAGAAAGAAATTAGAGATGTGGAAATCTATATAAAGAGCTCATAGAAAAGGCCACATACACAAACAAACTACTCAAAGGCTTTTTCAAGAAAACAAGAATAATCGACATGTGCATGCAAGAAGATGCCCATAAACAAGCCACCTGGAAGCCCAAATGGATAGAATGAAATTTATAAGGATACCCATAAAAACTCATGGAAGAGTTTGAGAAGATATGGGAGGAGGCCACTAAAAAGAGGGAATAGATCAAGTAACGGCTAAGTGACTGTGGAAGCTCACCGACAAGGCTAAAGCGAGTTGGAAGATGTAAACACCAAGGTTGGATAAAATTTCCAAGCAATACATACATATGCCGAGTGGTGTAAAATGCACCAAATATTTTACCAAACTAGCCACACAACTTAACCAAATAACTCCCCTCTTGCAAAAGGCATTGGATGATTGGAAGGTGCATGAATATCTCCTAAGATATGAAATTTCAGAATTATTCAAAGAGCTTCAAAAATATTTTCCGAGGCGGACAACCAAATTAGTGTGGGGTGATGTTGGATTCTAATATAATTGTATTATTTAATTGGTAAAGTTCCACATTGAGACTCATTCATTATTTTTATATTCTTTGGGAAGAGCATCAAAATTGGGTAAAGTCAAACACGAGATTTAAGTAGAGGTAGAGTGCAAGAATATTAGAGGAAAGCCACATTAGAATCTTTGTGAAGATGAGGGAAGAAGTTATGTATAAATTCAGTGAAGGATGCTCACGCAAGATCCAAAAAGAGAGGGATAAGCCTCACACAAAAAGAAAGGGAAAGAAAGTAGAAGCTGTGTGGGCGAAAAAATGGTGTGACAAATATAGATAGGCTAAATAGAGAAAGGTGGAATGGATAAAAATGGCACACCAAGATGCGGTTAAAACATGCAAAGCGAGAAGAACAAGCGGTGGAGATTTCATGCAAGATAAAAACCAAAGATATAAGGATATGTGGCATAAACACCACTCGATGTAACAATTAGGTTCTATTTTGGTAACTCAAGGCTAATTATAGACTTGTTAGATCCGATGAAGGAAAGTCCCCACTATTATAAATACCCCTTGAGGGATTTGTAATAGGAAGACGACGAGTTATAAAAATAAGTTAAAGGAGGTAGATCATGGCTATGTAGGGAAACCTAGCTATGGTTTGTGAGTGAGGCGGTGTTAACTAAATTTTGAAACTTTGATTCAATGTGTGGAGACATTGTTTATCATTTACTAAATATATCAATTGTTGTGGATTAAATGGCTCGCATGATCCTATGTGCATAACTTAGTATTCTTGTTATCCATGTTTATTCTTATGTTATATTTGATCCAATTATATTTTTCCTTCATTTGTGCTAAACGAGATGGGAGCTCGGAATCCCTCATGCCTCGAGTGAGTATCTCGAGGTCCTCCACCTTAGCATGATAATTCAGCATAGAATAATATTATTTTTGTGTGCACCATAGTGGTAATAGATATGCACATTTGAATGATCGAACAAGACTCGCATGACAAATCCCCAAAGATGAAGCAAGTGATACTACATATAGAATGAGTGATCATGTGTACAAAGATAATGTTGAATTAAGTTTTCACTTTGACATCTCCTAGTCTTGCACTAACCGATCAAACCTCACACCAAACATAAAAAAGCATTGTGTCATTCATTTAAAGGCGTATGCATACCATAAACATGTCACAACGCATTATAAGACTTCAATTTATACACAACATTTTCTACTAACAAAAAATAATTTCATTGTGTCATTAAAAACTAGCTTGCACCAACTTCTAAAATATGTTATAGATTCTAAAAGATAATGCGAACCTACTAAAATCCTTTGGATATGTCGTAAATCGCAATAACTATGAAAACATGTAAAGTCTATTCTTGCCACTTTTGGTTGATGAGGATTGGTTTTGAAATTGAATGCTCTTGCATCACTTATGTTTGTTAAGAAGATAATGGTTTGGATGACTTACTAAAGTATTATGCTTTTTTCGAGAAACACAAAAAAAGTCATTATATTAATGTTAATGGTTATTATTTCACTTGTACGTATGAAGTATATATTATAATAAAGAGAATGTTACATCCGAGATATATGAGACGAAATATTAACTTATCTTATAATATGAGGATCATATTCTTTTTCTTTGCTTTCGAGTTGGGTTAGAATGGCATACCACTTACCAATTAAGAAATCTCGATGTGTGGAGTAGGTCATTTACACATTGCATGGTGGTTAGAGTGGTCATGGGAACACTTGAGGCAGGGGTTGCACTTATCCATGTAGACCAAACCAAACACAACAGATTGCTTCAAATGTGCGGTGTTCAACGAACATTAAGGACCCAAGCCCACCCCCATGTTCCACTATCACCATCATTTACATTTAGCCCTTGAGGTTGGCTCACTCAACCTCGGCCACCACTTTAGGTGGTCCAAGTTGTGAGTTCAAATCCCTTGATTTACCCGTAACATACGTTGAGGGCTCGATGTATGTTGCTCCATGTGAGGATGATCAATCACGCTCACCTTGTGTTAGAGTTTCGCTCCTCGAAGCTACGAGTCATTGGGTATTTGTCTATCTCCCTAGATTTACCAAAAATAAAAACATGATGCTTTATAATTAATATATTCACCATGTTTATTAAAAAAATAACTTACATCTCTACTGAAAAATACCAAATCAAATCTTGTACATGAGATATCGATGTTTGTGTTGAACACGAAGAATGATTAAATGACTTATACGTTGTTATGGATTTGCATGTACTCATTGTTCTACACTATTGGAAGCGCTCTAACAAGGATCAAACAATATTATTAATGGATTTAGGGTAGTCTTTATAGGCACACACTAGTGTCATTACACAATCTATGTGAAGGTAGATTAAAAAAACATTTCTAGAGGGGAAGACCTTTTTAAAATAAGGCAAGTTAGGAATAACTTGATGATGAGAATGGTCATTTAATAAATGGATAACATATTTAATAGTTACAAACATTTGTAAAATATATTTTAGGTGATCAACAAGGAGAGGATCACGCACATATAATCATTTGCTAAGTATTAAAACACAAGGAATGCAAAATAAAAACTAGTACCTAAAATGTGTACATGACATTCTATCTTAATGAGGTCAAGGTACACAGAGCCTAGAAATAAAGTTGAATCTACCAAGAAGCTTAAAGCATGAGTGTGAGGAGAAAATGAAGGGATAAAGATGGTCTTAAATCAAGCAAGAATGAGAAATCCGAAGAAGGTTGGGATTTGGTGCACGTTTTAGTCAATAGTGAACATTAAAATAATTATTTTAATACCTACATTCATTAAATAGAGTAATTTCAAGTTTTTAACTAGTCATATGATAGTATTTTCATGTCTTGGTAATTCTAAAGTTTGACATTAGAAGAAAATGGAATATTTCTTGATTCTTACTCCCAAATATTCTATTTACCGTGTCAAAACTTTATTAAAACAATCACACAAATAAATTAATAATATAAGTGATTAATACCAACATCTTTATCTTTATTATTATATGTTTGATATATCACATCAATCAATATCTTTATGTTTATTATTATTAGAACATATTGGATTTGTCACATTAACCATCTTTATTTTTATTATTATTATATATTGAATGCATCATATCATGTACCATTTTTATCTTTATTATAAATATTGTGTTTACTGTAGTGTCAAAATTTTATAATATAAAAATTTAAGTAAACTAATACTATCGTAATTGACTAATCTCATAATAATACACAAATACATTAATACCATAAATATCAAAAAAACTTAATTTTGCACCAATAATTATAAATACATTAACACATTAATACCACATCAATGAACTAATTTGTCTAAACGAAATATTTGACCATATTTATTTATTTTTACACCGATAGGGGTGCCCCTTTTGGATAAAAGTTTCGGGTTGGCGAGGATTGGCAAAAGAATAGACAAGCGAGGCTATAAATGAACAGGGGTATATACAACAAGCTAATAGGATTGGCGTAAGAATAGAGGGAGGAAAGGATCGGCATGTGCGAGTTGTCATGAGAACCGTAGAAGACAAGCAAGCTATCCTAAAAAGCAGGGGACTTTTCGAGGCGCACATACGCACGCACGCACGCACGCACATATACATACATACATACATACATATGAGGATTTAACATTTGCTCAACAAGAAGACCAAAAGAAGGAATGGGAGAAAGTGAAAAAAGAAAGAGAGGCAGGAAAATGGGCACAATTAAGGAATGGAAAGGCCCAAATCAGTGATCATTGGTCAAACAAGAAATAGGAATCCGGGGCCCCACGGGATCCCATGCACATAGTAAGTTGGAATTGCAGGGGGTATCCATGGAGAAGAGGACCCGGTTTGGGGCCCATAGCAGAGGGGAAAGATATTATTATTCTTACAGAAACACATGAGCACGATGGTTGCAAAGTCCCATATTTTGAGGGGTACAAGAAAATTTCAGTTTGGAACGAAGGGAGTGAAACAGGGAAAGGACACAGGGAATTACAGTGCTAATCAAAGAAGCATGGTTAGGGATCATCAAAGTGGAAAAGGAAGATGCAAATAAGCAATACATTTGGCTGAAAATATCAGATAACAAGGCAACAATCGATTGGTTGCTTGTTACTTTGCACTGAAAGGCTCAAAGACATAAGAAAAGAAATTTGGATATGGAAGACCCATATGCTTCGTTAAAAAAAGACATTTCTGTGTTTAGTGCATCTGGGGAAATTATTTTGATGGGGGACTTTAATGCAAGGACTGCAAATAATCAATCTCTTCAGTTGGGCAGCGACAAAGGTGGAGATGACAATCCGCTTTGGCTTAATGAAGCAGAGGACAAGTTTTGGGAAAGACTATCTCAAGATGGTAATGGAGGGGTGACTCATTTGGGGTTGAGCTTCTAGGTCTATGTAGCTTATACGACATGGTTATTTGTAATGGCATGAAGGCTTGGCCCAGATCTAGCAATATCACTTGCAAAACTTACAATGGACAAAGTGTAGTGGACTATGTAATATGCACTCAGAGCTCTATTTGTAGGTTGCTCGAGTTTGAAATTGGAGATTGTCCTATTGAGCTCAAATATGATCATAATCCTCTCTTGGTCAAGCTTGGTACCATTTCAAATCAGCAACAAGGAAAACAAGTCCACCGCATGCAAGAGACATCTCCAAAACAAGGCAAAATCATTTTGAATAAAGAAAATCAAGAAATTTTTGTGGTTGCCCTTGAACAACAATTTTAGATGGCAAGAAATGATATCGAGAGCAATACAAACAAGGGGGCAAGGGGTTATGTTTGTAGTAAGTTGTTGATACCTTTAATTCACAAGGCATTAAGTGCTTGCAAAAAATCTAAGCCTAGAAAGGGAGCTGCAAATACTTTTCCAACAAATCTGTGGTATGACGAAGATTGTAAGGCTGCCAAGAGAGCTATGAGGGAAAGTGATGTGAACAAAGAAAATAAAAAGAAATATGAGAGATTGGTACAACAAAAAAAAGAAAGCTATGTGAATAAAGAAGGTCTGAATTAATTTCTCTTGGAAAACACAATCCCAAGGGATTCTGGAAGGAGCTACAACAAAAGAAAACACACATAGAAAACAATATCACATAAGCTCATTGGTTAGAATATGCGAAGATTCTCTACGAGCAATCTCAACAGAAGGATATTCCTCCCATCATTCATACTTCAATCAAACTTTTCTCGAGAGGAAGACATCAAACATGGCATAAAGAATCTAGCAAATGGTAAAGCTCAAGATGTTGATGGGTTACAAGCTGAATTTTTAAAGTGGGGGGTTGAGGTGCTCACTCCGCATATCAGAAAAATCTTCAATGATGTAACTCAGGTTGGGTTCCCACTAGAGTGGACGACTAGTGTTGTTATTCCTCTTTTAAAAGCGGGGATATTAATAATCCTTCTAGCTATCACACCATTATGATCAATCCTCTTTTTGGTAAGTTATTTGGGGGCATGATAGAGCGTAGAATCAGCAGTTGGGCGAAAGAGAGGGAAAAAGAGCAAAAGGACAAGTAGGTTTCCGATCTAAACATTCAACCATTGATCATTGCATCACTCTTAGGCACTTGATTGAAAAGGTATGGGATACCCAAGGGGATGAAGCTTTTTGTTGTTTTGTTGATTTTAAGAAAGCCTTTGACACAGTTCCTAGAGACAAACTTTGGAACAAGATGGAGGAACTTGAGATTCCAAACGAGCTTAGAGCAGCAATACATAGACTTTATGAGCAGGTTAGAGCTAAAATCAGAACCAGAGAAGGTATGTTCTGAATGTTTTGGTAGTGACATTGGGGTCAAACAAGGTTGCCCTCTTTCTCCCACTTTGTTTGGTTTATACATTGACAAGCTTGAAGAATGGTTACGTAAAACCGAAGGAGGGGGTGTATAGTTGGCTTGAGTATGTGGTGAAGTTACTCTTATATGTTGATGATCTTATCTTAATTTCAACAACACTCAAGGATTGAGGGAGCATCTAAAATATTTAGAATTCTTTTTCCAGGAAGTTGAGATGCAAGTGAACATTAGCAAAACAAAATTCATGATTTTTTCCCTAAAAAGAAAAGAGAGGTAAATTAACTTTCTTTTTGAGGGGAGTCCATTGGAAATTGTTACAGAATATAAATATCTTGGGATTGATTTTCACAACAAGATGAGCTGGGAGACATGTAGAGCAAAAAGGATATAGGGAGGTTGGAAAGCATCTTACCTACTTCAAAATAGGTGTAGGAAAGCTGAGCTTTGGGACTAGAAAACTAAGAAAACCCTCTTTGGTTTGTTGGTTACTCCAGTTGCTCTTTATGGTTGTGAGGTTTGGGGAAGTAGCATGTCAAAGCATGGATGGAGAAAATTAGAAAGAATCCAAAAACATCTAATCACAAGCACTCTTAAAGTTAAATCAATAGTCCCTTATGAGATCTTGTTAGCTGAAGTGGGTACCTTCCCGATGGAAGCATCGACAATAACTCAACTAATAAGCTATTTCAAAAAAAGATGACAACATGGATGATCTTTGTTGGCCCAAAATGGTTACAGAGGATAATCTAGAGCGCAGAAAGAAAACTGGATGAAACAGAACAACAAATGGATGAACAAATGGGGCATCAATTTTTAGGAGTGTCCTAACAACAACAGGGAAATAAAAAATTATGTGATGGAGAAGTTTAGGACTGCCATGTGGACAGAACAGATGGGTCATAAGAAAGCACAATATATCAAAGAATTCAACCCCACTTGGGAGCATGATGAAAAATCTTATCTAGGGGCAGTTATCAAAGGTAAGGCAAGGATTCTAGTGGCTCAGTTGAGGACCGGATCACATCATCTTCATTGTGAAACCGGTGGATGGACTACTCTCAAAGAGGATTGGGAAAGGGGGATTTGTCTTTTTTGCAACAAAGGGGTTGTTGAAACGGAATGACATTTAATTATGAAGTGTTCAGCATATGATGATATTCGTATCTAGTAAAAAAATGAATTAAAAGTGGACAACTTAAATGAGTTATTTGAAGAAACAAAACTTCAAAAGATCATTGGTTTAGTGCTCAAGATTCACAGTAGAAGAGTTGATATGGCAAAGAGTCTGAAAACAACTTAATATTTCGGTTTCGTTTAGCCTCATAGACTCTTCAGTCTCGTGGACATCATTAAAATCTTTCATTTCATGTAGTCAAAAGATCCACGAACATTATGACCAGCAGAGGTGCATTGATGTACGTGTGCACTGGAGGTGTCCATGTTGCGCAAAGATCAAAAAAATGGTCGTGACAATTATGAATGCATCACCATTGTCCATGTGGTCGCTTTAACCAAATCTTCCCATCCGAGGTGGCATTATGGGGGCCTTTTGCTTATCAAAACGGTGGTGTTATCCCAATCTCATTCAAGACGGACATGAAACTCGCCACGCAGCTTTGAGTACAACAAACATGTCTCGTAATAAGCGCAAGACTATCCCAACTCTCGCACACCCAGCTCACGAAGATTTCATCACACACATACGGTGAAAGAAATTTGATAACGAGACCACGGGCAAAACATATGGCATATGGGTTTGGGTTTGGGTTTGGGTTTGCAATTGTTAGTGTGCACATTAGTAACTTGTATGCATCACTCCCGATGTGTCAATAACAAAATATGGTTTTTAGGTGCTTTGATGGATTCTTACAAAGCTCTTAGTGAAGTGATTGATTTGGACATCTGTTAAATGCACTTTGGAACATGCTTCCTTTTTAGGCAATGGTTATTCCCGATAAAATGTACCATGCTCCCATAAGACATACATAAATTTTTATCACTTCCAATGTAATTATCGATAATTGTTTGGGCATCACTTGTTTTCCCTACGATTATCGAGTTTAAAACCGAAAAGAGGGGCTATGAAGTGCTACAACATGTAAGCATTACGGTTGGGTTTCACACTTGAAACCTTTGAATAACCCCATGCCCCCTCGCTCACATGCTCGGTAGCGTTTTTTAGCTCCTTTAAGCAAAAGTTACACTCAAATGAATAATGTGAGTGAGATTGAGATTATATGGTGGAGCACAACAATATGAGCCTGGAATAGGTGTGGGGCATGCATGTATTCATTTTTGACTTTTTATTTCCAACTTTTCATTTATGTCCTTGTCTTATCTAACAAATTAAATGTCCTTTATTCAAAAACCTTAATGCCATACAAAATAAAATACACAAATTATTAATCCCTTTTGGCCCATATTTTTCAACATTTTTAGTTATATATGGGGCAAGTCGATTGTCGGAACCCTAGAATCAATGTACAAGTTAACGGTGTTGATTGAACGACCCCTTCATATGGTGGAAAAGAGACGCAATACAACGTTATTCTTAAGCTCCATAGTATTGTTGATTAAGTGGGCTCATATTACTCAATTTTATTTCATCGTATTATATCTATCCTTGAAAGGTTATCTCGTTCTTTTCTCTTACCCTTGTGATTATCCGATCGAGTGGAGGTTATCAAATCCTTGCTACTTGTACCAACATTGTCACCTAAGACCTATATTGTGTATTTACTTCTTTGTTTTTCCCATGTATTTACCACGTAAGCTTATGAACCCATATTCTCATGAGCACTCCATAATTATTTGGTGCATTCAATTATTGTGACATGCATGTTTCTCATCAAAACATACATTTAAGTAAAGAAGAGGTGACTTTGATCCTCGAAAAAATTATGTTAAGCTTTATTCCTATTCTATTAATAATTAATTATTATTTTCGTTATTGTATTTTTATTTTTTTACTCCTATATTTAAATAGCGATGTAGTATTAATGAAGAAAAAAGTAAGACTTAATTCATTTAATTCATGTGCCTAATTTGGTTTAATTTGGCAAATCGGAGCCAATGGGGTTTGGGTGGATCGGTTAAGACGGAAGGTTGGGTCCGCTTCACCCAGGTTCAAACCCCGTTGGGCGCAATCCCCTTGGGGGTGGTTATCGGTGGTGGCTGGTTGACACACCACCGGTGGTTGAGACCAGTGCTCTTCTCTGGCGATGGCGGACTCCAGCTAGCGGTTGTTGGGCTAGGATGGTGGCTCGACGGTTGGTCATGGTTGTGTTTGCATCAGTGAGTTGGCTTGGCGGCAGTTCTTCACAGCGGTGGTGGTATTAGCATCGTTGGCGGTGGAGTCTAGTTTCTCTTCTCCTGGCGGTGGTAGTCTTAGCTTGGCGCGGTTGGTGGCCAGGATGGCGGTTCAACGGCTCGTCTTGGTTTGGCTTGTATCGTTGGGATTGTGTTGAATTGTTACATCTGGTCATTGGACATTGTTAAGGGAGGGGACCCAAGAACCCCCGGTTCTAAGCTCCGGTCAAAAGCGTTAAACAATCTAAAAGAATTTGGCAAATCGATAGTCAAATAGATACCTTTGTTAGGTAAGGGAAAAACATGCATGTATTGCCATGTTTCCTGGTATAGAGGTAAAGGGGGAAGTCTATCCCCATTTATCCTCGTCTTTTCTATTTTCTCTACAGCAGATGGAAACACAATTCAACTATATGGTAGACTCATTAATGACATAGAGAATCTATTCTTTCTTTGTCCGACCAAAAATTATAATGTCTAATGCATGTTTCCTTATGTCTAATGGCTAATGCATAAGCTAATAATAGTAATAATATCAAAGAAATATACAAACAAGCTACAATATGTTTTATCCTCAATTTAAGGCATGACCCGATGTTAAAAAACAAAATATATATGTTTTGTGTTACTTTGAGCACAACCATCACAGGAAACATGTGATTGATTATGCTAAGTAATTTCAATCATAGGCGCATTGGTGGCAATCAACATGAGGGATACGAAAACATACAACACAAGAATGGTGGGATTGGTTGTGTAGGAGGCACTAAAGTTGAGAAATGACTTAATGTTCATTGTTTGCATGGTGCAAAGTAACATTGCATCGTGGTAGGAAAACCATGTTCGGATATTTCCAAATTGCTACATCATTTCACTAGTTTCCCCATTCATAGCATCTCATGGATTTGTTTGAGGTCCTCCAACTATCGTGTGACATAAATATATTTTATTAATAATATTTAAACTTTTTGAATTTGTTGCAAGCCGTATAATATATGTAAAACATTATTCTTCATATACTATGTTTTTCTATTATGAGGTTTATTCTCAAGGATGTGAACCAACACAAGTCTCTTTCTTGTAACTTCTTCTCAATATAAGAAACACAGAGGTTGATTCCAATGACTAGGAGACCCTCCCGACTCAAAATAGTGTCTTTTCTTTCAAAAATCAAATCATGCATGTTAGCTACTCCTTGCATTTCTATAGCAAAAACTGACTTGGTGGACCACCACAAGAAGGGAATGTTAATGTCATAGAATGTTGTTGTGGCGAGGTGCATTAACTGGAAAATACAACGTACCACCAACATGGTTGATGAAATGTTGTGCTCTTGTAGGCACCATCGCCATGGTCAACATGTGGCATTTCCAATTCATATTGTTCTACCCCATAAGAGTGTCACTCAAAGGTTAATTAGTGTCCCCTTCATTTTGATGTACTTGATGTTTATTTTATTAATAGTATTTAATAATGGAAAACTAACATGTCATCTATATGTGGATTTTGGAAAAAATAAAAGAGGTTTGTGTATTTTTCATTCAAAAATTCCCGCCTTGGGAATTTTCCTCCATCGATCCCCTTCTTCTTTACCCCTATTCCACTTGTAATGTTTCACCTTCTATCCTTCAACTTCTACTTCTTCAACACCTCCTCACAAGATCTGAAATATTTTCTCGACTTCTTGGGCTATGCAAGAACACAATAGGCTCTAAGAGTTATCTTTGAGCTCACACAATTTTGTTGAATTTGACAAAGAAAGAAGGGGCAACTTTTCAAGGCATTCAACATTGGGCGCGAGAATTTCTTGGTGTGATACAAGAGAATTTATTCCTTACATTATATCTCCAAAAGCCTCCCAAACACAATACAAGGCACACACATTGTGAGCAGATTCGAAAGGGATCTCAAAAATGAAGCTAGGGTATATGGTCATCCTAATCGAAATACCATTGTCGAATCATCATAATTTTTAATGCCAACCAACCAAAAATATCCATTGTTTACGAAAAAGTATATTGTGCTCCTTTCATCGAACTTGTTAAAATGCTTTCTTCGCATGGCCTCATAATCAACATCATCATGCTATTAATAGTGCCTCCAACCAATCTCATGTGATCGAATCGATATTTAATTTGTAGCTCCCTCCCATACGTATAAGGCTTCCCTACTTGTTGCAACCATTTTCCAATCGACAACAATGAACTCAATTACCCGGTTTGGGATGTTCCCCCAAACATTTTCACTATCCCTATCCATACAATGTTTCACTCCTTCAAATTCATGTTCTTCAATGCATACCTATAAGGCGTCCCCATTGCACTAATCTTCTGTGATTGCTAGTAATATTTTCAAACTACTTGGATATTTTGCACCCTCAAAGCAATCGCTAGTATAACATTTATTGAATGTAAACAATATTTTATATTCAAAACAATCTTTTTATATAAAAATGCTTCACATTGTTATAAAAATTGCATTCCTTATTACATACTTTCACAGTTTCACGGTAATTGTTAGTATAACATCCTTTGCATACAATTAAACATGGTTAATTTCAACTACAATATCTTCAGCATGAATAAGCCATTGCATGGTGTTTGTTCTTTATTCTTTCTTGGTGGGCATTGGGGTTGATTAAATCCTCATTAACAAGGAAACATTACACACTCCAAGGATGAGACTTCCTCGCAATAAACAAATATGATTCCTCTAAGATGAGACATAGTCATATGGGTTACTAAATAATGTAGCTAATGTGTCTCTTTTACTTTTTGTTTATGTAAGTTATCTAGACACTTCCTTTTCTTTCTTCTCAAAGAAGCTTTCAAGTATACCCACATTAATTTTTTTAGAGGCTCCCCATACATATTTTTTTATTATTACACCGAGAGGCATCCAATAATGAGGAGCCCTTTAACCTAGTGTCCATGTTTTCTGAATCTTTCTGGCGGACCTTTTCTAGTAGCACTTTTCAACATGGGCATCCTCATGGAGCATTGATGTTGTTTCACCAAATGTAGTGAATAGGTGTCCAATCGATCGGCTCACCTTTTCTAGGATGCAAAAAAATGAACTTTAAAACAAGGTGTGGACATTCGTCATAACGTTATGGAGAAGGGACTTTCCGCAAATGTTGTAGCTACGGGTACCCTAGGAGATATGTCTGCAAAATGTGGAAGCATGCACAGGGCATGTGAACTGTTCAACTAAATGCCTAGAAGAAATGTGGTCTCATGGACTACAATGATTGTGGGATATGCACAAAATGGTTTTGTTGAAATTGCCTTGGAACCTTTCAAGCAAATACAATTGGCAGGTTTAAAGCCACACTCCACAACCTTTGTTGCTATCTTCCCATCCTGTGCCAAAATGGGAGATTTAGAACACGTGGACATCCATCAAAGCATAATGGAAAGCTAATTTGTTTAGATGTATTGGTAGGTGCCCAAGTAGACGTGTATTCAAAATGTTAAGGCATACACATTACGTGCGAATTGTTCGACAAAATTCCTTAAATAGATGTGGTCTCATGGACTGCCGTGATGCAGGATATATATACAATGGATTTTGCAAGGATGCTCTCAAACTCTTTGACGTAATGAATCACTCTGAACATGCCATGGGACGGGACTTTTGTCAAATGTTGTAGTTGCAAGTGCTTTGGAAGATGTGTATGCAAAGTATTGAGGCATGCACCTAGTATGTGAATTGTTCGACCAAATGCCTAAATTAAATAGTCTCTTAGAGTGCAATGATTGCAAGATAGGCACAAAATGTTGTTCTTAATGAGGATTTCAAGATTTTGAAAGAAATACCTTGACTAAATGTCATCTCGTGGAATGCCATGTTTGCAGGGTATGCATAAAATGAGTTAGCTGACAAGGCCTTGGAAACATATACGACAATGTAATTGGCAAGTTTAAAACCAAACCCAATCGTTCCCAATGTCCTCCCAACGTATGCCAAAATGGGAATTTTAGAACAAGGTAAGGACATATACTTGCCAACTTGCTAACATAGTCGTATTCTTCATATTTGCATATTTTCATTTCCTCTTAGCTTTCTATCTTTGTTACGGTCATCTTCCATTCAAGGCATCTCAAATTCTCGCTTTTGCATCGCCACCCCTAACCCCCGATTGTTGTTTTTCTTACAAAAGACTCGTCAAACCGCTTGATTTAAATGTTAGTGGTAATACTTTTTGCAATTTATTTGAGGAAAGCATTGGTGTTTTCATATTGATTATGAAGCAACAATATATCATGCAATGCCACCTAATCATTTAAAGAGGCACTCAAAATAGCATAAAAATGTTGTTGGTAGTCACGCCCTACCCGCTCTGTCAAACCAATACCCAACTCAAGCCACCACTATCGGAGGTCATGGGCGGGCTGTTGTAGTCATGCAATCTATTCAACTAAATGCCTAACAAGAGTCATTGAGATTGTTTCACCAAATGCAACGAACAAATATTCAACCCGATTAACTCATCTTTGCCAACATACTCGCGGTTAGTGGCAAAATAAAATATTTGCGACAAGGTATGATCATCCATCAAGTCATATTAGGAAGTGTTTTTGTCAAATGTTGTAGTTGCAAGTGCCCCATTTGATGTATGTACAATGTGGTAAAAAGGCCTTGGAAACTTTTAGATGCGAAAATAATGGTAGCTTCGGGAGATGGACACCAAGTGTTTGACCAAATGAGAGAACATGATATCTTTAATGGAATATCATACTTGTAAGCGAATGCATTTGGTAAGTGTAAAGCCAAACTCTAAGCTTGCGCCAAAATGTGAGCTTTAGAGTAGGCCATGGACAACCATCAAAGCATAATGGTAGTCAATTTTTGTCGATGTAGTTGCAAGTGCCCTAAAAGACATGTATCCAAATTGTGGAAGCATACACAAGGCAAGCCAATTGTTTAGCAAAATGCCTCAAAAATATGTGGTCTCATGGAACATACCTAACCATGAAAACTTCATTTATGTTTTATTAGCATGCATGTAGCCATGCATGTTTAACAGATGAAGGTTGTAAATACTTCAATCACATGTGGTCGCAACTTATGTTCTTTTGTCAAACATTTGAGTAGAAGTATGCATTGTGGGGTGAGGTTCAAATGGTAATGAGATTGATAAAGGATAGAGGAATTAAAAGGATACCTGGATGTAGTGGATGTAATCGGATTAAACACCATAAAATGGTACATGCTTTTGTGTAGGAGACAAATCACACCCATAAATAGAAGGCATCATTTTTGGACAAGGAGAGGAAAAACAATATTCCTCTACCACCATAATGAGAAGTTGGCACTTGTGTTTGGATTGTTAAACATGCCCTCTCAAACAACGCTTAGCGTTGTCAAAAACCTTCATGTGTGTTGACTACCACACTCCAACCAAGTTTTTCTCCAAGATCGTTGCAAAGCGAATTGTAGTGAGAGATGTTGACTACCACCTAATACAAAGATAGGTAGAGATAATTCAAAAGCACTTAACCACGAACATTCTCAAAATAAAAGTCTCAATTCCTTTTGAGATACTTCAACCGAGACAAACATGTATCCTTTGGATGCAACAACTATGACTTAATTGCTAAGCTATCTAAGGAAAAATATATTGAATGTATAGTAATAGTTGGCGCAAGATGGTGGTTGGAGAAATGTTAAACTAAAGAGTGTGCTTGGATGAGACAAAACACTAAGTGAATATGCAAGTGGGGCATTCGTTTTCACAAATGCCCAAGAAATGAAAAGATATGTGAAAGAAAATGTTAAGCTAAACGTATGGAAAAAGAAAAAGCATGAGATGAGAATAATCAACCAATAGATTCACCCCTACATATGAACACTGTCCAAAAACTTACATAGGTGCATAAATCAAGTGGAAAACAAAAATGTTGATAGCTTAAGTGAGAACTAGATCTCATCAAATTAGGTGCGAGACAAGTTGATGGGCAATGTCATAGAAAGAGTAAGGAGAGAATATGCACATTTTGTAGATAAGTGACAATAGAATTAGAGTGGCACTATATTACAAAATACTCAACCTACAAAGACATTAGATAAAATTACACGAGACATGCTAGCTGTTTGATGAGCCCAAATTAATAAAAATAAAGGAGTTCCTCATCGAAATCAATAATAAGAGACCCAACAACATTATGTAAGTTGCTTTGTGCTATGCGAGAATTGGCCATGTATACGGGGGCAAGGACTATATAGTGCACTCTTTTTGACTTGGTGATCCCATAACCATGTTGGTCTTATGGACATTATTATAATCTCTCAACTTTAGTCTTTACATGACAATTCAGCTAGCGTACATTATTATTACGTGTACCTAATTTGCATAATTCACCATATAGGAAGTTTGGTTTTTAGAATTGTATCTCTACTTATTTTTGATAATAAAATTGTCTCCATTTTAAATCAAGGTTTTTATGAGTTGTTTCAAAAAAATGTTACATTTTATGTCTTAGCTAAAACCCTCACCACAAATTAGCATTAGTGGAGACATAAAATGATGATCATCATTGTGATTCAATAGTCATAGTTCGCCATATTAGTATCATACAAAATAAATTTTTCAAAGGAATGTTAGGAAGAAGGAAAAAAAAAAAAATTGATGGATAGGCACTTCAATTGTAGGGAATTGGATAACTTAACAATTTCCGACTTGAATGTACACTTACTCAAGTAAAACACTAATGAGAAGTTGACCATATCATTTGCGGTGTGTTGAATATATATCCTTAATCAAGATTGTCCATGCACAATTCACGGCTATAACATTACCCGGTGAGCACCAAATGTTATCCGGGTAATTAGGTTGCCAGTAGTTCTTTGCCCTTACATTGGTCAGCCTAACATACATACTTAAACTTCGACCCATTTTCAGAGTGTCATGGTTGGAGTGCATTTGAGCCTTTGGCAATTAATTTATAGAAAATATATATGCTTTCAAATCTGCAGTTGCCTTAACATTGTGAAGAAGTAAACTAATTTTTTTTTTTTTTTGGGTTTGGTAGTGTAACAACGATAACTATAAGCATACAAAATTATAACTGAAAACAATTAGAGCTAACCTAAAACTCTAGATCTGCATGCTTTATAAAGAGACCCATAGAATGATTATAAAATATTAGATCCTTGTGGGTATGAGAGAACTCTTACAAGTGCTTGGAAAGCAATTCTAAATAGAAAGGTTTAACTTCACCCTATTTGGGAGTTCACTTTTGAAAGGAGATTGAGAAAGTTCCTTGAATAAGATGACCACATAATATACACAAGTAACGAATTGATGGTTCTCAATCAATCTTTCCTTTTGCAAGCTTATGAATTTACATAATAAATAGGCTTTGTATGCCGGAACTATTGTGATTGAACACAAAATTTATTCATCTTTTGCTTTTTAGGTTTTTCCATTTACCAAAAACCATTTCATATAGTTTGTACAATGTCATCCATAAAGTGGACAACAGTGCTGTTATACAAGTGACAATAAAATTCTAGCAAGAAGAAGGCCAGTAGTAAGGATGAAGCAAACGAAAAAATATACTAATTAGATGTCGAGGGTATTGACCAACCTGCATTAAAAATATACTGCCCATTATTTCTGACAAATAAATAACAATAATTGAGTAAAATATTGTCTGCACAGTAAAATATAAGCATATATTTCTACACTCCTAAAATAAGATTCAGTTTGCAACAGATTCAAGAAAACTCTATTATATTAGCCTTCTTCTCTTTTATCATTTCTATATTCAGCAATGCTATAATTTTGAGCTTGGTGAACTTTTCTTTCCCAAAAAAGTATTTCTCCGGAAGAAAAAGATTGTTCTTGCTATTATTCATACCCAGAGAAAGATGGATTCCAAATCCAACCAATCAAAATCACCACGTATACCGTGAATGTATAAAGAGTTTAAATCTATTTGCATGATTGGTGTCAAATTTCAATTATAATTATTCCAAACAAAACTTAAATCACGAACAAAATAGAATCATTGGACGTTATCACCTAAAATCACCAGCCATGACTCTTCCCAAAGAGATCATTGTCTACCATCAGGAATGCCGTATCATCAGTTTACAAGCTAGCATTTTAATATGATATATGCTAGGTTTTCATAGGATACCCATTTGCATAAATACGCATTCACTCACTGTCCACATAGAATTAGCTAAAAAATGATATAGAATCTAGATTGTATAGTCATTTGCATGTAAAAGCAGCTATTAAACATAGGTCAAATTCATATGATTTCATACTACATACAATACTTGCATAAGATATGGATCCATTAAGGGCTGTGAGAATTAAGATTGGTCATAGCAATTTCCTATAATAATAGTCTTGAAAGCCTAAGACAGTGTTACATCAAGTTTCTGAGATGGGGGCACAGGTGTCAAGGACATATACGGATAACCCCCAAAACATGCTACTCAGCCCAAGAGACAGAACATTGAACATCCACACTTTCTTACAAGCACGAAGCCTGCAGAGTTGAGATGATGTCTCTTGCCTAGGTCAAGTTTAATCAGCATAACAAAATTCCAAGTAAAAAGATGAATTTCTCTGCAATTTGATGATAGGAAATAGGAATTCCCAGCTAATGATGTTCATTACAGTAAACAAGGTCGTTTCCAGGAGTATGCAGACAAAATCTACAGCTAGAGTAGCTTGTGGAAAGTTGCAGTCAGCATTAGGGACTTGAATGACAAGGCTGGAGTTTTCCAAAAGCTTGATAGCATACACAAGCAGTGTACAAGTACAAAGGTGTGTCAAGAGAGAGAGAGGTAACATTTAAAACTTGAAGGTGGCATAAAATCCAACAAAGTTATACCAAAAGAAATCATCTAGTGGAGCATTCAGACTCAACTAACAGGTGCAGGACCAAAAAGCCACCACACACCTTTTGTCAACATTTTTGATAACTCACCATAGTAACCCGTGTCTTACGTTGGTGTGCCCGGATGTTGTAGCTGATCCCATCCTTGACCCATTTGTATCAGTTTTCCCTTCTCATAAATATAACATCCCTGATATACAAGTAAGGACTCCCGAAAACAACATCAAAAGCATCAAGTGGAATAACATCAGCTTCCAATACATCAATATACTGGGAATTTATCCCAAACTTGACCTTACATCTTTTTGTTACTTGAATTTCAACACCCTTCTTCACCCAACCCAAAGGATAAGGGTGTGGATGCTCGTAAGTCTCAAGACCAAGCTTCTTTACAACTGCTTCAGAAATCAAGTTAGACTGAGAACCGGTATCAACCAAAGCATTTACCTTAGTTCTCTTGATCTAGATTTTGATCTGGAATAGTCTACTCATCTCCTCTTCTTGGTTGTCCATGTTGGTGGCCGTGCATCCAAGCCTCTCGTCTACATCAGAGTCATCTTCGATTTCCACCTCCCCTTTTGTCTTTACAGTTGTCATGGACTTCTTGAGTCCTTGGTTCAGTTCTTCGGATGCAACTTCCAACATGTAGCGTCAATATGTGGGATCTTTACAAGTATTTAAAGTAGTGGCAGCTTGTTTACCTTTCCCTTTCCACTTACCTTTGTTACTTGTTTGCCCATGTTCTTTCTTCTACTGATTTGTCGACTACTTTTCCCTTGGCTCTACTTCTCCTTGTTTCTTTTCATCATCTATATAGTATGCTTGCACACACGCCTCATTGAGATCTTTGGGCTTTGTGGAGATGACTTTTCTTCGAAGGTGAGTGTGAAGTCCTCCCAAGTACTTAGTCAGAATATCCTCATCCTCCAAGTCCATGTTCAGCAACATGGTCTGCCTCGAAACTCCGTAGTATAGTCCTGCACACTTTGACCACTGCCTTGTCTAAAATATTGCCATTTAATCATTTGGTTGTTGGTTTCTTGCTGTTATAGTTTAGTGGTGAGGGATTTTTCCTCTTTAGATTGGGGATTCAGTGGGTCAGTATGGATGCAATCATACCCATACTATATAGCTGGGAGGTGAATGTTGTTTGCCTCTCTCTATTGTGAAATTTAGAGTGTTGTGTTGCAGGTTGGAAGAGTCCCAAGTTGAAGAAGAGGCTATGTTATGTGGATGAAGTTGTGTTGTTGCAAGTTTAGATATCTGAAGTGTGTAGAACTATTTCATGTTGTTGTATCAATTATGTAACCCATTGTGTGGGTGCATCTACTATGTGGAAGAAAATACATTTTCAGCACCATATTGTTGCTCTTGTTATTTCATTCAGCTTATTATTGCTGTAAAATCTAAATGATTAAAGTTGTTACTGAAGTATAAACATGTTGATCAGAAGTTGCTTGAATAAATGTAAGAACAACTTCATTATTTTAGCAAGTGAATGAAAAATCTGAAAGCTTCTTAATTAATTGATGCTGAATTGAATTAGTTTCAGTTTTGTTATTTTTTTATATCCTCAATAAGCAACCAGCATTATTGGATTTCTGAGAAGCTACATACTGACATGTGTATGTGCACATTCTCATGTACAAATACATACGGGAGTATGTATGCACCTGCAAGAATAGAAAAGTGTTTCAAATTGTTGTGCCAAAATACCATCTGAACCTAGGTAATTAGTTATTACTTTATGCGGAAAACTTTTGTTAGGACCCCAAGGTGGACAACTACGACATATAGCTTCCCTTGTAGCAATGAATTGTACATTCCCAGCTATCCATAGTTACTCAAGAAAATCTACAAGTAGTATACCTTTAACAAAAAATTACTCACAATATTTTGGCTTTATAAAACAAGCCAGGTGTTTACCACTTGCACCTAAGAATTACTTATAAACATACATGCCAAAAGCCCTTATACTTTGCTAATATTAAACATCTTACAAAAGATGAACTAAAAATAAAGAATTGGATATATATACATGTATGTTTGTAATATTGTATATTGCAATATACTATTTTAAATTTTTTTAATTTAAAAAAATGGTGTTGAGTGGACTGCGCCCAACGACTGTATTTGAGGGGACAGCACGGCCACCCTGCCCCTATATAATATAGTGGGGGTGGGCAGCCATGTCATCCCCTCCCCAAAGCTTTACAAGGGAAGGGGGCAGGGCAGCTATGCCATCCCCTCCCAAACCAAAAGAATAGACTATCATGGGGGCAGGCCAAATACCCACCCCCAATAAATTTTTATTCCTTCTTAATGTTAAATAAAATAAACATGTGTTATATAGATTAAAACCCTTGGGTATATATACACAAATTGAGGTGTTTATCTCCCCAAATAAAGTTAGTGAAGCCATTAAAGTGCTGGTTTTTTTGTCCAAATGGTGGAAATAAATTAATTAATTCCATTTCACATAAAATCAAATATTGCAAGCACTAAGAATAACACCCGAATGTGAAACCTAAGTTGCATGAGTGTATATACACTCCATATAATTCCGACGATAAAAGAGCACAATACAATGCAAATATATAAAGAATAAACAATATAAAATCCATTCAGGTTATGGATCTAAAATCCAATCTTGCAACCAAAAGAAAAGTAAATCTCTGCCCTACAAAAAAAGTATACATCTATGTGTATACTTCCATAAATTGTGTACACACCATAGGTGTATACTCCCTCCACCATCTACTTCCTACAAGTGAAACCAAACCCAATCTCCTCCCATGCTCTTCCATCCAATCCCTTGTGGAAACCTGCAAACAGAATGAAATGAAATATCTATTTTATAAAATCTCAAAAAGATATTAGGCAAACTAAGGCTCACCCTAGATCCTATGGCCCAAATCATTTTGATCTATGGGTTAGGACTTAATCCTACGTTGGATCATTAAGTGGGGTGAGGACCTAAGTATAAGTATTTAAGTTTATTAAGCTTATTTAATGTATATGGTAGGTTGCATAGTGCAGGTGACTTTTAACATAATTATAATTAGGAATTTAATTAAATGGGTGTTGAAATAACCTTCGTTTGAGAGTAGCAAATATTAATATTGTATTGATTTTTCTTAGCTTAGATTATAATAATAACTTGAGATAAATATTTAATTTAATTGTCACTTTTGAGGTAAGTGTAGGTTAAGTGGTTATAATTTACATAATTATTTCAATTAATTTTAATTGCCCATGGCAACTTAGGAAACCCTGTTAAATTTAATATATATTCCGTCCAAATTGGGGTTAGAATAATTTGGGTTGAGTAAAATTAGGGGCATCACACATTTGAAATACAATTCAAGTAGGAAAATTCAACCAATTTGTAACCACCTCTTATTATATAATAAACGTTGTCACACTTGTTTGAGTGTGCATTCAACCTTCTCTGAATTCTTTCTTCTCTTTGCATATGCTAACATTGGTATCAAAGCAAAGTTCGCAGTTCGAGGAAGAAAGAAGCCATTCACAGTCTGAGGAAGCTCTTGGCGGAAGAGTACAGACAAGGAGAAGCCTGTGGAGGTCGTGCAGACCTGGAGCATCTAGTTCGTGAGTTTTTGTAGCAGAATCGTGTATAGTCGTCACGTAGGGCATTTATTACCTATTTTGAAGGGCACCAATTTGCGGAACCAAAGGGCACAACCACAAAATCGAAGGGCACACAGTCACAAAATCGAAGGGCACACTCGCGAAGGCCTATTTTCACATTTCTACAATCACGACTACTGACATTCGAGGGGAAGTATAACTGAATTTTGAAGGCATTCGAGAGCAAAATACTGTTTTTCGAGGATCATTCAAGGGCAAAATATTGTTTTTCAAGGATAATATACAATCGCAATCCTCTAGTCATGAATATTGTTCCTTCCTAGGGTACGGCAAAAGATTTTACACAGTCGTACAGATACAACACAAGCGGGCGTAAGACAAACACTGGATGTTTTTCGATCGAACAAGCAATGCATGTTCAATATTTTCTGATCATTACTAGACGATATTCTCTAAGGGTATGAAACCTATTTCACGCTTGTTATGCTTGTGAGGGTATTTTAGACTCTGTTGGTTACATGTGTAACGCATTTAAATAATAAATTCATACTATTTGTTGGAGCAGGCAAGACATTATTTATTATTTCCGTTGTTTTGGAGTAATAAATGGCGAATATCTCTAACCTCACTCTATCAGAGATGTAGAAATTGACGGGCATAAATTTTGATATATGGAGCCATAAAATTCTAACACTTGCAGAATTTCATGATTGTGATAAGATATTCATGTGTAGTGAAGGTCAACCAATGACGAACTTCGAGAATTATGATAAATGTCAAAAGGAGGCTCTATTATTTCTTAAGTTGTCGATGTCAGATGATATGATACCGGAAGTGCGGAATACCATTGTGGCAAGCACATTATGGACCAGTCTAAGAGATAAATATCAGATGTTAGAAAAGAGTCGGGTTTTATACCTGAAGAATATGCTCTTTTCCATAAAGTTACAAGAAGGTGGATCATTGTCTGAGCACCTACTTTGGATGAAAGACCTTGAGACCAATTATCTTCCATCAACAAAAAGATGGACAACGATGATATGGTGACTTTGGTTTTGAATAGCTTGCCTTCCTCGTATGATTCATTTGTGGAGGCACTCCATTTAATGGCTGAAAGTTAAACTCTCGCGTTTAACAAGGTGAGTTCCTACTTGTTGCAAAAGGAGCAGAGACAAATTTAGGCAGAATCTAATTGTGACCAATCGAGAGTGCTCTTGTCACACAGTCAAAAGGAAAGTGGAGACGTCATTTTGGTGAGTCCTCCACTCGGTATCAGGTCACATGCTATTATTGTCACAAGGTTGGGCACCTTAAGAAGGATTGTTGGAAGGAAGTATGATCTTTCACAACAGAACAAAAAGCCATGTGATGAGGAACATGTGGCAATAGTTGCAGAAGAATGGGATTCGGATGATGGGCATGCTCTTTATTGTCTTATGACATCATGCTCGCATGACAAAGTGGTACTAGTTGTTGGATCATTGACTTGGCGCATCCACACTTTTCATGTCACAGGGACTGGTATGTTTCATTTACTGCAAATATATGTTTTGAATCAGTAGTACTAGCTAATGGAGAATCACTTGTAGTAGAAGGGATAGGAGATATATGCATTGTATTGAATAATGCTCATAAACTGTTGGTACGGAATGTTAGATATGTACCTTCTTTACAAAAGAATCTTCTATCTATTCGTCAATTAACTAAAAATCCCAATATTTATGTGGATTTTTGTGGGAAGAAGTGTGTTGTTTCTGATATGAAACAAAGACGGATGATTGCCCTTGGTATTGGGCAAGGTGGCCAATATCAGCTTGTTGATCCTGCTACGATCAACATGAATGCACGTGTGGAGGACAACACCATAGGAAGATGTAGATTTGTTGTGGTGAAATGCCTTGGGAGGATGGATTTCTTCATTATGAAGAACAGTTTGTTATGGATGGAGACTCCACTATTCCAGATGCATGCAATGACGGTGCATGGTGAGATGGCATGTCATGCCCTCACTCGGAGGTACTTGCTCGAAGGATAGTAGAGCATGAATAGTTTGCTCATTGTGTTGTGAAAGATCCTTCCCAACATAGGGGATAAATGAGCAAATAAATGAGACGGAGGAGTATTTGGTTCTCACTCCTACTACCACGAAGATGGTTATTTCTCCCACTAATGAGACAGAGATGTTTGTTTCTCCTACTATTGCGAATTTGGTTCCAACCTCCTTGCACAGATGGTCACATCTCTTCTTGAAAAGGTTGGATGAGCACTACATGGTGTTGCAAGGACGTGGTTGAGGTGACTTCGATTGCAAGCTAACTGAGTCTCTGTATAGACTCCAACAAGCTACACAAGCCTGAAACAAATTTCTCACTCCACCTCTCGAGTTTTTGATTCCAGCACTCTAGAGATGGGGTTGACACTCTCAACCATTGATGATTCATCATTGGTCAATGAATCACGTAATGAAGAATCAGTGGACCACTTGCCATATCTTTTGTTCACACGACCAAATTCTTGTTTTGCGGTTCTTCTCCATTTGACAACCGCAACACAACAATGGACTGTTGATTTCAAAGTACCACCTATGGCACAGATCTATAGATCTAATGACTAAACATGTGGGCTTTAGGACATTTGTCAAATTTCGGGATAAACTTAGTATTGTTTCCGGTTTAGTCATTAAGAGGGGGTGTTAAAATATAGAGCATTATATAGCATATAATGCAGTTATTTAGTTGTTATTTAATTGGTAACTGTTCAACCAATTTGTAACCACCTCTTCTTATATAATAAACGCTGTCACACTTGTTTGAGTGTGCATTCAGCCTTCTCTGAATTCTTTCTTCTCTTTGCATATGCTAACAATCAAGAGTTTACATATCACATTGCAGTCCTCTAGCCATTGAAAATATAACACCAAAAAAACTTCTTTCTTAGTTAGGCATATTTTATCCATATTCAACTTGTACAAAAAGCCTAAAGTGATGAAACAGTCCCATATTCTTGTTTTCCTTCCCTATACAAGAAGTTTCATGTTCCAATACTCGAGCACCTTCGAACATTTCAAGTCTTGCAATCCTCCCATTGAAAATGTAACCCCAAGCAAATTTCTTTTTAGTTAGGCATATCTGATCCATATTCAATTTGTACAAAAAGTCTAAAGTGATAAAACAGTTCCATATTATTATTTTTCCTTCCCTACACAAAGTTTCATGTAGCAATAAGAGAAGCAACTCAGAATATTTCAAGTCATGTAATCCTCCGATTGAAAATGAAAACAAGCAAACTTTTTTCTTAGGCCATAGGCATATGTTATCCATATTCACCTTGAATTCTAAAAGTTTGTCACTTTAAAGTGATAAAAACAATTATATACTCTTGTACTATAATGTCCCTTTTTTCCTACGTTGCGGATACGGATAGCATTTACACGGATACGTCAATTTTAAAAACCCTTGGATACGATACGCCTTGGATACGTCCGTACATATATATTTATATATATATATATATATATATATATATATATATATATATATATTATGTACATCTACTCATTTTTAGTCCATAAAAACTGAAATAGTAATACAAAACTTGAATCATATTGAAGTGCTTTTTATCCATAAAAGCGAAATAGTATACAAAACTTTATCTATTTTGACAATCGTAATAGAAAAGTCAAACATTAAAAAAATGAAATAAAACTAAAAAAACGATATAATTTTGGATATGTACACGCACGATACGTATGGAAACGGAGGTACATCACGATATAAACGTCACGTATCCGTGACGTACTCCCATCACATATGAGTGACGTATCAGCACGTATCCAAGGGGATTTTTGGAGTATCACCTGCAACGTAGCTTTTTTTGAATTAATTCACTTGAAGACTTCTTGCCCATTCCACTTCCCGGGGACAGAAGTAGGTGAACAAGGGTGGTCCTTGGTTGATATTTTAGTAATTCTTTTATTAAGGTTTACTTTTTTCTTTAGTATTTTCCTTATGAAGCAAGTCGGTTGGGTTGGACAGCTTTTAAGGCAAATTAAAAGATCAAGTAAACTTCTTATTGAGGTCGGTTATGGGGGAATTCCCTCCATTAGACTTTGGCACCACCACATGGATATAAAAGGAGTCGCTTAGGCTCATTTTGGGCATGTTTTAGCTATTATAATTTTATCTACTTGGTTTTAGGGTTGGTTCTATTTTCTATTCCATTACACTAAGGGGCGAAAAATCGTTTGGTGTTGCAAGCAAGGAAGATGAAACCCTTCCTTGTTAAAGATTGGAGAACGAAAACTCTCCAATTTGGTAGTTCAAGGACTTCAAAGAAGACTATCTTGCTGGTTGAGCAGCTAGGGCATTGAAGAAAAAGATATATCAAAGTTTTTTCATCAATTTGGCACTCTTTCCTAGGGTGGTGACTTGGGTGGAAAGGTGTTTTAGTGCCTTCTAGGGCACATTTTGGTGTCTCAAGTTGATATTCAAATTTCTCCTAATTTATAAGGCTGATCTATCACTTCTTTGGTATTTTATTTGGGTTTGGAGACCTCATTTTTAGCTAATTTTGTGGACTGTACTTTTGCTGATTATTTTAATAATTCCAGTTTGTGTTGGCACTTATTTCTCCTTAATTTATGAAGTATATTGGTTGGAATAATTTCTACATGGTTGGTTAAATTATTTGGAATCATTCTCTTTCATTTTTAGCTTGATATTGCCTAAGAATTATTGCTCCTAAGTACTGGTACAGTTCGCTGCCCTAGAGGATTATTTATTGATTTTCTAGCTGGTTTTGATACCCTAAAAGTGTGATTTCAGTTGGCTGCTAGGGTTTGATCACTGCTGTTCCAAAAATCTGAATTCTTGCATTTAGGGTTTGTGACAAAACCCTTATTTTCAGAATCAGCCCTAGAAAGGGACATTACACATATGTGATCCATATTCACCTCGTACAAAAAGTTTGAAGTGATAAAAACAGTCCTATATTCTTGCTTTTCCTTCCCTTATACAAAAAGTTTCATGTCTCAATACTCAAAACTCAAGCACCTTGCAACATTTCAAGTCCTGTAATCCTAGCCTTGTTTTGGTGACTTTTTTCATCTGATAAATGTATACACTTAAAAGCAATCACTTGTAAAGAGATATTCACAAAACTACTTATTACCATTTTCATTTCAAAAGGCATATTTGTAAGTTACTTCTAGCTTGGGTCATATGAGACTTTTAATACCAACCTAAGGTCGTTGTTCCATCTTCCCATCTCATAATGATTTTGCAAGTCTAGTTAGAGGACGTGCACCTCATGTATTCCCATTTTTGCTCATCAAATTATTTTCCTTGCTAAGAATCTCTTTTCTTGAGACCTGTTTTTCATCGTATCATCTCTTTTGCAATACCATATTTTTCTTTTAGAATATGAGACTTTTAATACCAACCTAAGGTCGTTGTTCCATCTTCCCATCTCATAATGATTTTGCAAGTCTACTCGAAGGACATGCACCTCATGTATTCCCATTTTTGCTCATCAAATTATTTTCCTTGCTAAGAATCTCTTTTCTTGAGACCTGTTTTTCATCGTATCATCTCTTTTGCAATACCATATTTTTCTTTTAGAATACAATCAGGAATTACAGTGGCACATACTAGATTGTAAAGTTATCCAGCAATGTCACAGTCGTTAACTCACAAAAAGAGCTTAACCATAGCCCTTCTTACAATTCTGAACGTTAACAGGACAAAAAAAATAGATACGGAACAAAAACAAGAAACATGAATTTTCCATTCACCCCAGAAAAAAAAACATGGAAACATTCATACAAAAACATAAAAATGGAAAATCATATTAGACAAAAAATGCATATATTTTTTGTTTTTGTGTATAAAAATCATTTGAACCCTCAACTACGTTGTCTTAGATACGTCCCCCAGCCCCCTACCATATCTAATACGTATCCGGTATGGATACGTCAGGGTACGGGTACGGATACGTGATGGGTACGTCCGAGGTCTTCCCAGGTATAACATGGGTACGTCTAGGATCTAGCACGTACCTGGGAAGAACCCGAACGTATTACCGCGCCAAACCCAAGCTTAAATCTACTACCACGAAAATCGTGAAAATCACAGGGTTTCGAAGGGTTTCAGATGCAGTTGTGAAGGGTGAAAAATCATGATTTTTTGAAGTGTTTCAGACCCAGTTTTGAAGGGTTTCAGATGCTCAAATGTCACTAATACAGTTGCGAAAATACAGTCGTCAACAATAGCGAAAGGCCATAAATTAGTCATGAAAGGCATGCAGAAACATGAATAATACAGTCACGAAAACAGTCGTGATTAGTAGCAAAAGGCCATAAATCTGTTTGCAAATAAATACAAGGGAAAACTGCCTTCTAAATACAACAAGGGATCTACACAAATTCCTATAACATAGTCTTTTTTTAGGGCACATTTTTTTACAATCACATCCTTTCAATCACAACCAACAAGGACGATCATTTGAAGGAGAAATACAGTGGTAAGTAATAAGACCACAATCTGGGCATTTATCTATACTCATTTTTTGGTTTAAATAAATATTTCAGCATAATGAGAGTGGAGCTAGCGCAAGTGGCACGCAAGAACTTGATTTTGAGGAAAATCTAGATGATATATTCTAGATTTGTTTGTATTCATGTTGACATGATATTCCTATATCATATGTATGGCAGCCACATGATCAATGAAATGTAAAATCTTAAGTATATTGTATGTTTTGAAAATTTGAACATTGATCCTAGTATATTTTTCAAGTTTTGTTTGTATTCATGTTGACATGATATTCGTATATCATATGTATGGCAGCCACATGATCAATGAAAATGTAAAGTCTTAAGTATATTGAATGTTTTGAACATTGATCCTACTATAATTTTCAAGTTTTGTATTTCTTATGGACTAAAAAATGAGTAAAATGATTATATATATATATATATATATATTCTTTTTTTTTTTTTAATACATGTGTATGGTCGTATCCAAGACATATCGTACCCAAGGGTTTTTAAAATTGACATATCCGTGTATCGAACCCATACCCGTACTCCATATCCCGGCAAGAAGCTATTGGAAATATACATGGAAATGATTATAAACCCCGTGGAAGAACCTAAAACCCTAGAAGCAATAGGAAACACCCTCAAAATGGCCTGGAAATGTTTGGGGAATATTTGGAAAGTGCACAAAATGGCTCTAGTATATTTTAGAATATTTCTGGATGTTTCTAGGCATTTTCCAAAAAAAATTGGGACATTGCAATTTCTCTTTTACAGATGGCAAAAGAGAGACCTATTATGGCATTTTCTGCAAGTTGGTTACAAATACATGCTTTTCACTAGCTTTTTACCATGTTACGCAGGCAGCAAATTACCTTTTTGATTGTTTGCGGTTTTAGGATATTCCATTCATTCTATTTCCAACATGAGTAATGTACCAGAAGATTTCTCCCCATATCCCATTCATTCAAAAATAAGTATTACATTTATTTTGGACTTTTCATCAAGCATACTCCCATCTCCTACCTTTTACCAACATTGGTGATAATATGAACACATTTGACTAAATATTAATGTGTTAAGAGTAGTTTATCCTACTCATCATAGTTGCATTTTAACCAAAATTTTGTTCTCCCTTCTTATTGTCAAAAATGACAATAGATATCATCCTACAATAACTTTCCTTAATTGTTGTGGTGTACCAGTGCAAATACATAACAATGTTCCTATTGAAACTGACACCAAGCAAACCTTTTGTAAGTTATATATTTGTGATAAGGTTTACCTTTGACAATGATGAATTTGGTCAAAGAAAAAATAAAAAATCACACAAAATGAACTTCTCTTGTTTTATTCAATACAAGACAATTACATATATAGGCAATTATTCTCCTATTAATATGAAGATTACCTAATCACTTACCAACCACAAATCCCTAAACTTTCAAGTTTCTCTACTAACCTCTTATTCTCTCTCTCCATACTCCTTGGAATATATCACATACTCCTATCTTGTTAGGAAATTATTGTTAGTACTCACATGGAAGTGTTTCGGAAAGTGAGTGATGTGATTAATCATTTTATCTACGATAATATAATTATGTTAGTGACTAGAAATAATATTAATTAGTGACAAAATATGTGTGGGGTAATATCCTATGTTGTCGTGGATACTGAGTACGGATAAAGTTCGGTACAAGTTCGATACGTGGATACGTCAATTTTAAAAACCCTTGGGTACGATGTCTTGATACGTATACATATATATTAAAAAATAATATATATATATATATATATATTATATATATATATATATATATATATATATACTCATTTTACTCATTTTTAGTCCATAAGAAATACAAAACTTGAAAAATATAGTACGATCAATGTTCAAAACATTCAATATACTTAAGATTTTACATTTTCTATGATATACGAATATTGTATTCCTTTGTGTTTCATCCATTTCCTTTGAGATTAATTTGTGTTGCAATGGTGGCCATAAAAGATGTATATAGGGAGCTCCTAAAAACCTATTTAATGAGATTGACTCTAACCTGCCAATGATAACTAAAGAGGTCAGTCCAATGGTTGGTTCTTGCATTCATATTATCCAAAATCACCTTCTAATCCTCCTTAAGGATGTGGGAAGGAGTCAATGTTGTGCCTTGATTGTTTCTAGGAAAGGATGCTCTTTGAAACTTTAAGCTATGCAATTTGCGGTTCCAAATTTTTCTATTAGTATTGTAGATCACCTAAGATTTGATCTCATAAATAACTTGTACCGAGGCTTAGATAGATGTCCAAATTTCTATGAATAGCTTCTTTCCTTGGCCAATTGCAATGATCCCAAATAATTAGCTCAAACATTCTTGATATCCTTTGAATATTTTCTCTTTAATAAACTAGAGGGATTGTAAACAATCTCCAAGTTCCCTGTGGTTGCCATGCCCACCTAATCTAGTCCTCAATAAGACTAAAGTTTGTTTGAGTCAAAATAAAATAAAATAAACTTTTTTAGAGCCCCCCTGCCCAACCTCTGGATACATCCCTGTACATGGCCCGATATGTCTAGGTATGAGTAAGTATGTCAAATGTACTTTGTGCAGAGGAACGTATCCATAACGTGCACGTATCGGGGGTACGGAGAGTGGGGGTGAGCCCTAGAACATAGGTAATAGCTAATCGGTTGAGTGATTTGCTATAATTGCATTATTCTATACCATAGATGGAAAACTCGCCAAAAACTCGCCAAGTTCTAAAAAACTTGCAAAACGGTTAAATCGCCGAAAAACTCGCCAAAATCGGAAAAAAAACTCGCCGAAGTTAACTCTAAGAAGTTTCGTGGGTAAAACTCGCCCAACACGGTTTTCAAACGTAACAGTTTTCACATGCAAAACCACTTTTTTTACACGGTTTTGGCTCTTTAAAAAGCCCTCTACTCCCTCATTGTCACTCACACAACCATTTGAGCTTGCATTGCTTGTGTTGAGTGGATTTTGGAGCGAATTCGAGGAGAGAATTTGGAGATTTGCATTTGGAGGTAGGTATTTTTTTTTTTTAATTCTTTGAAGTTTTTCAAATTTTGTGTATATTATTTAGGTTTTATAGATTCTATTGTGATTCTAAATACATGTAATGTAAAATCAAATGCTTGTAATTTTTTTATACTCATTTGCAGCCAGAGTATGTATGTATTTTTTTAACGCAAATTCATTGTAAATTAGTTAAATTTTATGTATGTGTATTGTAATCGATTCGTTTTGTAATTCTAAATACATGTAATGTAAAATCGAATGCTTGTAATTTTTTTATACTCATTTGCAGCCAGAGGTATGTATATTTTTTTTTTACAAATGCAAATTCATTGTAAACTAGTTAAATTTTATGTATGTGTATTGTAATCGATTCGTTTTGTAATTCTAAATACATGTAATGTAAAATTGAATGCTTGTAATGTATTTTTTTTATTTACGCAAATTTGTTATTCAGGCACGTTTTGTTTTTAAAATTAAATTAAGTTTACGTTTTCTAATTTTTTAAATGTGCATTGTGTTGCAGATTAGAGCTTAACAATGGCATCAGGCTCGGCATCAGGTTCGGCATCTGAATCACTAGCAGGGACCGTTCCTCCGAATGCCCGTTCCAAAGCATGGAAGTATGTTGTACGTGGAGCTAGTGAGGGTGAAATTTTTGCAATTTCTGTAACAAAAAAATGAATGGAGGCATCAATCGTTTGAAATATCACCTTTCAACTATTGTTTGCCGAGATGTTACGGTTTGCCCCAACGTGTCGGAAGAGGCAAAGCGAGAGATTAGAGCAGAGCTGGCAGAGTTAGAGGAGAAGAAACTAGAGAAGGCAAGGCTGAAGGCAGCCATAGCACAAGCTATTAGACCTGGGGCTGCAATGGAAGAGGATTTAGAGGATGATGCGGCAACAATTGTGGGCTCTACTCGTGGTCCACGCATACGAAGAGGAAGAGCCGGAAGAGGCACATCTTCATCGAGTTCGAGCAAAGGCATACCGAGTTTTTTTGTGGCAAGGAACACACCTGGAGCACAACCTTCATTGGAAGGTACAATCTGGAACAAAGATATGCACGAGGAAGTGGATAAAGCTTGTGCAAATTTTTGGTACTACAACAACCTGCCGTTCAATGTGGCAAAGAGCCCATACTGGGAGTACTTGGTGACAAGCATTGACAGTTGCAAGGAAAGGGTACAAGGCACCCTCTCCAAAAGATTTGAGTGGGAAATTACTTGAGGGTGCAATTGCAGATGCCACTACCATGCTAGAAGAGCACAAGAAACAATGGAAAAAATTCGGATGCACCATTCTTTCAGATGGGTGGACGGATGGAAGGAACCGCACCCTCTTGTTAATTTTTTAGCAGCTTCAAACGGTGAGATGGTGTTTTTAAAGTCTATTGATGCCTCTAACATAATAAAAAATGCAGAGAATTTGAGTGTTATGTTAGAGACGGTTGTATTAGAGGTTGGTGTACAGAATGTTGTGCAAGTTGTCACAGACAATGCAGCAACATATGTGGCGGTTGGGAGACTACTGCAAGAGAGACATCCATCACTCTTTTGGACTCCTTGTGCAGCTCATTGCCTTGACCTTCTTTTGGAGGACATAGGCAAAATTGATTGGGTGAGGCCGGTTGTAGAAGATGCAAGATCCATAACGAAGTACATATACAATCACCCTTGGGTTCTGAGCTTGATGAGAGAACACACAAAGGGGAAAGAACTTGTTCGAGCCGGTGTCACAAGGTTTGCAACTAACTTCTTGACGTTGCAAAGTATTTCTAGTTTGTTGACACCTTTGAAACAAATGTTTGTGAGTCAAGCATGGCTAGACTCACAATATTCAAAGAAAGTTGACGGAGAGAGGGTTGCAAAGATAGTTTTTGATGATATCTTTGCAAAGAGAGCTATAGAGATCATCAAGGTAATTTCAAACTTCGATTTATATTTCATTCCTTTATTTTAATTTGTTAAATTATAAATATATTGTTTTACTTTTCACTTTTTTACTTTATTTGTAATATGTATTGTAAGTTTGCAATCTTACATTTTAATTTGTGTGTAGGTGTCAGAGCCGTTGGTGAGAGTTTTGCGTTTGGTTGATGGGGAGCAAAACCCCATGGGGTTTATATATGAGGCCATGGATAGGGCCAAAGAGTCTATCCAAAACTATTACAAGGGGGATATCGTCAGATATGGTCCCTTTTGGGAGATTATTGATCGGAGGTGGAACAATCAACTCCACCAACCTATTCATGCAGCGGGGTACTACCTCAACCCCAAGTATTTCTACTCCGACAACTTCACAGATGTGAACGGAGAGGTTATGGAGGGCCTTTCAACATGTATTGAGAGGATGATACCGGATGTTGAGACGAGGGACCTCGTCATTTTAGAGCTGCAGAGTTACAAACATGCTAGGGGGAGACTCTTTTCTTCGGTGCTAGCTATTCGAGGGAGAACCACACAGTCACCAAGTAATAAAAATTAGAATGTTTACCAAGTTACTTATTAGTTACAGATTTGATTTTATTAATTAATTATAAATTTTTGATTATCTTGTTTGTAGGTTCTTGGTGGGAGGATTGGGGAGGGAATACCCCAAATCTTCAAAAGTTAGCCCTCAGAATTCTATCTCAACCTTGTAGCGCTTTTGGATGTGAACGCAACTGGAGTTTGTTTGAGGCCATTCACATGAAGAAGCGCAACAAGTTGACTCAAAAAAGGCTCAACGACTTGGTTTTTGTGCAATATAATCTCGGCTTCGCACAAAAAAGTTGAGGCCACATCAGAGGAGCTCATTGATTTGGATGAGATAGATCCATACAGTGAGTGGACTGGGCAAGAAGAGGAAAACCCTGCATTCACAGCGGACGAGATTGCTTCTTTTGAGAGGGAGGCTATGGAGGGAGAAGCACTAGCAGGACTCCGAGGAGATATTGGATTGGATGACATCTTTGGAGGTGATCTCCAACATGCAGCAAAGGAGCCACCAGCACCACCATCTAGTTCCATGATCGAGCCAGATTCGCAGCCTTCTAGGAGGAGCGTGGAGACGCAGCCGAGTGTGGGGACTAGTAGAGGCACTAGACCCTCTCCCCAATTTTTCTCTAGATTGGGGAAGAGGAAAATGTAATTTATTGTATATTGTAACTTGCATAGATATGAAATTTATGATGATATTTTTCAATGTCAATCATCATAAATTCATATTACTTATTATCGGTTGTGTGTATTCGCATGATGATGATTTTGTATTGTATTTGTATTCAAATCTAATAGAAAACACTTCACCAACATTTTATGGGCTCATTTGATACATTTTGTAGCTATGTGTTGCTTAAAATTTATGTTTTTAAAGAAATCATTGTCTATTATCAAATATTAAATTATCGGTAATCTGAACCAAATTAACAATTAGTATTAGAGCCTCTGCTCATCCTATTTCATTGATCCTTGATTTCTGCAGTTTATGAGTAATTATCAAAGTGTGTAGCCATTTCTCTTTATTATTTTAGAGTTTTTATTTATTCTATAAGTTTTCTACTTTAAAACTTTGAGTGATTTGGCTGGGAGATAAGGAGATTAGTGATTCATCTACAGTAATTGTTATGGATCTGCCTGATAGAGAGATCTCACTTCTTTGGAAGAGGAGGTAAATCTTGGCAGAGGAAGAAGGCATCATAGTTTTTAGTGCAGTCCCTTGTGGCATCACACCTATTCCTTTGCATGGTCGACCATGCAAATTGAAGCCTCACGTAGATACGGTGGTCTGCTGGTTTAAGAACTGTTTTGGTTCAAAGAATCAAGAAAGCTTTGCTAAAACCGTGCACTGTCAAGATGGGTCAAACCCTCACATGGCTTGACAAGTTTCTTCACAACATGAGCATGGTCAGCTATGCTCATCATGTCTTCTGACATCTCCAAATGTGCATCCCTAACACCATCTAAACACCTTCGCACATGGATGGCCTGCCACAACTCCAACAAATTCTATGAAGTTGTACGCAAGTCGTGGCATTTATTTTTTTGACTATATTATCAGATTGTTCACCTTACGACGAAAAAGAACTTGAATAAACACCATTGAAGCCTGTCATATATCATTAATGGCATTGTCTTAGTGAATCTGTTTGTCAGCAGCGATTAATGATTGACACCACCTGAGCATGCACAGGGGTGCGAGTTAATACCAATCAACAAGTCGCATTCAAATACTTTATGTCAAGTTTTTATGTCTAATAGGTTTGGTTTGTTGTGTATATTTTTGGAAATCAATAGTCTTGTGAGTATATAGTTTTAATGTCTGCTCTTGATCAAAAATAGGTCTTTGCGATTTAATCATATTTGATATGATCATTAGATATTGTAATGTCAATCTAAGAGTTTTTGTTATTTTATAGTTATTATAAATTTGTCAAGTGTCAAAAATATTATGTGCTTAGGATATTTTTATGCCGGAGATGTCTCCTATTGAGGGACTCATTGCTGGAAAGTTTCAAGCCTTTCTGGCAAACCCCAAAAGACTATGCTCTTCCCTTCTACTTTTAGTACAGAGTTTCTCTGTCAATTTCTGATGGTTGACTTGCCTTTTTATGCTGGCAAGAAATTCCATTGGATGGACCAAGGAAAAGGTCTTCTCATTTATGTTGTTTACTATTGACTGTCTCATTCGGCACTATTTATCCACCATTTCTAGATGGTTGATGAATGCATGACAGCAAGACAAAGCCATCTAAATTTACATCTCTCCACCAAATTCCTTATTTATGGTTCATCCTTTTCCTTTTATGCCTAAAGTTTTTTAAGACTGCAAATATATCCTGCAGAGAAGGTATAAGCAGGAAGGAGAAAAATCCTGCAAGATCGACCCAGCATACATTAGTAAAGGTTTCAATCTTTGGAAGATCTAATTATAATATGTTTTAGCATGTTAGGGCACCTTTGGTAGTCGGTAGGTGAGAAGTTGTATAAAAATTAAATTCACTGTGATCACAATTTTTACCTTTTTTGCATACAGGATGACATAAATTTTATTGTATTTGATCTTCCCGTTTCTGATCATCACTAGACTGCAGGGTCTTGCTGGTCCTGACAACAATCTTCTGTTCTTATTTTGGCCAGGAATTTGCTGTAGAGGAGCATGATCTGAGTTTTTGTAGACAGTTACCCCACAGGAAATCAAAACCATAATAGCTATTTTGAGGGGGCATAAACATATCTCAACCACCTCAAGACCAGGAAACCCAAAAACTTTTTAACTTTCCTTCCTGTTAAGTTGTCTTGTAGCACGTATTTCCTCCTGCATCTATGTGAAACCTACCATCACTTCATCTGCACGTTTATTCTAAAGAATCTATACTTGTCAAATAGGCAATCCCCATGAATTCTTTCTTCCGGCTATACCACACATTTATTTTTCTCTATGAGTTGTGTTTTTGTTTCATCACTTTATTTTACTCACCATGCATGCTGGTAATATCCATGTCGAAAGAATTTTCCATGTCATTGGTTATTTGCCAAATGTAATTCATTTTTCCATCATCTCATGTAGGATGTTGACAACTTTATTGCTTAGATTCCCTATCCGATTGGTCAGGAGAATAGGTACAACCCTGGTCACCATACATCTTCACTTGCTCATGCAAATTCAATTGAGATCCAATGGAAGCATGTAATGTATCAAACCCCAAAAATAATCAAGATAATTAAAATTTCTATTTTTTAGTTATGAAAGGTTTATTAGTTGTCTATTTAGGCTTTTAGTTGTTCAATGCAATCTATAGTCCTCAGTTTATGTGGTATACTCATGCATTGTGTACAAGATGGCATCCATTTGTCAAAAATCCATCTCACCAACAAATAAACTTGGGAAATTTGAATGAGTTGAGATGTGGATGATGCGTAGTTATTACTTATCTTAATATTTTTTTTCCAATTTTGCGTGGGTTTATGAGATAGGTAGTTGAGTTTAAGTTTTGAAGCTCCCCTCATCAAGTGGGAGAATCTCATTAGCTTAGTTTTGAGGTTGTTTTCATTGATTTTGGATAGGATTTCTTAGGTTTAATTTCAAGATTGGTCTCTTAATTTTGGATAGGAAATTATAATAATTTCTTATCACACAAATGTATATGGAAATACAAGCATACAACAACACAATCATTAAACTTAGACATAAATATATAGATTCAATGGTTGCGGATTGGATAAATGCCCTTTATCAATTTCTGTTTCCATTTTCATCCCCTCTCAATTACTATTATTGGTATATATCATAATATTTCCATGTTAGACTTAGAATTCTATTTTCTAAGTTGGTGGGATTCTCCTACTTTCTGTCTTAGTTAAAAGATTTGCTCGAGTGATGGGATCCATTGTGAGTAACAATTAGCCCTCTTTTTATCTTGTAATATATCTTTCTTCAAGTTATCCTCAATTCCTCTCTTGTTGAAGTATGAGACCTTAACCCAACATGTAAGGTCCCTGATTCTTCCCCTATGCTTGAGACAAGATGAGGCCTTTGACATGTTGTTTACAAGTGGGTAGGCACTGCTTGTTGTATCTCCTATTGAAGAATGGTTAATGGAATTTGATTGTTCAATGACTGCAATGCTAGAATTCAACTCAATAATTATAGGATATCAAATAAAAGTTAGTTTGTAAGTTCATTTTGATATGAATATTGCTCAACGTATGTGCCACATCACTTCATACATGAAAGAGTTGGAGAGTATCTTTGCAAATGCCATTTTTGAATATCCTGCAATCATGGCATTCCATAAAACCACATCTATTGGATTCATTTCACCAAACAGTTCACACCCCTTATGTATGCCTCCACATTTTGTATAAATTTCGACTAGGGCATAACCTGTGCTAAAGCTCCCATTTTGGCACATGCTAGGAGTATGCCAACAAAGGTTGCGGAGTCTACTTTAACACCTCCTGAAATCCATTTCCTCACATGTTTGGAATGCATTTTCAATAAACCCGTTTTGTGCATTATCATGCAGTTCATGAGAGCAAATCTATTTGAGGCATCCAATCAAACAGTCTGCGTGCCTTCTATATGATTATGATGAATGTCCATGCCATATTCTAAAGCTTCCCATTATGACAGCCTACAAGGATGGGGTCTGGGTGTATGCAGCCAATTGCATTTGTTAGAAAGCTTCCAAAGAATGTCAATACATCAATCAAAGGGTATGACACTGGATACGAAAAAAAATAGATATTGGGAACAGTGAACACGAAGGGTTAACATTCACTGTAGTGTCGCACTACAAAAATTTAGAGAAAAATCAATAGAAAGTCGAAGAAATACGAGTATCATAGCCTAAAATCTGAGGAAAAAATACAATTTTTCATAAATTCGGCTTTACAAACTATATTCATATTTTTAAATACCACCATTTTATCCCAGACGTGTTGACTAGGGCAACATTATACTTTATTTATCTTCAAGGTAATTTACTCTAAAATTGGGTTTAAAAGTATGGCTTGTTTATATAGAGAACTTTATACAAATTGACCATGCACTGTGAAAACATAGATTTACTTTACATTCTTAGAAATTTCAATGAATCTAATTTTTGTGCAGAACAAGAAAAATATAAATGTAGAAAAAAATGTGAAAATTGGCTACACAACCTAAAATAGCCCATAAAAGTCACCATAATCTGGATCTCTGAGCTCTATGGATGATTGAATTTCATGGTTTATTTTTGGACTGGATTGTGATCTTTCCAAATTGTAACCCTTGGACAGATGTTTGCAAGGTGGTGCAAAACAGTTCATTCTCAAGCCTGTGGATGTGAAAGGATTGGAAGGTCACATTGTAAAGGGCCTGTCAAAGGAACGCCTACAACAACTGCAGCCTTCCTGAGCAAAAAGAAATATCATATCTGACAATATCAAGAACCTTCTAGGACAAGTATCAAATAGAAGAGCCAGGCTTGGAGAATTGGTTTCATAAACTATTGTCATGACACCCAACCTCTCTTGGATTGATGCCTCTTCCCTTCCCTTTTTCTGTGAAGAAGATTAAGATTGGTATTGCTTGAACCAAGGGCTTGCCAAAGATAGACAAATAATGTTTGACACACTCCCCTACTCCCTTTTCTGTGGTCACAATGATGTAGGCCATAGAAATAAGAATAATGCCCTGTTTCACCCAAAAGCTTTTCCTTGGTAATTAAGTGCCCCTAGGCATCATAGGCTTTTGAACAACATCTGAACAAGTCATGTCTAAGACTAAAACCAGTAGTTTTTAAATTTTTTTAATTTTTTTGATGCTTTGATTGCATGCATACAAGTAAATTTAAAAACTTATGTATTGATTACTTTCCATTTAGACCTTGTTTTATATGTAAATATTTGCATCAATTACTCCAAATTATGATCATAAATTTGCTCAAGGTTGGAAGATATAACTACGGGAGATCTAAACCAATTTTTTTATTAATTCATTACTCCACAAGGACCAGTTAAAGATTTATATGGTTTAGAGGGGAAATTTTTGTGTAGTGTTTTCAGAGGAAATGTTTGTACAGGTTTTTTGAAGAAATATTTTTGCAGGTGAGAAATTTTCTATACATGGTTTAGTTTCCTTCACTCAATTGAGTTGTCTCATCACAAAGTACTACCCCATCAGTCACATTTCGCTGATCTGCTCTAACAGGGAGTGCTAATACATCAAAGTTACTTGGGGCTTGCACCAAGGCCATCCATAATATTGAACCTTGGTGGATGGCGTGACATGCTAATATGCTACAAGAAGCTTAAAGAATAAACGGGTTTCTGAAGAGGCATGGAAATTGATTTACCAAATAAAACAAAAATAAATCCAGCCTAATCACTTCTCTCTTACTATCAATCTTTCACCTTGTGCCAAACTAAGAGCATTGGGACAAAGGATGGAAATGCATCAAAAAATAAATGAAATCCGTTTGGCATCAATAGGCTTGCGAATTATTTGACAAAATACATACTACAAACGTGGTCTCATGCATAGTTCGCATACTCGTATTCAGCAAACCCAAAAAAATTGACTCGGCAAAAACTCGGCAAGACTCGACAAATATTCAGCAACTTAAAAATGTTATGTGACTAAATCCCCGAAGCTTTATAAGCATTAAAGACTTGTTGGAATGTTAAAGACAAGTTTGGCTTAAGATTAATTGTAACAAAGATATTGTAATAAAGCTATTGGCTTAATGTGGGAATGAATATCCCAAGCATTTGATTAAAGATGCTTAATTTGATTTATGAAAAGGTGTGGAAACCATTGTGTTGGTTCATAACCACCTATGATGTATTATAAAAGAGATGTAAATGTAAAACTAGAGAACATGAAACATGAACGAATGAATACAGGAACGAGAGACAAGGAATTGTATTTGTGATTCTGAGAAAGAGAACAATTGTGAAAAGAGTCTTAAGGACTTTGTGAATTTAGTCTGTGGAAGTAATTCCAAGGCTGACCAGGTTACAGGCAAGGCGGTGGGCAAGAGAGAGGGGCACCAATGGTGTCCTAACCGGGGTACAGAGTACAACCTCGAATGGTTCTGGCCAGGGCAAGGTGAAAATACATGGGGTGTATAGCATTTTCCTCTCATAGGCGGCCATAGTTTGGTGTCTATTAACTGTGGATGTGTTGAAATTTTGTATTAAGAATTCCTTATCAGTATTCTCTCTCTTTGTAATTGGAATTTTGTACTAGAATTCCTGATCCTTGTTCTCTCTTGGCATTGGAATTCCTAATCAATTGACTTAGATAAGTTTTCTCTCTGTAACTATGTAAATTTTGTTAAAAAGGCTAATGGAAAGAAGTTAATTCTTTTGTTTACTTTGATAAATGAGAAAATGAATGTATTTTGCTATGTATATCTTGAAAATATGTGCTTGTGTTATCAAAAATAGTGAATTGCAGGAACTAAGTTAGTGAAATACGAAATTTTGGATATATGTTTGTTTAAAGGAAAATCTATTTAAATTAATGTAAAATAATATTGTGTATGTAATTGATCGTATTTAAATATATAATCTTGTAATTTAATGGTTTTCGGGCTAAATTAATGATTTTGAAATTTCACAATCGTATCTATTGTATTTTCTGTCTTTTTATGCTTTGTACCCGAAAGTTCCTTAGATACGCTTAAGTCTATATTTCTAAGTCCGCCCGCCACTTTATGCAATATATAATATTGCAAAGTTCGAGCCAATTAAAATGCTCCATGTGTAATTCGTTGTGTCAGAGTTTGCTATATCCTTTCTGGCTTTTGCAAAGCTTAGCCAATCAGAGAAATTTGTGTGTTAATATCTTTTGGACTTACTTGACTATTGCGAAGATTCTAGCCAATGAGAAAGTGCCATCTAACTTCGCAATGTCAGACCTTTGTCAGTCCTTTCTGAGCATTGTGAAGTGCGAACCAATGATAGCACTCCACGTTCTTCACGGATCCAAACTTTGGTTAATTTGTTTCTGACCCATGCAAAACCCGAACCAATAAGATTAAGCCACCGATTTCGCGGTGTCAGTCTTTTGTCAGGTTTGTCAGAATGCGAGCCAATAGAATTTGTCCATGTTTTCTTTCGCATATTGTTTTATTTGTAGGTACCTTGTCAATGTGCAAAAAGCGAGCCATTTAGATGACTCCACGTGTATACGGAGTTTTGATCTATCTATCTTTATTAAATGATCTTTTTATGCATTATCCCGCACCTGCGAAGTGCAAACTAATAACAAAGCAACACGTATACACGGTTTTCGCAGTGTTAGACTTATATAACCTTTGCCAATAAAATTTAGCCACCGTTTTTGTCTTTTGTCTTGTGCAAATCCGTCCAGGATCCGAAATAATTTGGTGTTTGGTTAATTCCGGGACACGAAGTCCGCGGAACAAAATTGTTTTAGGAGATTTGAGGAATCTTAACACGTGTCCGGTCTAAACCCTAGTTAATTAAGTTTAAAGCTTTAATTAACCATGCTTAGCCATAGCAGCAGAATTAAAAGTTCTTCTAAGTTTTTAACAGTCAAATATTGCTCTAAATCAAATTAGCTTGCTAAGTTTAATAGACTATCATATAGATCTTTTGAAATTCGACATAATTTCTCAGCTAGCAGTATCAAAATGATAGAAAACATATTAGACTTTCGCAATTTGATATTTTGTCAAGAATTATTAGGATTTTTGTCGAGGGAAAAAATTGCATTTCAAAAATATGCTATTTTATTTTAAAAACATAAATTTTATGCAAAATATAGCTACAAAATATATCAAATAAGTCCAAAATGTTGGGAAAGTGTTTTCTAGTAGGTTTGAATACAAATACAACACAAAATGTATCATCATGCAAATATAATAGCCAAGTGATAAGTGTTGTGAATTTATGATGATTGTTATTCAAAATTATCATCATAAATTGCATATTTATGCAAGTTACAATTACTGATAATTTATATTTTCCTCTTCCCCTTCTAGAGAAATATCAGCATGATGCCTTTATAAACAAAAAAACTACATTTTTTAGCGTTAAACTGTGTTTTTGCCATTTTCCGTGTTAAACTGCGAATGGACAAATTTTAGGGTCAAATTCGGCGAATATTCGCGAATATTCTCAGCAAATACTCACGAATATTCGCCTGTGACGAATGGCGAGTTTTATCTACGAATATTCGCCCAGGCAAAATTTTGGCTAGTACTGCGAATAAGGAGACTATGGGACTCGCATGGACCTTGGAAATTACATGATATGCACAAAATGGTGTTCTTGACATGGCTCAAGGACTTTTAAATAAATCCCTTGATGAAATGTCGTCTCCAGGGAATATGATGATTGTAGAATATGTATAAATTGGTGTTCTTGACGAGGCTTGTACATTTTTAAAAAGAAAACCTCACCCAAATGCCATGTCATGGAATTTTTTCATTGTTGGATATGCACAAAATGAGCTTGTTGAAAAGGTCTCAAAGTTTTTTAAACAAATGAAATTGGGTGGTGTAAAAACCACCTCAACAAGCTTTGCCAGCAAATGAGCCCAACATGTATAAAAATGGGAGCTTTGGACTAGGGTATGAACATCCATCAAAGAAAACTTGAAAGTGGATTATTGTCAAATGCCGTTCTTGCACATACCATGGAAGATTATAAAAGGCACATGAATTGCTTGACAAAATTCTTTAACAAAATGTAGTCTCCAAGAATGCATTATTATTTGATACACTAAAAATTGCAACTTGTTGAGATTTTAAGCAAAAACAACAAACAAATGTCGAATCCAATCAGTTTTTTTCAGCATCTTGCTAACTTGTATCAAAATGGGTACTTTAGAATAGGGTCTAAAGATCTATCAAGAAGTAATTGAAAATGGTTTTTTTGTTCAATATCATAGTTGTGACTCCCCTTATATTCATGTCTACAACCGTGGGAAGCATACAAAAGGCATGCAAATCGTTTGACAAAATGTCTCAACAAAACACAGTCTCATGGAATGCAATGCTTATAGGATATGCACAAAATGCTTTTCTAGATGAGGCTATAAACTTTTAAATAAATGCCCAGGAAGATAATTTTCTAGGGATACCTTTTCAAATTCACATGCCTATGGTGGACACTCCAATATGTGGGCGAATTATGACCTAGGGAGATGCAGCGAAATAATCATATAACTTTGTTGGTCCATTTCATTATTACAACTAACCATCTAGAAGGTTGTTTAACGGCCACTACATAGATTACACTTATTGTGTTTAGTGAATTGTAATCGAGTTGATTGTTTTGTCAATAGTTGTAGTGATCGACTACTTACGTGATGTGTTATTTTGTACAAATTGTGTATTATATCCTCTTTATGAGTGGAGAGTTAATATACTTCTTCGCAAAGGATAACACTTGATATCCTCAAACTCTTTTAAAGACCGTAAATGTAAGGGCTAGATTATATTTACAAAGAACCCTTATCAATAGCCACCTTATTATTTTTGTTTGCAGACCACATCCCATCTCGTATTAAAGATTACCTTAAATTCATTTGATTTATTCCAATGAAAGTTTGGGTGAGGCCTTTATTCTATGGGGTAACATATAAACCCAATTATATCATGATACCTATATCAGTTGGGTGCCATCACAATGGAAGTGGCCCCTTACTAATGAAATGGTTGATTGGTTGCAATATGTGTATGCTTGCTTGCTTGGCATTCCCCTCTCCCTTTTGACTTACAAAAAACATCCATAAAAAAATGCCGCTACATACATGCCTTACTACCCGAAGTCAAATGTGCCTCTTCAAAGGTGTAACTTGAATTTGCTTCTACAACTCTAAAAAATCTCAAATGGTCAAATCAAATTCATATTGGTTTGAATACCGAGAATAGTAATAACTAAAAAACCTTGTCAGCGTTTGGTTATGTTGTTTCATTGTCGATAGTTTTTAGCAGATACAAGGTTTATTGTTGTGTTTGGAAAATGTACACATATGGATATAGATGTAACCATGCCTTCAATTCGCATATCACCCACCATATGATATTGCATTTCTATAGTTATTAAATTGTTAGATTTTTGGGGTTTGACACGGGAGGTAGAAAATACGGGTGGCAAGGCCCTTCACATGTTTTCACTTCGATGTGAGTACACTTCTAAATAATAATGGGTGTCTAAATTAAAACAAAAATTGATGTTTTAAGTATTGTGCGAACAAACACTTTAAATTTCATGGCCACGTATGGCTCTAAAAAACTTTAAGGGACGGTAACTTTTCAAGATTGCCCTTGGTGTCCCAAGATTTAACCCACGAAATCTAGGACTACCCCTTTTAAAAAAATCGTTCTTTTCAAAGTAATGGGTCGTTTTGTGTTTGTTTTGTCTACAATTGTTTGCATTGCTCTAAGGTATCCCCAAAGAGTCATAAAAGCCAAATTCGACAAATACCCACATGCCAAAGCTCACTCAATTCCTTCGCTAGACCTTGTTTGCAAGCGTTTTATTTATTTTTATTAAATAAATAAAGTTCTTTTAAAAATAGATTGAGCTAAAATTGGAGGATTTAGGTTATATAAAGCACTTCACCCCATCATTATTACCATAGAACATTCACCCGGGGAAATTTTTGCAAATTAGCTAATTGGAGAAATTTTTCAAGCAATTGCCCGCAACTTCTTTCGGGTTTTGTTTTTATTTCTTTTTGTCTTTCTTCGTTTTCCATCGGCAATCCCCGTAGCCTATTCATTCTTCCTACCAGACCTTTTCTCGGGCCTAGGGTTTTGAAAATCTATCCAATGTTTTTAATTGCTAATTAATTTGTCTAAAAATGATTCGGAGCTCAGGATTCCTTCAGGAGATTGCAAGAGGTTGTTTGGTCCAAAAAGGTGCAATAATGGATTTTATGAAAATAAGAAAAATACTGCCACCAATGTGTAGAGCTCGAGAAAATATGCACTTTTAGAAAAAAAACACCTAAAACGGAGCCACAGAGTGAAAGTTATGGCACTTGCAAGTTTTTGTTGCTACATCTTCCCAAACCCTTTCCAAAAATGGAAAGTTTTATTCTCTACTTGTGTTTTCTTCACCAAAAATCCAAAAATGGAAATAAAATGTTGATGAGTTTTCACGCAACTTTTAAAGGCAGAAGTCATAATACAAGTCGCACTTTTTGGGAATGATGGTTTCTTAATACAAGTCGCATTTTCAGAAGCCCCCTGACAGGTAAATATTTGGCACAATGACTTAAGTGGAAAAACGGAAAATTCAACCCTACCAGGCAGGTAAAATTTTACATACCCGCCCCTCATGTTTTTCCCGTAAAGCAAGTCAAATTCACCCATGCAAGTCGCATTTTTAGAAGTTGCTTGGTGGGTTAATATTTAATGACAACTTAAGTGAAAAGCGGAGAATTAGACCTGTCAGTCAGGAGGTAAATTTTTCCACTACCTGCTCCTTATGTTTTTTCCACAAAAGCAACTTAAGTGAAAAGCGAAGAATTGGACCCTACCAAGAAGGGTAATTTTTTCCACTTCCTGCTTCTTATGTTTTTCCCATGACTTATAGCCAAAAAGTGTGACCCATTCTGGCATAGCTAAATGCCTAAAAGTTGACTTCTTTTAATTGTTGGGAAGCATCCAGTTTTGGCGCCTAGGGTTGGAAAGGATTTCTTTTTATTATTTTGGCTATCTACATGTTGATGTGAGTGCACAGTGAATTAAATAATATTTTTAACTTGTTTGGCATGCAAGCAAAGTCTAAAAATAGAGGGCAGCAGGCTTTATAATCAAATCTCGGTGAAGAAATTATATATTCATGTTATGGACTGCATACTTGTCTAAATTATTTGCAAGAATACTTCATTTATGCCCATATTGGTGAAGAAAGCAGAAATCAATGTCTGATACATTAAATATATCTTCAGAATCAGAGAAAGAAATAGATCCAGCTCTCATAATTGCAAAGGCTTCCGGAAAAATTCATCCTCTTGTTTCTAACGCAGCCCATGTGGAAGTCATTGCATGGAAAATTCCTTTCAGGAGCTTGTGCATGTGCTCCCAATCTTCCAGTTGAAGCCTTCATTGAATTTACTTGTATTTGCCTTCACCGGAGTGCTTTCCAGAATTTAAAATTGCTCATATGCAATTAAAAATAAAAGGTGATGAGTTTTGTCTGAATTGTTTACGGCAAGCATTTTATTAGTGCACGTGCTAGAGAAGAAGAAATGCATAAGCTTCAAGGATGAGAGGGAAGGCAAGTCAACGGCGGCACCATGCAAAGCAAGTCTGATCGATTGCTTCCAGATCCGGTTTGGTGAGAATCAAAGTTGTTAAGCACAAGATAATACTGAGAGGGGGTGAATCAGTATTATGATATTCTTTTAAATTTAACACTTAATCTCATATTTGTAATCACAATTAATCAATTTCACAGTGAATATATCAAAGCAATCAATGAATGCAAAGCAAACCAACACACTGCAAATAGACACAAATTTACGTGGAAACCCTTTCGGGAGAAAACCACGGAGAAAATCTTCTTTATTATATTTCTCAAATGTTTGTAGGCACCAACCTACGGGAGACACCAATCCCCAAGTTACAATTTTGTAGGCACCAACCTACAGGAGCACCAACCCCTTTTTGCTAAGCACCAACTCAGCAAGAGACACCGATCTCTTCAAATATGAAGGCACCAACCTTCCTTACGAAAAACAAACTCTTTCCTATCTTTTATGTTGTTGCTGTTTCAACAGATGATAGAACAAAACTGCTGCTAAGAATATTCTTCTTATTTATTTCAGTCCCTTCACATATATAAATCGTTGCAACTCTTCATTAAAAATAAATCTATCCTTCACTCCTTTTTATATTTCATATTCTTGCTCTTCTTCTCTCCCTTAAACTTGAATGAAGCACTCAAATTGCTTACCTAAATCAAATGATTCCATCTCCTTATATTTCCTTCTCACATCCTTTCGAAAAGACACATCATTCCAACCAACACAACCTTTCCATTATTTAATTAACCATCTTTTATTTTAATAATGCAAATACACATGTCGGCCATAACTATAAAGTGGCGCTATTTTCCAAAGGGGGTCGTCCAAAATAAAAACAGCATTTTTATATGTATTTTAAACCATCCTATGGACATATTTATTGCTCCTTTAATCACCCCTTATCATACTAAAACATGGAGATTTAATTTTGTCATTTGAATCTTCGTTTTCCCCATAAAACATGGCATATGAACACCTTAAAATGTTGATATCTCTCTCCTATGTACAGCTGTGTATATCTCACTTAAACCATGATAATCCTTATGCAAAAACACTTCTTTTCATGTATTTAAACTTTCGTTTTCAGCCCTTCTATACTGCTGGTTATTTCGTTACTTTCTACCATTTCCGTCAAAATCCGTCAACATCCGTCAGTAGTTTCCATCAGCTTCCGTTACACGATTCCGTTAACCAAATACATCAATGATTAAGCCTTTGACATCAATGACAATATTTCCAACAAAAGGAAATGATTCAACCATGTGGGAGAAAGAGTTTCTCGGGTTCAGGACAAGATATCATTCAGATCATTCATTGCTAAAGTGGATGAAACAGAAGTGCAATACAGGTTGGATCAGCATGCAGAGTATGGAAGAAGAACAAGATTGAGAATGTTGCAACTTTCTTCTAATTTCTTCTCCTCTTTCTTCTTTCTCTTATTTTCTCCGACAAAGCAATTGAGCAATCAATTAAAATTGTAAAACTTAGATAATTGGCTATAAAAGCCGTTACTTCAAGTTACTAGAAGAAGTCAATTACTTGGAAATAGGTGGTAGACATGCAAAATAGAAGGTTCTATTTTTAGTTATAAATCATGCATGTCATGCAAAGAGAAATTCCAGGAGGAAGATTGCCAACTACTTCCCTTTTCATAACTTCCACATGTGGCAATTCATTGAAAGCTTCTTATTTGTAATTGCCCTCTATACACTATAAATAGAGGAAGAACCTACTGAGTTAAAGGATCACAATTTGTTTATCAACATTCTTGAGTTCCAAATTTTGTGTTGTAGCCTTTGATGTCATTCTTGTGAAAGATGGGAAATTGAATAAAAGCAGATTTCCGGAGAACTTTGTGTCCACGGTGCATTTGCTTCTTACTTCTGTGTAGGTCTTCAGATAAACTTTTTGTTGTCTGAGATTTAGATTAGAAGCTTTTCCTTTCCTTTGCTTCTGAATATTGTGAGATCTACTTGTTTATTTAATCTATGTGTATGAGACCAACTCTATAAACTATTGGTTGAATTACATATCTTCCTTTCTTCTTTCCCAAATTTCATTATTCCCCCTTTTGCAAATATTTCTTTTACAGTTGCTTACTTGTTGCAGAATTGTTAAGCTATGGTTCATGAGCTTTGTAATTAAAGTAAAACCCCCTACAAATAGTTATTAGGATACATATTTACCAAATTGATAAACATCTTACACGAGAGCCTCACCGGTAAATGAGGGAGATTTATCTCATGACTGCCTAGGTTTTTAGTTGTGCAGAAAATCTAGCCAACCACCCTTCAAATTGTGCAAAACAACATTATTAATATGATATTAATAAAATGCAACCAACAAGTGTCCAATTTGATAAATTCACCTTTGTTAGGATACTCCCAACACTGTACCAAAAGAGGAGCTTCAATACCGGGTTTTGGACATCCAACAAAGCATTATAGAGAAGGAAATTTTGTCAAATAATTTAGTTGCAAGTGTCTTGATAGATATAGATACAAAATGTGGAAACATATATGGACTACATTCGACAAAATGCCTAAAGGAAATGTGGTCTATGGACTGCAATAATTGTAGAATGTGCGATTAGCGGTGTAAAGCCAAACCCTATGACCTTTTCAAGCATGCTTCTAGCCCCTCTCAAAATGGGAGATTCAGAGTACGCCATGAAAAACCATCAAAGTATAATAGTAGACAGTTTTTTCCAGGATGTAGTTATAAATGCCCTAGTAGAAATGCATGCAAATTGTGGAAAGCATACACAAGGCAATTCACCTGTTTGACAAAACACCTCATAGAGATGTGGTCTCATGGAGTATACCCTAGCCATTTAAGCTTCATTTTTGTTTTATTAGCATGTAGCCATGTAGGTTTAGTGGATGAGGTTTGTAAATACTTCAATGCCATGAGTGCCTTTTTAGAATTTTGCCTAGAATTGATCATTACATCTACATGGTTCACATTCTTGGTCGTGTTGCCTATCTTGAGCAAACTAAAAACTTTATCATCAACATGCCCATTAAACTTGAGGTAGTTGTGTGAATTTGTTTGCTTGGTGCTTGTAGAGAACATAATAATATGGGGTTACAATTATTTACAGCAACTCTTCATTTGAGATTGATTAAGGATAGAGGAATTAAAAACATACCTCCATGTAGTTGGATTAAAGGCCATGAAATAGTGTGTGCTTTTTGTGTAAGAGACAGTGTACACCAACACACATCACCACTTCAATTTTTTGAATAGTGAAATCGCCACTTCAATGTTTTTTCAAATCCGTGACTTTTGTAAGATGTTTGCTCTTCCCTTTCATTGAAATTTTTTTAAAGTAATTGGAAGGACAACATCAAGAAAATGCATATTTCCAAATTCAAAATCTCACTCAAATGAATATCACGATAAGTGGTTTTTGATAGTAACATATTTACAAAGATACAGAAAGGTAGAACATCAAAATAAAATAAATTAATGAATTCCAGGAGATCCTTTAGATGAACATGGGCTCTTCCCAACAAAGATGTTCCTATTAGGTTATCATATTTAATTCTAAAAACTATATTCCCAACTTGGAGGGCATCGTAAAAGTGAACGGATTCATACCATCTCGGTTTCATTAATAGACGTGCATATCTCTCCGGCATTTACATTTGAGCGATAAAAACAAATGTCCAAAGTTTTACATGTATCTGCAATAAAGAACAGAGACACGCATTCCTTCAATACACCCTTTTAAATTTAGTTTCATCCTTTCACTTTCATAGGCATACAACACTGCCACCTGCCACCTTAGATGTTTCATATTTCCTGTTACATGTAATTCATAGAAACATTACATTTGCATCCCTTCCAGCGTTTCTTGCACCTCAAGTGCAATTACTAGTAATAGTATTTGAATTGATCGATCATTTGATCAATGTAATACATTGTCTAAATTGTTTCTTGTTAAAATCAAGTTCATGTTTAGTCGTGTAATGTTATTTCTTTGAAGAAGTTTAGTAATCATCAAATTTTCAAGTGTTTAGTGTATGTTGTCAAAATAAGAGTACAAATTTTGTAATTAGGATGCATTTTCGGGCAGACCCAACATTTGTGTCAGTGTAATTTGTGGGGGGGTAAAATGAAAAATGTTGCATTTCTGATAAAGTTTTTGAAAATTGCAAAGAAGGAAAACATGTTTGGCTTTGGGGATTCGGGCACTACAAGGAGAGCTTCCTGACCCTGTTGGGGTTGCCACCCATAGACCCCCACTTTGGAATTTCAGAGCCAAAACAAAAATTGTTGGGGGAACCGTGGATATAAAAGTGTGTACAAATTTGAGCTTCAAGATTCATCCTGTTGAGTGAGAAACATCCAACTGAGGAGGGAGGTCAAACAGTCCCTCTCATCAGCCACTAATGACAGACGAATTTTGCTATAGTGGCACAGATTTTCATTTTCTGTTGTGTTTTAAAATAAAACATTGTTATAATGTAATCCCCTGATGTAAAGATAATGCAGAGATCCAGATCACAGTGTTGTAAAAATCATGATGCTTAGAAACAAATTGTTGGTTTTCCTGTGTAAAACCATCTGAGGGGTTGTTGGTCATCCTGTTGAAAACTATCACTATGTGTAGAGGATGAATAGATGTGTGTACCTGTTCATACTTGGGTGGTTGATGTATCCATCCATGTTTTTGTGATAGATATGAAGGTTGAACAGATATAGAATTCTTGTTCGTGGTTCCCATCGATTGGATGGTTGATATGAGGATGATAAGTTCCTCTCTCTACCTTCAATTTGAGTTGTGTGCAAGTTCCAATGCAGAATGTTTGTTTGTTTGTTGTGCAAGCTCCCATGCGACACGTGTGAGTCAAGTTCATGAGCAAGCTCCGTGGCGGCACACTACAATTCCAAAGTGTGGTGTCTTCTCCCATGTTCACACTAAGGCAGGGAATGTTAGGAAAATATTATTAGTACTCATATGGAAGTGGGTTAGTGAGTGATGTTAGTAATTATTTTATCTAGAATACTATATAATTATGTTAGTGAGTAGTAAGTATTTTATCTAGAATACTATATAATTATGTTAGCAAGTATAAATAATATTAGCTAGTGAAAACATGTGGTAATATCTAATTGGTTGAGTTATTTGTTAGAATTGTTATTCTATACATAGAATAGAAATTGTTGAGAGAGAGTAAGATGTAGTGGTATGTTCATAGAGATATATGGAGAGAATGACTCCATGAAAATAGTTCCTCAAAGTTCAAACCTATAAATTTGTAATGTTTATTTTAAAATTGACAACAAGAGATTATTATGTGTATTACTGAATATTAAACTATTTGAAATCTGAACCAAATTAACATATCTACGTGAGTTGTTAATACAACTCACATATATTTATTTATAATTGCTCATTAACCTGCACATTGATATTATTCCACACATACATATTCCTAACATAATGTTATCACATGTGAAGGAATTGATATACACACAAATGTGAGTACTAACTAAATATTCCTAACAGAATGCTCTCACATGTGAAGGAATTGAATGGGAAAGTGAGTCTCAACAAAAAGCTCTATTTTTTTAAATTGACTTCGATAAAGCCTAGGACCAGATAGAATGGAACTTCATCTTGAATATGTTGGATTGGTGTGGGTTTGGACATTTTTCACAATGTAATAGCTACTCTTTTTTAACGGGATTTTACAACGATTAGTGCAAATGCTACTGCAGCACATCCTAGGTCCACAAGAGGGCTTCCCACTAACTCCTTAACTCTCTGTAATTTCTGCAGATGTACTTGGTTTTCTATTGGAAGTAGCTAGACTACAGAAGATAAAAGGAATTTCTTTACCAAGGAGAATCAACTCTTGAATGTGAAATTTTTGATGATTCAGTCTTAACTCTCAAGCTTCCTCAACAATCTGTGGAGGGAACATTGTTTTGATTGAACACTTTTGCTGAGGCAGAAAAAATTTAATAAGAAATTATAAGCTTGGAATGGTCTTGATCTTCAACTTGTTGAGAAGGTTACAGTTGCTGACAAAACCATAGCAGAAGGTCACTAATTCTGTTTTTCTTTCCTTTTTCCCTTCCAAACAGCATATAGAATGCACTAAAGGATCTTCAAAAAAATCTGGTAAAACAAGGAGCAAGGAAGGAATCCCCTTGGTAGCATGGGATGTTTGCACTCTTCCAAGAGATCAAGGGAGACTAGGATTTCTTAATATCAGAGTGTAGTGTCCCCAGATTTCACCCTGAAATCTGGGACTACCCATTTGAAAAAAATTGTTCTTTTTAAAATAACGGGTCTTTTTGTGTTTTTATTGCCAAAAGATGTTTGTATTATGTTAGGATATTCCCAGTGTATCATATGAGCCAATTTCGACAAATACCCAGATGCCCAAACTCATTTTATCCCTCCGCCAAGTTTGTCTCGTGGGAAATTTTTATTTAATTATTTATTAAATAAATAGTGCCCCGTTTGAAGTAAATTGTGCTCCGGTTGAGTCTGTTGCGATTTTGCATGCCAGTATTCACTCGTCTCATTAGGGTTTTCACCAGGAATGAATTCAGGGCATTGTCTGCAACTTCTGGCAACGTTTTTCACTTTTATTTATTTCTTGTGTTTTTCTTCGGTTTTCTCCTCGGTTTCTCTGTGAAATTCCCCTAGGTCAATTCCTTCGCCAGTACAGTCTGTTTTCTTGCCTGGAGTATTTGGAGATCATCTACGGCCGCCGCACCAGAAGGAATCAGCCTCAGAAAGCAAGCTTCTGGTCAAAAAGACGAAGTCATGCACAAAAAGCCTCTCCTAGGCAAGTCGCATTTTTTGGAATAAATGGATTTTATGAAAATAAGAAAAATATTGCCATCAATGCGTAGAGCTCGAGAAGATATGCACTTTTAGAGAAAACGACACCTAAAACGGAGCCACGGAATGAAAGTTACGGCACATGCAAGTTTTTGCTGCTACATCTTCCGGACCCTTTCCAAAAATGGCAAATTTTATTCCTTGTGTTTTCTTCACCAAAAATCCAAAAAAGGAAAGAAATGTTGTTTTTATGCCAGTCGCAATTTTCAAGGTTGCCTTCGCGTCTAGTTTCCACGCTACCCTAAGTGACGAATTCTCACGCAATTTTAAAGGCAGAAGTCACAATGCAAGTCGCACTTTTGGAAAAGAGCTATCTTTCATGCAAGTCGCACTTTTTTTTTAAGGAAGACTTTAAGCTGCCAATGGGAATTTTCAGTGGCAAGTGTAAGGCGGGAATTTTTATCGCCTAACAGGTAATTTTTCCCATGAAGTCAAAGTCACTTAAGCTACCGGTGGGAATATTAGAGGTGGCAGGCAGGTGGGGATTTCTTACCGCCTGAAAAGGTAAAAATTCTCATTATAAAAGAAAAATCACTTAAAGCACCGGCGGGAATTTCCTACCTACCTAGCAGGGTAAAATTCTCATTATGAAAGTCAAATCACTTAAGTGGAAGAAGGGATTTTTAGAGCTGCAGTGAAGGGTGAAAATTCCCATCAGAAGTTGACTTCTTATTTTTAGAATTCACCCTTGCCAAAAAGTGCGACCCACCTTGGGTGAATAACAATGCATTTAATAATATTTATTAATGTTTATTCACCCAATTTTGGCGCCATAAATAGAAGGAAAGTCAATGCATGAAGACAAGCCAAAGTGAACTGAAGGTAGCATGCTAAAAATAAATAAATTAAATTTATTTAATGGCAGCCAACAAAGCATGCAAAAATAGGCGCCCAATTTGGGTGAATAAACATCATTGATTATTAATTAATTGCCAGGAATAGGAGGGGCAATTATTAAAAATAGAATGTTGAGAGTTATATAAGCATGGGCTGCCATAATGAAGATGTAATTAATTCTTTTAGCAGAGGATTGCAGCCCGAGACAGTTTTGGCGCCCAAGGAAGGAGGATTTTTGCATCAAAAAGTGTTTTTCATTGCCGGAAAGCTTCAAAGTTTGGTGCCTAGGGTTGGAATGGCTTGATTTTTGTTGTGACAATTATCTGCATGTTGGTATAAGTGCTCTGGTGAATTAAATAATATTTTTGCTTGCTTTGCATGCAAGCAAAACCTCAAATTTTAGGGCAGCAAGCTTTATATGCAGATTTTGGTGATAAAAATCAAGTAATCATGTCATGGACTCCATCTTTGTCTGAATAAATTGCAGGTATTCATCACAGGTGCTCAAATCAATGTCAGATACATTGAATATATCTTCGAATCGAAGAAATCCCCAGATCTGCACCAATTGTAAAGAATTCCGGCCGAATAAAAAGAAAAAGAGTTGCTCAGACAAAGATTGCTCTAGCCATGGCAAAGCGGGATGAAAGGGTAGGCTCTGCGGAATCATGCATAGCTTCTAGATTTGAAGTCAATGATACAGACACAGGCCATGCACCTATCACCGATTTAATTGTCAGATCTGCACAAATCGATCCAATTGCAAAGGCTTCCAAGCAAAAATTCATCCTCTTGTTTCTGACGCAACCCGTGTAGAAGTCAGTGCATGGAGAATTCCTTCCAAGATCTTGTGCATGTGATTCCAATCTTCCAATTGAAACCTTCATCAAATTTACTCGCATGTACTGAAGAAGAATTGTAAAAGCTTCAAGGATAGAAGGGAAGACAGGTCAAAGACAATACTCGCAAGCAAATCACAGTCACCTGCTTCCAGATCCAACTTGGTGAGAATCAAAGACAAAAGAGTCAACCGCATGCAAAATATGGAAAAAGAACAAGACTGGAAGTGTTGCAGCTTTCTTCTAATTTCTTTTCCTCTTTCTTCTTCTTTCTCTTATTTTCTTCGACAAAGTAATTGAGCAATCAATTAAATTATAAAACTTAAGTGATTGGTTTAAAAGCCGTTACTTGAAGAAGTCAATTACTTGGAGATAGGTGGCAGACATGCAAAATAGAAGGTTCTATTTTCAATTATAAATCATGCATGTCATGCAAAGAGGAATTCTAGGAGGAGATCCCGGTTGTTTCCTTTCCGACTTCCACATGTCTCAGTTCAGTTATAGTTTCTTATTTGTAATTTCCCCTCCATACACTATAAATGAAGGAAGAACCTACGGGTTAAAGGATCGAATTTGTAAGCAACATTCTTGTGTTCCAGACTTTGTGTTGAAACCCCTGATAGCTATTTGAAGCAAAGGAATAGAAAGGAGCATATTTTCGGAGAACTTTGTGTCAACGGTGCACTTTGTTTCTAACTTTCTGTCTTAGATCTATTCATAAACTTTGTGTTATTCTAGATCTAGATCTGAAAGTTTCCTTTGCTTATAATTTTGTATGTTAATATCTATCTGTTTTACCTATGTGCATGCGATCAACTCTGTAATCTATTGATTGGGTTGCACATCTTCCCCCTTTCATTCTGTGTTTCTATTATTTTCCCCTTCTTCAGATATTTCCTTTCTTTTACAGCTGCTTACTTGCTGCAAAACTATTTAGCTATGGTTCATGAGCTACATGGTTAAAGTAATACCAACAAATAGATACTAGCAAATTTAACTGACAAATCTTACACGGGAGCCTCACCGGTAAATGAGGGAGATTTATCTCATGACTGCCTAGGTTTTCAGCTATGCAGAAAATCTAGCCAACAGACTGCAAGGGATAGCTTTGGCAATTAAGTGGATTGGTAAAGCATTTGAGAGTGAGGCCTCGTAGCGAGGTTCTCCTTAGGCATCGCATTCTTGAAGTCGGTCGTACAAGAAATCAAGGGCCCATTTCAGTTGTGTGATGTTGGTAATGTTAAATCTTTTATGATTGATGGGTCTGTGTTGCTTAAGAGAAGTTAGATTGCCTCTAAGCAGACTCAAGCTTACTACATTGGCAATTTGAGGGCTCATGGAATGCTTGGGACCTAGCTTCACTACCTGTTTAAACCTTCCAAGCATTGCCGGGGACAACTTGGTTTGTTACCCTCCCTCACAAGCAAACATTGAGCAAGGAAAGGATTATTTTGTTGGTGTGATATGTGGAATCAAGAACTCCAAAAGTGGCATACTTAAGAGCATAGTTACCATGTTCGAAAAGTTGAGATACTTGAAAAGTTTGAAAGTATGGGATTTTTAAAAGATTAGATTCTGTTCAGTTCAGTTTAGGTTAAAAAAATTAAAATTTACAAATGTAATAATGTATATACAAAATAATAATTACATATGAAAATAAATATACATACACATATGACATAAGTATACCAAAGACTAAAATTTTTAACCAACATAAAAATAAACTAAATACAAATGATAATTACTAGATAAATATAAAATAAATAATAATATAATATTATATCAAATAGTGTTTAATACATAGTAGGAAAACTCGCCAAAACCAAAAAAAAAAAAAAAAAACTCACCAATATTTCGGCCAATACTGGGAATACTCGCAACTTAAAAATACTCAATTTTTTTTAAAACCGCGTAAAAACAATGTTTTTTGCCTTTGAAATCCGTGTTTCTGCGTTTTAGCGCATCACGGTTTTTTGACGGCTCGCCAAAACTCGGCGAGCCCTTTTTTCCTGGTTTTTGGCGAGTATTTCAGCGGTTTAACCGTTTTTACTTTTTTTTGGCGAGTTTTTTAAAAGTCGGCGAGTTTTTAAAAGTTTTCCATCTATGGTTTAATATAATTAACTGTTATTAAATTATAAATAATAAATACAATGTTAAAAATAAGAATTAACTATTACTAAATACTAAATAATAAGTACAATGTGAAAAATTAATATCTTAGATAAAAATACAACGTTAAAAAAATATTAATGTCTTAAATACTTAATAGATGTATTACACTAGGTCAATCTAAGAAATGGTATAAATTTGGTGATGGCGGCATTTAGCAATGGTGCTAGGGTTTAGTTGATTTTGAGCCAAGATATTCCTCTGCGGGCTCACCATTTCCTTCTTTCTTCAGCCGTGCAAGACTGCTAAACTTCTTCATGCGGATTCACCACCCGCATTTTTCGTTGTCTTATTTTTAACAACGGTTTGGGTTCCTATGGGTGTATGGCAGTGGGTGAGCTTCGAAGGCAAGGTTCTTTCCTTCTTTCAAAGTGACTTCCTATTCTATTTTAATGGTGATGTGATAATGGCTTAGGCGGCTCCTCTCTCAGCCCCAAGGGTTTCTATCCCTCTCTGTTGTGTTTGTACCATCTGTTGGGCCTTCCTCCGCTAGCCAACAAATCTGCAACACTCTTCAAGGGTTTCTTCTACTCAACTCACGTCCTTTCTAGTGGGTTGTGTAGAAATACGGGTCTTATATCTCTCTAGCACATGACAAAGTCAGCGACTTGTCTTTTTAATTTTCCAGAGCTTAGCCCCCATGAGAGATCCCTTCAACATAGATTTGTGCAATAGTTGGAGGCTCCTCCCCTCTCGGCCTTACTGGCCACATCTGTTCAAAAAAATTGAGCCTCTCCGCTGTGCACACACACTTTGCCTCCCTCCACATGGAGACCTGTGCTCTAGTTTTGCAGGCTTCCCTTTGCAAGCGCTTTGCCGAATCTGGAGCTTTTCTTCTTCTTTGGGGTCGACTAGTAGCACTGGATGTGCTTGCTCCTGCAGATTAGCTTTGGGAGATGTTGATCCTAGGGTGTTCTTTCCTTACCCACAAAATCTTTCTTAGCAGCCTCTCTTCCACGACCTATGATTTATGGTTCTATTCTTCTATCAAGGATCTGTGCTCAATGTGTTGGATGCACGAGGACCCTGCAGCCCGCTTCCTAGTTAGGGTGTTTACAAGGTTAGCGGTGAGGGCCCTCTTTCCCCTTCATCGTTTTCATGGTATTGGGAAGTGTTAGACCAGTGAGTTAATGGTGGTAATGTTAGGTTCCTTTTTCTTTCCGAGGCTTTTTCCCTAAGAAGTTTTTTTTTTTCGCATTTAAAGCATGTACTTTGGAAGTTGGAGGGGTATTGGTGTTTGAACCTCTCCTTAGCAGGTTCCTAGCACTCAAATACAATCGTTGCTATGGTGGATGAAGCAGCAATGGGGATGCTTCCCCTCTTCTTTTCCCTATTGCTGGCCTTTGTCTCCTCTTGGTTTTCGAGTCCCATATGTATGGCTTGTACTGGTGGTTTGTGCTCCCTTTCCCATCATCTCATTTGGGGTTTACAGCAATGTCGGATCAATTTTGTTTGGCGGTGGTGTTCCCAGGTCCTTTCTTCCACCTGAGGCTTCTCAGCAAGCTCTTACCATTAATTATGTTGCTTCAATTTTTATTGGGAACAAGAAGCTCTTCTCTTTCGAGTGTTCTGCTTCCGATCTCATCCTGGCCTGTCATGCGGCGGAAGCAACCATTGAAAGAGACTCTCTTCTTCTCCTTTCTTTGGCTGGCCTTTTGTTCTTGAGAGGCAGGACAGTGGAGGTAGCTTAGCACTTGGTCACTACCCATTCTATATTCCTGCTCAACGCCCTCTATGTTTCATGTGTCCTACCTTGGTTTTGGGGGTGTTGACTTCCCCCTTCCTCCTTTCTCTTTCGATCATTTTGAAACTGTATTATCAGACTGTTGTTTTGCGGGTGAGGGCCCCGAAACAACCCCTTGATTTACCAATCAAAAGAAATGGTATAAATTTATACATCAGATAAATAATAGGCCTTGAACTATTAGACTTAACCGATGTAATTTAATATTTATAATATGATATATATATATATATATATCAATCCCAACTCCCAGCCCTAGCTCAAGCCTCAAACATTGCAAACTTGCAGGGATTAATGATGGCTGCAGCTCAAATGGGTTTTAATTCACGCACACTTCTCAGATCTGATGTAGTTGAAGCCCTAAAAGAAAACCAGTAAAAGGCAGAAAAAGTTAATGAAATGCAGAAACCAGCCCATAAAATGCAGACCACATGATAGCAAGATAACACCAAAATGGCCTGGTACCTGACTGCTGCTGGAGGGCTTTCAGGATGGGTTCTGAAACCCTGTTTCTTTGTCCCATATTCTGCTTTCTTTTTAACATCTAACCTGCACACAGCACAGCGAATGCAAATAGGGTTTGAACTTAACCGAACAAGTTCAGTTTTCCCTAAAAGTTCGCTGCGAATTGAATTTGGACCATATTCGTATAAATATGGTAACTATGCTTAAGAGTAATCTCAATAGCACTCAAGTGTTAATCTCAGTTGCAAAGAAATGGAAATGGAAACGGATACGAAACGTGGAATCACGGATTTTCCAAATAACCCTTGTTAAACGAAATGGCCCGGAAACATCCATACAAGATATTATAACATATAATATAAATATATATAAAAATGCATAAAACTCATTTTTAGTCCATTAAAAGTAAAACACTTGAAATATATAGTATTCAAGAAAGTTCAAAACATCCAACATGCTTAAAACTTAACATGTTCATGTGACATCATGTTTTCAAGGTTTAAACTTCAAAATATAGATATAAAAAAATAGTTCGCATAATATTGGTCTAGAATAAATCATTTAGCTTCTCCTCATAATCAATATCATCTGCTAAACCATGAATGCCAATTGCAGATCGTCTAGATTCTCCTTAAACCTGCAAATTGCAATGGCTGCCACTAAACTCAGAACTCCTGTAGTGTGTTTTGCACAATGATGAAATGTTTTTAGCTTTGATTAGGTTTATAGCTTTTCTTTTTGTGTTTGACTATGGTAAGGGGTGTGTTAACAGAAGGTTAAGTTAATTTTAGCCTTATCTTGTTTGTGCTTGTGTTTGTTTTTATAACTTTTTTTTTTGCAAACAGCTGCCGCCAAAAACGACCAAGAAACACTCAGGCACATGCCGTTCCAGTCTGTGTCCGAGCATTTCCAGTGTTGCCCGCATTTCCTGGTTCCACATTTTGTACCGAAATGCTTCTATACCGAAACAGGGAGAAGGGGAAAGGGGACCTGCATTTCCTGTGTTCCAGGTATTAACTACAGCTGATAAAACTAGTCATCAACAGCTCTGCAAAATGATTCCTGAAAACTATCTTTTCAAGCTGCAATTCTGAGTGTTGGGTCTTTATTCGAGATTGGAATTGCAACAATGGAAATCATTTTTTAACTACAAGGAAAGAGCTTTGTATAATCCTATCAGGCATACCTAAGCTGTTGCTGCATACTGAAATAAGGGGTGGCAAGCCAAGAATCCAGAAGCTTGATTGCAAAGATGTTGCCAAGCTATTTGGTCCACAAGGACATCTTTCAAGCACACAGTTGGGGTGGCTTGTGATTCATCAAGGACTAGAAGTTAAATCAAGGTTGGGTAAGGTGGCCATCACAAACTCTTTATGCATCTTATGTGGAGAGAGAAGACATTTGATCACATCTTTTGGAGGTGCTCCACAGATAAATCGCTTTGGGCTTGGCTTCAGGCTGATCTCAATTTCTTCTTTACTGTTCCCCTATCTTGGCAAGGTGCTCTGTTGGGAGACTCTTGTATGATTAGGTGCAGTACCAAAAGTGTTTGACATACTGTTTGTGTGGCCCCAATGAGCTTCTTGTGGAAAGCAATTTGCAAATCTACTTCCGAGGAGAAGCCTTCTCTGCCCACCATGAAGAAGTTGAGACTCTTTAAGCAAGAGCTAGCTTTGATTTTTAAAGCTAACTGGCAATAGTTAAGTAAAGATGTTGACTGTTTACGCATCAGGGAACATGTCCGAGTGCTTCCTTTCCTTGCCTATGTAAGAAGATATGTTCCTTGTGACTATTTGTATGCATAAACTTTGTTTTTTAGTAACACAACACAAGAAAAACTGTTGTAAAAATTTTAAACTTTAAAATGACAAACAGTTCCTATTTTTGTTTTTTGTTCCACAAACAAAAAGTTCCATATCCCAAACCTGATGCACCTTAGAGTTTGCACTCCGGGTTTTTAGTCCATCTTTCCATCTCATCAACACAAAACTGTGCCTTTGCTCGTCTGCTAAAAATGCAACTTCAGTATTCCTTTATCTTATCCTTCTTTTCTGATCAGACCAATTCTCCTTGCCAAGAATCTCTTTTCCTAGCTCTGCCTTTCATCTTATCATCTCTTGGTGAGATGTCATTTTTTATTTTGGAATGCAATCAATAATTTATATTAGCACATACTCTATGGTCTAGCCATCCTACAGTGTCAAACTCCTTAACTCAGAAAAAAACATTTACATCTGCAGCAATGATTTTCTTTAACCATGCAATACAAGTAATAAATTATCCTTCAGCACCTATCCAAGAGTATACAACTTAACAAAAAGCACCATCTTTCACATATGCAGCAGCATCGCTCTATTAAGAATGCTTACTGTTAAATGCCTCTCAGTCAGAAAGTTTAAGAGGAGCATGCAGAGAACTGTTTTGATAAAAAACCATTGTGAAAATAATTTTCCATGCCAAAACAGATGTGCAAGAGTAGAAATTTGACACTCTGTGCATATTGACAGTTTACCTACATAATAACAGTATTCATGCTGTTTACAAAAATTATATGTATGAAACTAATCCATTGCTTATTGCAGTTCAACGCACAGTACAGAAAAATTAGTAAAGGCTAACTGACCGGGAAAAGTAAGTCCAATGCTTCCCACGCCGCATGTCTAACAGCCCTTGTTGGGTACATTGGACCACCAGGAGATGTGAAGCTATACAGGCATGATTTGAGTCTTGTGCTTGTTGTCATTCTTAGCTCCTTTCCTGCAGGTATTTTCCATTGGCATTATGTCAAAAGATCAACTAAAAGAAAAACATGACCACCAATAAATCAACTAGACATCCAACAAATTGAACATGTTTGGTGTCAAAAAAAAAAAAGAATAATTTGAATCTCAAGTTTATTGATTATTTAACACAAATCCAGGTATAGTATACACATTAAAATTGAAAGGGAACTTGCCATTACCTAGAAGCACTCTCATCGATTTGAGGTAGTTTAATAATACCGGCTCCACCTTCAACTTTTGCAGCTGATATGTCACAACAAACAGCAGAAATGATATACATGGACAGGTGCATAAGTTCCTTCCAAATGAAATTGTGGCTACAACTCGGAAGAAAAGTAACAGCTAATCACAATAAGCTTGTTTAAGATAGAGGTACTGTGACTTGCCTGATCAGTAAGCTCAACAAAAAAAGTCTCCCGGACTCCCAACTAAGAAAGCATTAGGAAAAGAAGGAAAGCGATTCAATAATATTTCCAGTCTGTCAGCTGTATGGCAAGGCTATTAGCAATACAATTTTTGAATGTATAGTATCATTATTATTTAATAGATCTCACAGAAATAATGATATAACCAAATACCTGGTTCATAAAAGAATAAAAATCTTGAAAGTAGCATGAAAAGATTTCGCCGAGCCTGAAAATAGTAACATGCAGAAAACAAAGTATCTAAACACATTTGGAACCCATAAAGACATAAATGGCTAGATTTAAGAAACAAACAAGCACCAACCAATTTTAATACAGTTCAAACTACAAAATATGGTAAGTGGCTGGGTGATACTTACAATGCAGAAATCCAAGAGATATCAAAAGGACTAAATGAATGTAACTAGGAAAGGACTCGTGATAAACAGAGGTGGACAATGCAAGCACCTGTATAGGAATTTTGATCAGTCGGCTCGGCACCAATGCAACCTCTTCAAAAGTGTACTGCAAAAGTAAAAATGTGCTGATAATACATTTATTTACCAAAATAAAACACAAGTTGTCATTTAACCAAGACCAACATGTAGAACTGAACTGTTAAAATATCATCAGATAGAAAATTTAGTCATTGCTCAACTTCAACTCTAGCTAATAACTTCTTTCAAAAGGTTAACCAAATAAATTTTTGGCATATTACCAAAAATTATTTCACTTTATGTTTTCAGAACCTTTATTTTTGAATGACACAACAAATTTCCTTTTAGAAGATCGGACTCACATGGAAGAGAGAGTAAAAACGTTTTGTATTGCTTTGAACATCAATCCTGCACACAAGAGTTTTTAAAATACTTTCAGATGGATGCCAAAACCAGAAAAATTAGCCTTCTCTTATAGCTTCAAAACAAATCCAAGATTGTCGGATTCCGTTGGATATCGAGAGAGAACTAGAATTTTTAAACTGCCTAATTAGATGACGATAAACACTGATTTGCTTTACTCATAAAATTATAGCACCACAAAATGAATTTGCTGCCCTTCGTAGATAGAGATTTTGTATTGACGGTTCTTGGGTTTTATTTCTCTCTTAGCTTCAAACACACAGGAAGTTCTAAATTCATGAGGTATTGAAAGAGATGCTTAATTTATAAGCTGTTGGGATTTATTTTAATGCAAATACAATGATTTAGATTACATATAGCTTAAGTAAATTATTGGGATTTATTTTAATGCGGATGCATTGATTTAACATATAAATGCATTAGTGTGACTCATTAAAACAACAGGTTTGTTACCAATAAATTAAAATGGTATTTGCAAGAAATAGATAAATGGTATTTGCAACAATAGAGTATGAAGAAGCAAAGATAAATCTGCATGCTGACAAAGAACATGAGAATACTATTGTTGATCTAAAGACCCAAGTTGAAGAGGCAAAAAGAATAGAGGAAGTGATCAGAGAACAACTGAAATCAAAAGAAAAAGAATGCGAGAGATTGGAGGCAGAGATTGTCGCACTAAGACAGGAAACTGAAAAGTTGAACAAGAGACTCAAGTTTGAAAAAAGTTCTGAGGTGTTGAGCAACATTCTGAGAGAACAGAAACCAAAATCATCCAAAGGTGGTATTGGATTCAATGAAGCAGAAAAGAAAGAGACCAAAGAACCAGAGAAGAAAGCCAACTATGCAGATATCCTAAAAGGCTCCAGTAAAGGAGAAAGCAGCAAGAAACAAGAAGATCATTCTCCACAGAACAAAAACAAAGAAGAGAGCAAGTGGAATAAGGTACCAATAAGAAGTTTCAGAAGTTTATCTTATCAGAGGCAACCCTACATGACCAAGTATTCTTTTTACGGTTATTGTTTTTCATGTCACAACTTTGGTCATAAGATGATGGACTGTAGATCGAGGTTTCAGAGTTGGAATCAGAATTTTCATGCTAGAAACTACAATTCTTTTGCTGCATTGTCAAATTTGAATGAGCATACGATTAGATGTTATGAATGCAACCAAGTTGGCCACATAGCAAGATTTTGCAGGAGTAAGATTACAGAAAAGCCAAAGCAAGAGAAAGAGGGAAAACAAATCATTCAGAAAGCCAACAATAAGAAAGTGTGGAAAAAGATAAAGGAGGGAGAAAAGGAAGAGGCTATGTTGGTACAAACCGCGCTCCATGCACAAGATGAAGAACAACCTTGGTACATTGATAGTGGATGTTCCAGCCATATGACAGGTGACAGAAGCAAGTTCTTAAAGCTGAAAAAGGCCAGTAGAGGTACAGTAAAGTTTGGAGATAACACTACAGCCAAGATCACAGGAAGAGGTAACATAAAATTAAATGGTCAAGCTAAAGTTGAAAATGTTTTACTCGTTGAAGGACTGAAACATAATCTTTTAAGTGTCAGTCAAATGTGTGATCAAGGTTATACACTCACGTTTTATGCTGAGGGTTGTGAAATTAGAAAGAAGGATACAGGTAATTGGGTTGCAGATGCAAATAGAACAAGGAACAACTTGTACATGCTAAGTGATGTGAAGGGAGAAAAGTGTTGCATGAGTCAAATTGATGAAAGCTGGTTATGGCACAAGAGATTGGGTCACATTAATTTTGACAACATGGTAAAAATCAGCTCAAAACAAGCAGTGAGAGATTTACCCAAGATCACAAAACCGCAAAGTACTATCTGCAAACAAGTGTCAACATGGGAAGCAGACAAGGGTCAGATTCAAGACAAAGGAGTACTCTACAACGAAGCCATTAGAGCTAATTCATACTGATCTCTGTGGGCCAACAAAAACACAAAGCTTGCAAGGTGATTCTTATTTTATGTTATTAATTGATGACTTTACTAGAATGACATGGGTTGCATTTCTAAAAGAAAAATCAGAAGCTTTTGATCAATTCAAAATTTTTAAAGCTTTGATTGAGAATGAGACAAACTCTAGGATTAAGTGTTTGAGATCAGACAGAGGAGGTGAATTTATGTCTAACAAATTTGATGAGTTTTGTGAAGAGCATGGAATCAGAAGACAGTTTTCTGCAGCAAGAACACCACAACAGAATGGTGTAGTTGAACGGAAAAATAGAACAGTGCAGGAAATGGCAAGAACAATGCTAAATGAGTCCAAGTTACCAGATGCTTTTTGGAGAGAAGCAGTGTACACAACGGTGTATATTCTGAACAGAGCACAGATTCGAGTAAACACAGAAAAGACACCATACGAACTATGGAAGGGAAGACCAGCTTCCGTGAAACACTTCAAAGTGTTCGGAAGTAAGTGCTACATTAAGAGAGACAATGAAGATGAGCTTGGTAAATTTGATTCTAGAGCAGATGAGGGCATATTCCTTGGTTATTCATCAAGAAGCAAGGCTTACAGGTGCTATAACAAGAGACTACAAAAAGTAGTGGAAAGTATAAATGTGAAAGTCGACGATTGGAAGCCGAAGAAGAAAATAGGACACTCAGTGGTGCAAAAAGAGGATGAAGAAATCAAATCTGAGAAAGAGAAGAAGAAGAAGAAGAAGAATCTGAACGAGAAAACACAAAGGCACCATCCAGATTCGTTCAGAAGAATCATACAACAGATCAAATCATTGGAAACAAAGATACTGGAGTACAGACAAGGAGGAGACTAGCAAGTGCACCACAAGAGGTAAACTTTTCCTTATTGTCAAAAGTTGAACCGAGTAATTTTAATGAAGCTAGCAAGGATAAGTTTTGGATAAAAGCCATGGAAGAACTTAATCAGATAGAAAAGAATGACACATGGGAGTTAGTACCAAGGCCAAAGGACAAGAATATCATTGGTACCAAGTGGGTCTTTAGAAACAAGATGAACGAAGAAGGAGAAGTCAGAAACAAGGCCAGATTAGTGTGCAAAGGGTACTCACAAGTTGAAGGCATTGATTTTGAGGAGACATTTGCACCTGTTGCTCGTATGGAAGCGGTAAGAATGTTTTTAGCATTTGTTTGTTTCAAGAATTTTAAAGTTTATCAAATGGATGTAAAATCAGCATTCTTGAATGGAAACTTAGAGGAAGAAGTTTATATAGAGCAACCAGAAGGTTTTATTCTATCAGAAAATTCAGATTTTGTGTGCAAGTTAAAAAAGGCTCTTTATGGTTTGAAACAAGCTCCTAGAGCTTGGTACTCTAGACTGGACAAGTACTTGCAGGAACAAGGATTCAAAAAGGGAATTGCGGATAGCAATTTGTACATCAAGACAGAAGGAGAACATCAAGTGATAGTTGTGGTTTATGTGGATGACATTATTTTTGGAAGCGGTTGCAGGAGACTATGCAAAGAATTTGCAGAGGAGATGCAAAAGGAGTTTGAGATGTCTATGCTTGGTGAGTTGTCTTATTTTCTTGGTTTGCAAATTCAGCAGTCTAGTCAAGGCATTTTTATTTCACAAACCAAGTATATAAAGGAGATGTTGAAAAAGTTTAGAATGGAAGATTGCAATCCAGTTAGTACACCCATGATTACAGGTTGCAAGTTGAGTAAGAATGATGAGTCTCCCGATGCTAATCAGACCTTGTATAGGTCCATGATAGGTAGCTTGCTATATACCACAACTTCTAGACCAGATATTATGCAAGCTATTGGATTAGTTGCACGATTTCAGGCGGCACCAAAGGAAACTCATGTGGCAACAGTAAAAAGAATTTTCAAATATTTGAAAGGTACGTTGGATTATGGTTTATGGTATCCAAAGAGTGATGATTTCACTCTTATAGCATTCACAGATGTAGATTGGGCAGGAAGTGTTGATGACAGGAAAAGTACAAGTGGGGGAGCTTTTTATCTTGGTGACAGATTAGTGTCATGGTTCAACAAGAAACAGGCCTCAGTTTCATTGTCTACAGCAGAAGAGTATATTGCAGCAGTGGCATGTTGTACACAGGTGCTTTGGATGAAGCAAACATTGAAGGACATGAAGGTAGAGTATGAGCATCCTATTTCCATTTTCTGTGACAATACTAGTGCTATTAACATCTCGAAAAATCCAGTCATGCATTCCAGGACAAAGCACATTCCCATTAAGTATCACTTTTTGAGAGAGAAAGTTGCAGATCAGCAGGTGAAATTAGAATATGTTGGGACTAAGGATCAGATTGCTGATATATTTACAAAACCCCTACCGAAGGAATCTTTTGAGTCACTCAGACAAAAGTTAGGAGTGATCCATGTCACTCTTACTCATTGACTATCTCAGGGGGAGTATGGACATCGGGGGAGCTACACATTGCAGTATCTTCAGCTCCGAGTACAAGTTCAGGTGACAGGTTCAGTTATCCCCTTGCCATTGATGTCAAAGGGGGAGAATTGTAGAATGGGGGAGAGTTGCATAGAACAGGTACAATGCAGCATAGTACAGAAAGAGCTCAGAGGCAGAAAGTTGGATTTCAAAGCAAACAAGTTTTCATGTCTATTTTTAGCAAGGGTTTGCCATCAATGACAAAGGGGGAGTTTGTTGAGTATTTTGTCATTGATGTCAAAGGTACAACATTAGTGTTGATGGAAATATTGAGGTTTGAATATTTGTTTAATATTCAACATTACAACATTAGTGTTTGTAAAATATTTATCCATGTCAAAATTAGTGTGATGTCAAAATTTGAATATTTTAATATTCAACATCACCAAGGAATCTTATGACACATGGCGGGATGTGTAAGAGATTTTATGATGCGTAAGAGATTCTATGGCAGCTTATGACACGTAAGAGATTCTATGACAACTTATGACGCGTAAGAGATTCTATGACGTTTAAATATTTTATGATAGTTTATGACGCATAAGAGATTCTATGATGCGTAAGACGAGTTGCTCTTACATGTGTAAGAGAATATTTGAAGCAAATTGGCCCATGGTATGGGCACATGGTTTTAGGGAAACCACAAGTGGTTTTTCCTCTCCTTCTTTCTATATAAGCAAGTGTTGTGTGCACATTTTGAGTAGAGCGAGAAAGAGAGCATTTTGCATGAGTGTGATATGTATGTGAGCTGATATTATAAATCTCTTAAGTGAGTATGAGTATGTGAGAGAGAGAATATAGAAGGAGAAATTATCATTGATTTGTATTGCAGATTTTCTGGAGTGGGTGCTTCGGATTGGGGATTGGTGTCTCTAGAAGTTGGTGCTTCGAATCAGAGATTGCATAGTCAGTGGTGTTTGCATTCAAGGGTTGAATTGGTGTTCGGCTTGGAGATTGGTGTCTTTTGTGAGTGGGTGCTCACACTTTGTAAACACTATTTTTTTGGCTGGATTTGGACAATAGATCCAAGCAGTCTCTTTTGGTGGATGTAGCCCACACTGGGTGAACCACGGTATATCTGGTGTTATGTGCATTTGATTTTTGTGTATGCTCTCATTTTACTTTCATATTTGAATATCTTGTTAAGTAGAAAATTAATAAGTTGGAGAAAAAGTTTTTATTGTCAAATACTAATTCACCCCCTCTCAGTATTCCCGTGCTTCTAACAAGTTCTTGGGTTTTATTTCTCTCTTAGCTTCAAAACACACAGGAAGTTCTAAATTCATGAGGTATTGAAAGAGATGCTTAATTTATAAGTTGTTGGGATTTATTTTAATGCAAATACAATGATTTAGATTACATATAGCTTAAGTAAATTCTTGGGATTTATTTTAATGCGGATGCATTGATTTAACATATAAATGCATTGGTGTGACTCATTAAAACAATAGGTTTGTTACCAATAAATTAAAATGGTATTTGCAACAAATAGATAAATGGTTTGTTTAAAGTTTAGAGTATTTAGCTTGTTTGTATAAAGGGATCCATCTTAAACAGAGCTGATATCTCTAAAGTGTGTTAGAACAAATAACTTTATAATATGATAGAGCAATGGTTTGATAACAATAAGGGAAATGAACTTGATAGAGCACAATGTATGTGCATATAAGCATGTATGTGCATATAAGCATGAGAACACATGTAGTATGTTAAAAACTTCCATTGAGCATTTGAGAACAGAGCTGAGTAAATGTGTAGTAACAAATAACTTTATAATATGAAAAGCTTAAACACATTGAAATGAACTTGATACCGTGTAGAGCACAATGAGCATATAAGCATGACGAGCACATGCATCTCCATATGAGCATGTAGAGTATATATGTATTTGCATATAAACTTTAGAGCTCATCATATGGTTGTGCATATGTATTTGCAAAAACTTTAGAGTATGGGTATGAAAACTACAAGAGTATGTTGTTGTGTGTATAACCTACTAGAGCACACCTGGATTGTGTAGAGCTCATGGGTTGTGTCATATGCCTGGTTTGTGTATAGCACATAGTTGTATGTGAGCGCTTTGATTGCATATAGAACATTGTTTGTGAGTGAACCTCTAAATAATAACATGAAACTTTCTTATGGATAAGAGTGCTACCTTATCACTAAGTTGTTAAGCTAGAAAACTAATATCAAGGCTACCTATATGAAAAATTGTATAAGCACACATTATTACCAATAAAATCAATACATATGGAAGTGTGCTTAGTAGGATAACTTAGCACATAGTTGTATGTGAGCACTTTGATTGCAAGAGAACATTGTTTGTGTGTGAGAACCTCTAAACAATAACATGAAACTTTCTTATGAATAGGAGTGCTACCTTATCACTAAGTTGTTGAGCTAGAAAACTAATATCAAGGCCACTGTATGAAAATTTGTATGAGCACACGTTATTACCAATAAAATCAATACATATGGAAGTGTGCTTAGTAGGATAACTTATAATGTATTACCCATATCTGGAACTGCACGATCTAATTGTATGGAAAGATTGAATAGGAATATCCATGATATGCCTCACATGCCAAAAGACAAGATCTCTAAGAGGGGAAAATATTATGAAGTTATTTTGTGCTAACTACTTTGATATGAAGTTAAAGGTGAGTTAATATCCATACAAATTTAATCTTAAACATAAGTAATGCCTAGAGATCCCTAAATGGAAACTAATCCCTAATTTAGAAATGGTTACTAATCCCTAATTTAGAAATGGTTGGACTTGTGTTGGGGTCAGTTTCTAATTTAGATAAGAAACACCAAGGAATATTCAAACTACTGTGAGAGTAACTTAAGCGGGAAATATGTGAAACCTATTATGAAATTTCCTAACATAGAACGCCATTACTTATATATGTCGTTGCAAATATGAACATAAATGCACACACTATTACCCATGGATTAAAAACTCGGCAAAAATCAGCAAGTACTTGTCACTCGCCTGCTAACCAAGAAACCACCACTCTCCTCGGTTGTTGAGACAAGGCTGGAAAATCATAGATTTTTCAGCAAAAACTAGTTGAAAACTTGCTGAAAACTTACTGAGCAATGCAAAAACTCGGCTACCACATAATAAGCCAAGGCCGTGGAAAAAACATAATTTTTGTCCAAAATCTCATAGTTGTGTGTATTTCTGCTCTACTTGAGGTCATTTTGTGCATTTTAAGGGGGCAGCGGACTTATACTTGGCAGTGGAGATGATTTTATATTTCATATTAGTATATTTTGCTGCATTGATGACAACGTCACCATAGTCCACAACTCTATGAAGCTACAAGCATGGTAGTTTGTATTTTGTACTCTTTTTGGTCGAAAATTAATAGCAAATATACTTATGCATTCTTTACATTTATTTCTCATGGAATTTAACAATGTTTTACATGTTTATTTTATTTTAGGAACTTATATATTCTTTGCGTAGCTATGAAGTTGCCAAGTAATGACATGAAATTGTCATCCCGAGTACGAGTCAAAATTTTCCGCTGCCAAGTAATTGCTGAGTACGATATTTTGTACTATGCTATTACCCCAGAGTAATAAATATGCAATGTTGTGCAATTAATGGATATTGTGTATGAAATGATCTTGTGCAAGGATGGCATGTCCAAATCAAGAATATATTGATCTTGTAGATAGTTTGAACTTTGATGAACACAATCTAGCATATGGCATGGAAAATTGTCTTAAAACCATACTAAAAATCTAAGACGGCAATTATTAGAATCATTGAGGAGCTATAAATATAAAAGGTAAAATCATATCTAATAAAGTGTTGTGAAACATAGAAGGGTAAAACATTATAATTAATGAAAATAAAGGGTGATTAATTAAGGAGGGTATTTGTTGTTTTAGGAGCAAAAGTGTATTCTTTTTGCAACTTAAGGTCTATTGCAATAGGTCTTAATGAACCAAGTTTTGAGCAATGTTATGCAAGACTTTGTTTGGAATATGAAAGTTATGTAATTCTAGGGCTTCAACATGTTTTGATCTGGAATACTAACCTTCTTCAGGTTGACCATTTGAACCCTATCCTGGATTTTAAGGATAGCAACCCAACATGGACCTTGTAAGGAAATATGATTGAAAGGACCTAATTATAGTGGTATCTAAAAGTCAAAAATTCTAGGTTAAGTAAAGTTATTACTTGTGCATATATGGTGAAAGAAGTTTATTTTCACCTTGTAGTGACTTGAACACTATTGAGAACATTAATTAAATCTATCATCTCAATTGCAATTAAATAAATAATTTGAGAAGCCCGTTTAAAGAAAATTACTGTGTGAAGACAATTAGAAGGAAATTTCTTAGAACAACAAGATGCAAATTATTAAGTAAGATCAATAAGAGAAAACTGTTATGTAAAGGCAATAAGTTTGTTTTTAAGCGATCAAATAATGTAGAAAGGTAAAATGTGATTAGTAAACAATGCCATTTAATGGCGCTGGCCATTTATCCCAATTAGGTAAATAAGAAAACTAAGTGCAGAAATTAAGAAAAAAATTGTGCCTCTTTAAAATAATAAACAATTCGAACTCACTCACTAGAATTGCACATTTCAATATTATTAATCAAGATATAACATAAACATAGTTACATGTTCTCCCATTAGTAAGGACTCAACCATATTAAATACAACCACACAATCCCTATTCTATAGGGGTGAGTACAACTCATGTAACCTCCTACTCTCATGGAAACTATTCAAAGTAGTGAGTTGTTTATCACAACTCACTATACATACACACAACTAAATCACTAATAATATATCTATGTAGTACAAACCCTCTTAAAATATTTCTAACATTTCCCCCTTAGTACGAACATAGGGAAAGGAACCACTACACACATACTAGAAACAAAAATCATGAGAACTAAGAAAAATCACAATAGTGTGGTATGGATATCCATTTTTATTCTCAAAATTGCTCCTCCAGGTTGGTTGGGCCTTGCAAAGAAAGTACACATCAAGATAGAGGAACCAAGTCCTCTAGCATCAATGGGCGTTGGCCACCTCACTAAACTGTCATTTGCAGTAGCTGCAGGCGATCACTACCACTTGATCACAAACTGCAAAATTATAACCACTGCATTGGTCACCATCCCTTGCATTGGTATTTTTAGCACATTTGGTTTTTCCATTGTAGCAGTCTGCAACCTCCTAGTTAGTAGTGAACCTGAGGTTGTTGATGGACCTCCTTCCTCACTAAACTCACATTTGCAGTTGTTGTAGGTGATCATTGCCCCTTGATCATGAATAGCATAATGATAATGACTATAATGGTCACCATCCCTTGCATTAGTCTTTTTGGCACATTTGGTTTTGCCAATACAACAATCTACAACCTCCAAATTAGCGGTGAACTCAACGTTGCTGATGGACCTCCTTCCTCCATTTTCTCCAACCTCCTATAAGACTTAGCTCAACTAGATAGGTCGGTGTGCATGTCACAATAATTATCCCCCCTACAAAATGGAAATACACATTCTCCAAGACGTTGGGTTCACTCAATAATACGTCCTTTACAAGAGGAGTTTTATATGTTGACTTTTGACACCAACATGACATTTATTAACTAATGACAACTAGAGATGCACAACTAGGTTTTTATGACCAACTCTATTTGGACTATAGTGTATGACCACTTTTAAAATTGTAGACCTCTAACAATTATTTAACCCAACTAACCTCTATAGATTAATTAAGGCATAATAAATACGACACACTTGGAGTTTTAAAGTGAACATAAATGAAATTTATCTATAATAAAATGGAAACATCTAATAATTATAGAATAACTACCATATTGTTATGACTATCTTAAGAACAACAAAAGGCAAGCTAAAAACAAAAACATAAATTAACCTAAATACAACGATACCTATACAAAGTGACAAACAAACTAAAAAACAAAAAAACTTAATCAGCATAAAAGGAGATGTATGCTCTTCATACAGCGAGTTTGTCAGACACAAGGAGCTTAAGCTTTCACACAATGGATTCCCTCACGTAGGCATTTCATCAGAACAAAGAATAATAAATTCACATGGTTATGCAAGACTATCACAATGCACAAGCTTTGACGATGGCTGTCAGGAAAAATTGGATGCATGAATCCAAAACACATACATGTACAGAGGACGGCAATGTTGAATTCACGAGGTTGATGCTCCAAAACCAGATATCAATGTCCAAATGACCACAGATCTGGTCAATTAGATTCTTATAGGTGGAGATCAGACCTGTGACATTGATTGACAATGGTTATGCATTAAGGTTGACCTGGTAGCTGTTATTGCAACAAGAAATACACAAACAATGCTGATGCACACGGCAAGCTACTTCTTATTGATGCCTCTTAACACAGCTCCTCACAGGTGCCTTACTTTCCAACGGTTTGTTATAAGGTTGGGCACACTTATCTTCTTATTCCCACTTCAGAGTCCAGACCCTATGCATGATTCACTTCCAATGCATGCCTCTTCCCACCCTGCTTGTCATTTTCTTATTTTCTGCTAACTGGGCGCTGAATAGCTGCGTGCTGGTATTCACTTCATACACTTCAAATTGTTAGCATAAACTAATACATTGCTTAACTATTTAGCTAGTCGGTTTTGGTATTCCTTCGTGGCATCCTCCCGTGAAACGGTTTCACCTTCATGAACCGTTTCTGCATTGTATATATTGTGGTGCTTGCATCATTTTAATTCAAGGCATTTGATCATTTCTTTCTCTCATTTGCCTTCATTGGTATCAGAGCACCAATTACTCGGCGCATGGGGAAGAAATCTGTTTTGGCGTTTTGAACCAGCATTGGAAGTTGCAGCGACCATTTTGCGTGGGAACAGCAATCAGAGAGCATTGGGAGGAGCGACCTGTTTTGTCTTTTACCCTGTGAAGTGGAGCGATCTGTTTTGTTGGGCGTCCATTTAGAAGAAGAAGCGACCTGTTGGACATGGCAGAAAAACTGAAGTGCAGAACCTGCAATTTGCTTTTGCGTGGAGCTTTCTGAGACCTTTGGCGTGGCAGTTTTAGGAGTTTGTTTTATCTTTGCTGTCTTTCAAATCAGACCGGTGCATGTAACACATTGGCGCAGCAAGTCTTCATTGGTTTGTCTTTGCATGGAAGACATTACATTCACAGCGTGGCTGTTTTTGGTTACTCCACCAACTCACGGTAATTAAGGAGATTTATAAATTTGTGATCTAAAGCTAATGTTCAGCGATTAAAGACATATAAGGTAAAATTGGTTGTTTTCCTAAGAAGTGCTCGCAAGCTTAAGGCTGGTGATTCTAGCCCTGAGGAGCTGGCCACTGCTACCCAAGTACAGGGTACTTACATGCCAATCCATCAAGAAAAACCAACTAGAGAACTTGTTAAGGTCACTGATTAAATGATATCTTTCAAAGCATACGACAAGCTGCGGAAAGATAATTTTGGAGTCGGTTATACTTACCACATTGGTGGTTTTGAGTCTTATTGCATACGTACATGGAAGAAATTGGCGAGCAAAATGGACCTGTGCACAGCGTATAGGAGATTAGAGACATGTGAAGATTGTTTGAATCATAATGAGCCTCAAAGCTATATCAGCTAATTAAGTAGCAACATACACGGAGGTTGGAGGACAATTGGCGTCCTCTCGTCAGTCACCTACGACGGGTCGCATCATTGTTTTGGTGACAATTTTGTTTGTGTTTGCTTTATGTTGTGGTGTGTTTTTCAATAAAATGCAGAGCGTTTTCCAGTTTGGTACCTCTGAATGAAGGACATTGTGAGGAGCAAAAGCACTAAAGTAGCGCTTGGTTCTTGTGTAAAGGGTTTGTGGAAATCCAAGAAACCACCGAAGTGTACAATTGAGACATCAAGTCACCTCCAAGTTCGTGGTGAACCTGTGATCGAAAAACCATAGGGGTTCGTGGTAATCCAGGGAAACCGGAAACCACCGAGGTGTTCTCAGAGAGATGTACTTAGGACACTTCCCGGTTTGTGGTAATCCTGCAAGGAAAAACCAAGGTGTCACCAAGACCATGAAGCCACAAAGATGGCATGCCACCTCAAATGTGAGCAAGCTACACGGAGAGTGTAATTAACTTTTTACTGTATTTGGAATAGGGGGACCACTATCTGGAAACATGATGTTTAGAAACAATGTATTAAGGGGGGGTATGTTAGCATAAACTAATACATTGCTTAACTATTTAGCTAGTCGGTTTTGGTATGCCTTCGTGGCATCCTCCCGTGAGACGGATTCACTTTCATGAACCGTTTCTGCATTGTATATATTGTGGTGCTTGCATCATTTTAATTCAAGGCATTTGATCATTTGTTTCTCTCATTTTCCTTCACAAATAAGACACTTCTCTATTGAACAACTTATTTGGAGGCCTCGCAATTTCAACAACAAAAAAAATTATTGCTTCTCTTTCAAACTACTCGCAAGTTTTTGCTCTATAGCTAAACACTTATCGCTCTCACAAAAAAACAAAACCATACTTACACTGCAAATACAAAAACTAATTACTCACAAAAAGGACTACCATCGTTCGGGGCAATAAGAACCGAGTTGCCCCTTTGAGATTAATATTTCTATTCATTCATCTCACAGCTCAAGAATTAAATTAACCTTTCATCTCTCTTGCTCTTCTCTCAAGATGCTGTTGCGATACCAAATTCGAATTCACTAAATAGAATTGTACACTTCAATATTATTAATCAAGATGTGAGATACATGTAGTGGTATGGTCTCCTATGAGTGAGGAGTCGGCCATATCAAATACAACCACACAATCCCAATTCTATAGGGGTGAGTACAACTCATGCAACCTCTTACTCTCACACAAACTAGTCCGAGTGGTGAGTGGTTTATCACAACTCACTATACACACTCGCACAACTAAATCACTAATAATATTCCTATGTAGTACTAAACATCCTAGAATATTTCCAACATAAACATTAATGGAAGAAAGAACAAAATCCGCCCCGGTATCGCATATGCAGATATGTAAGCAGCTCAGAAGAATGAGTCTAGACCCTAGTGACTAAGATAATTAGGGTTGATGTTTTGTAGATTCCTATGAGCGAATGCACCTTTAACTTTTATAAACCATGTAATTTGTTAAGTTAAAAGTATATAGTTGTTTCTATGAAAAGTATTAGGATGTGATTAATAAATGTAGAAGTGATGAATAAAATTGTGAAATGCTTAAGCTAATTAAATAACACCTTGATCATTGATAAATCACTTGAAATGATTAACAATAAGTAGATGTTATATTCTCCTAACTACAAGTGCATATGAATAAATCTAAGTAGAGACTCAAATAACGGTATTTGCCATTTGGTTATTATGAGCCTCCTAGTGTCTTGTATAATTGAACTTAAATCTACATGCTTAAATGATATTTGCCTGCTTTGTCTTATTACCTTGAAATGTTTGTGGCTTGTGTATGTTAATTGTAAACTGTTGGCTATTCCTGTATGCAATTAGTTACTAGTAGATTACTTATGATTTCTGGTATGATATTGGTGGAAAAGACTTGAAGTGACAGATTATGTTTTGCCAATGTGCTTGCATTCTTAGATAACTTTTCTTATACTTGATTTAATGAGTGATGCATGAAGTTCAATGATGTAAGTTCAATTTTCTATTGAGTTACTCTTAGCAAGTAGCATTGAAGCATTGAAGCAATGAAGAGTACCTCATGTAATCGGATCAGTCCCATTGTTACATTGTCTTATGGAAATAATCTTAGAAGCAATCTTGAAGTAATTTTATGTGCAATATGTGATTGCTAAGTTTGGTCAGAGTTTGCAAAGCTACAATTAATAAAACTCGAACACAACAATCTATTATGATTTATTCATGCGGAATACAGAGATATATATATATATATATATATATATAGGATTGTGTTCTCCTTCATGATAGGAGTTCTCCACAACCACAAATCCTACATAATCTCCCTCAATCTAATGTTCGTGAGTTGTTGAAACAATTCACGTAACCACAATTATACTTAATTTATTATTCTCACACACAACCAAATATAACACACATCTATGCATGTTTATAATGTATGCACTAATGCATTATTCCTAACAGTGATTGTAATGGTAAATCAAGTTAATGGTCAAGTGTTGGTGAACTAGAGGGACTACCCTTGAATGTGTCATTCTCTTCATTTTTTGCTTACAGCTACATGTTGCAATTTGCAAGTATGTGTATCATATGCATGTATGGTTGATTTGCGGTTCTTCAATTTTGCATCACACAAACAATTGGGATCTTGTGCATAAGATCAAGGAACAAAAAAATCTCGTTTTTGCTTGGTTTTAATGAGTGAAAATTATGGGCATGACAAATACAATATTGTTTTTTTACATAACGCAGTTTTCCCAAGCGATTATGCAAAACAAAGGCTCCCATATGCAATGTTTGATATTGCATTTCCTGTCGTGGATGTGTTTCACCATTTCTAAAGCATTTCCCTGGTCTGTCCAGGGCAAAGGCATGAGCTGAACGCGACTCTCCTAAACTTGCCAAAGGATGGGTAGGTAGGTAGCCTGGTGGGGTCGTTATGGATTTAAGAATCAGGTGCATTTTGGATTTGTACAAGTTTCTAGACTTGATTTCAACACAAAGATCCAATTCAGAGAATCTAATGAGAAGAATTGGATGCGGGAGTGGCACAGCTAGGAGAAGAATCTGATTAAACTGACTAAGTTACCTTTCTAAAGGAGTATTCTCGACTGAGAGAGGCCATGCTAACATAGATCGTAGGAGAGATCTGGGGTACAAAAACTAAGATTGCAGAACTTGGATTGCAAAAAGATAACATGGAACCATTTACATAGAGAGATGAATGTTAACAAAAATAAGTGAAATCAGAATTTTGGTAATCTGAAAGTTTTCTACATGGAAAATCTCTAAAGGAGATATAACAAAGAAACTAGAAAGTAAAACTATCTTCCAAAAGTATATGCACCTATCTTCCAAAAAGTATTTACAAATATCTTTCAAGACATCACTATATTCTCTTCTTGGGTTACAATACATACTATAATTTAATACATAAGTGTAGAATAGAAGATCAAAAGATACTGAAGGAAAATTAATGGTTCAACTTTTGGCATTAAGTTGGTGTCATGATGGTTGGCCCTACACGAACTTAGATTTGGTAGTGGATGTCAGTGCTAAGCGGGAAGATGTCGGAATGCAATTGGTGGTCCTAAAATCAAAGCTTTTTTTGCCACCCCTTGACCTCACAAGGGGAACAAGGGAAACAATGAGGTGCATAGTAAACCACCTCAATCAATGTTGGTTTCTAGAAGACCCATATAAATATTGTTGCTATTTTTCTTTTGGATGAAGAAGAAAGATGCAATTTCCAAACATGGAGTTGAATGTAATAGTTACCAGCGAACAAAGAAGAGAATGTTGATTGCATAGGTCTCCCATATAGTATAACCTAATAATATTCCCCGTCAAAGGCGAACAACCCTTTCCATGAACTTTATCAATAGATTGCCTCCAATTTAAGGGAATAATTAGTCATTGTTTCTGCGGACAAGCTAGTGGGTCAAGTGCTACACCTCGGCAGAGTATTGGTACAAAATCACTGATAATTCCACTCTTCAAACAACACCTTTCAGAGCATTACATAGCTATGAAAGCCCCTCTCCAAAGGGTAAGGTTATTCAGAATGCTCAAGTTCATGGAACAAATAACATACTCCGAGAAATATACTTCTCTTAAAGGATAGTCTTGCACTTGTGGCAAATCGTATGAAACACCAATCAAACCAACATCGTTATGAGCGGCACTTTGACATGGCAGATATGGTCTTCGTGCAATGTTAATGGCACAACAGATGGATAGCAACTTTGTTCTTCAATAATGTTTTAAGGCATGGTGTACCGCATCAAAACATTTCAAATTGTTTCTAAATTCCTGGATGATATCAGGCAGGGAATATTTAAGCTAGCTAGTGTCACCTTTAATGTAATAAAAACACCACCCTCAAACAAGTGGCCAAGCAGAGGTTTAAATAAGCAAATGGCCTTGAAGGATACACTCAAATGAACTTTGAAAATTACTTATGGAACTGGGTCAAGCGCCTCCCCCTTGCATGGCATCTGTACAAAAACCACTTACAATTCTGGTATTCAAGTGGTACTTTCGAACATTGCATAGCTATGAAAACCCTTCCAAAGGATGGGATTATTCAAGACACTTAGGTTCTCACAGAAAAATGTACTCTGAGAAACATACATTATCTTTCTCCAATTAAAAGATAGTCTTGCGCTTGTAGCAAATTAAGTGAAGTAACAATCAACCAACATCATTCTGCAGGATAGTTTGAGCTGGAAGATATGGTCTTTGTGCAACTCTAATCTTAAAAGCAGACTACCTTAAAACAACAAGGCCGCCACAAGCTTTGATCAAAATTCGATGGGCCTTGTGAGTTCCCAGAAAAGGTTAGCAAGGCTTCTTTCTTACCTGCTGCATGATGTGTTCTGTGCGTCTTGCGCGAGAAACAATTGGGCAACCAGACTATGCTGCTGATTGAACTGCCCCAGCCAAATGAGGAAAGGAACATTTTCCTATATCCTGAACGCAGTCTCAGAAGAGAAATAAAGCTCCTTTCATAAGCTTTCCGAGGTTCCTTGTTACATGATGAAATGGAAGGTGTTGCCCAAGATGGAAGTCCTTAGAAATATGAAGCATTTTTGCAAAAACATTCAAGCCTTCCAAAAGTATAGAGAGCAGAGAGAAATTATTCATTCATATGCTCAGGTCTTCATTGCATTTATATATTCTTGATCAACTGAATTCTGAAACTAACTTGTAACTGATAACAGTAGACTAACATCTAACTGTCAACTATCTAATAACTGATAACTGTCAATTAACTCAAAACCAAGCACAATATGAACAATATATATAATTCAATACCCTCCCTCAATGGTCATATGAAGGACCACACAAATCTCATCTCTAAACTTGATGATTTTATCAAGTCCAAGAGATTATTTCAAGATGTCAACTTTTGGCTCTTAAGTTGCACAATATTGCAATTCAGCTTCTCCTTTTGAACTAGCAATCAAACAACAAATGTTGATGTCCTTAGTGGTTTTGGCATATAATTAGAATTCGCATCACCAACATTTTGTTTGTCTAGGACATATTCATGCATTAGTCTCCCATATTTGGGATTGGGGTGGGCCGGTTTTGAGCCAACCTATGGGAGATGTGTCATGGGTACCTGTCTACCACCTCCATACCTCTTGTTATGTCTTCCTGAATTCTAAAATTCTAAAATCTGGCTAAGCATAAATCTGAAGGGATCATCCAAAAACTATATTCTTTGTTACTACTCCTAGATATCTAAAACCACTCTAAAACATCTTGAAACTATATTTATAATATAAACTTGAATTATAGATATGCTTTCACAAAACGATCGACCAAAATGAGTATGTCTAGATTCAGTCCCCCTGTTTACGCCGGTAGATGTTCTACAATAGTAGCAAGGGGTGGGATCCAATGGTGTGACCATGTACACTTTTATTTTGTATATTAAATTTGACGTCCATTTGACCGTCAAAAGGCAGTTTTGACCAAAAAATTGATGTCCATTTGACTGTCACTTGAAAAAAAAATCTTTTACCTTTGTGAAGCTAATCAAAAATAGTAATCTCTGCCATACAGTAGAGTTTTGAGCCCATTTTTCCTCGAAAGAAATTTTTTTCACTAGTAGGTGAGAAATATGAAGAGAATGTAATGGAAATGTTAATCAATGTGATATGCATAAATTCTAAAATAAGAGCAGACCAAAATCTATTGGAATTTTTCAAAAGATGTATTTAAGGTACTAGTTATAGGATGAATCCTAGGTTTTTGTAAATGAGAAAGAAGAACAACTTCTGCTCTACCTGCACTACAAATCCCCTTAAGGATGTTAATGAGGAATAGGGTAAAGGAACTTCATTGAAGGAAGACAAGTTGCAATAAAGGCCTTGGATATTCAAGAATAAGAACTACACTAGTGAAGTTCACCAAGTTTTTGGTTTCCCCAAATGTGGTCTACTTAAGGTTTCTTCCATTCAAATTGATTCCACCTACAACCATCTCTCACCGAAGTGCTCAAATCTAAGGGGGCAATTAATGCACCAACAAGTCGAATCAAGGTAAATATCCATTTTACCCTACCCCCTCTATTTTATGCATGACCTGATTATGAACGTTGTATGTTCCACTTCATTTGTGTTATAGCACATGCTTGTTATCATTTACTTTATTGTTATCTTTACTTTATTTTGGCCCTTGCATTTGCCACATTCCTTGACCAAAATACCATATCTCATACTTTTTACCCAGTTATATGCCTATTCTCGAAAGGTCTTCTACCCTTCTCTTTAAATACAAGCTGCAGGCGCAGGTACCTATTACTAGACCCCTTATAACACTTGATTACAATCTAGATTATTTACTTTATTATGCAATAGCAGCCTCTTGCTTACAGCCTACTGACCCATTTCTAGGCCCAATACAGTTTTAAGTTATATGTTCTTGAAACATACTCTGAATCCAATGAGAAATAAACAATAAATTACCTTTGCTGAGGAAAACATCTTACCAAAAAGCATTTGTAGCCCCCAAAACAAAGGCAGATGCATATCGTAGAAGTCCTTCCGAATTTTCAGGCGCCAAATCAAATAGCTGTAAACATATCCAACATAACAAAAAAGCTTCAACGATCAACAAGAGAATTGTGTAGATACATGTCTTTTACTATTTAGTGAAAATTGTAAAATACAAAATAATATGATAATATCAAAGCTAGCATAGCAATCAAAGTAACATGTACGCCCAATAAAAGACTTAATGATTCTATTTGAGCAGCCATTTCAAGAAAAATAAATCTCTTTAAATCTGAATGATTATGATTGTGAAGCCTCTAAGTAGGAAGAAATTGTATAAGAAACGAAGTTATTTGAGAGAAATACAAAAGAGGCTTAACAACAAGAATGTATTGGTCGTTTCCTTACACTCATAGTACACAGAAAAGCAGTAACTTCTTAGTTCATATGAAAATAACTTCCCAATAAATTAAAATTAATTGAAATTAAGTGAAAAATGCTTTGTTTAATTTTGACAAGGAAAATAGAGCATGCAGCAGATTAATTATAAAAATGTTTATTCCACATACACAACACTGCTAAAAAATAATAGATGTAAAATAGGAAGAAGCTCGCTAAATGTGCATGAGAAACTGAAATCATGTACCATGGTTGTCTAGGTTCTTGTACCTAAACTACAGGTTTCTCAAACCAAGGTTATACAAACATTTTGCACCTTAGACCTCTGATAACCAACCTAAAATGGTCGATCTGATTCCTCTCTAGAAAGTCATACATTGAGTTTATTGCTATCACAGAAACGAAAATATATATCTCAGAACTTTGCTGGTGAACTGGGTAGAAGCTATTCAAGCTTTTCTCAACAAAAGTGTTTCTAGGTGTTTTGATGCAGAGATGGGGATTCAAACACAATCTCAAACTCTTTGGTTAGAAAAATACTTGAAAAATCCCTCTAAATAGAATGTAAACTGGTTTACAAACACTTGTCCAATACCCCAAAAATTATGTTTTTGGCTTAACCACGTCTTGAAACAATGATGAAACAATATATTACCCTCCAAATAGAGAATCAATAAGCCATTAGTTTCTAGTTGAGTTGGCAACAAGCCATTTACCTGGAATGTTCTTCAACTTTCAATTTGGATAGACTTCTTGAACCATGAGTTGTCTCTTATTCATGAAATTTGCTTAACCACGTCTTGAAACAATGATGAAACAATATATTTCCCTCCAAATAGAGAATCAACAAGCCATTAGTTTCTAGTTGAGTTGGCAACAAGCCATTTACCTGGAATGTTCTTCAACTTTCAATTTGGATAGACTTCTTGAACCATGAGTTGTCTCTTATTCATGAAATTTGCTTTAACCACGTCTTGAAACAATGATGAAACAATATATTTCCCTCCAAATAGAGAATCAACAAGCCATTAGTTTCTAGTTGAGTTGGCAACAAGCCATTTACCTGGAATGTTCTTCAACTTTCAATTTGGATAGACTTCTTGAACCATGAGTTGTCTCTTATTCATGAAATTTGCTTCTGAAGCTTCTAAAAGGATTGGACCATCATATTTCTTGCTTTCCCTGTCTTCTACATGCATTCAAAATCTTGAAGGTGAAAAAATACAAAGAAAAAGGAAACTTCCATTGTTTTTATCAAGTCTGTCCTGTCTTTCTACTAGCCCTCCAAACAGGTAAACCCTAATGTTGGGAAGAATCTACAAGGTTTCACAAGAAACTAAAATTAGTTTCAGACACCCTTTATGGCATTTGAACTTCATAACAATTTTTATATCCTAACTCCTTAGTTTTCCTCATAATTCGCTAGTTTGATTTTAGCCATTAGCCCTTCTTTAGGCCTGCTCCTCATAGCTACAAACTGTCAAAGATTCCAGTCATGAAGGGGCTTGGAAACCTCTAAAACTTAGAAAATATACAAGAAGATATGTCTCAGATGACTACTTGCAAATTTTAGCCCCAAATTCAACGATCGAGCCCTTCAAACAAGAATTTTCCCTAAACCCTAAATCGGGTTTTACACAAACCTGGTAAAGATAGAAAACTCAATTTCTGATGGTGTATAAATTTTCAAACTACAAAATCTGACCTAAAGATCTCTAATGTCCTCCCACAGATTTCTGAGCAGGGTTCCTTCAAGGTAAACAAAAAAAGTGGATAAAAAGGAAACTTTACCTTCTCAAAACAGTGTTTTTCACTCTTATACAGGTCTGTGCACAATGCTAAGGTTATGTTTCATATTTTCAAACTCCAAAATCTATAAACAAAAAATCACCTTCCAAGATCACTGGATGAATAAATTGGACAAGAAAATTTCACATTTTTACTAAGGACTTCCAATCTCATGTTTTTATTTCACTCTTCTTGTTTGTTTCTATCATAGTTACCAGATCAGCCGGATCCGAATTTTTCAGGCAGCCTGAATAAATTCGGTCCAGGTCGGCCCTGTTTTTTTCCCAAAAAATAATATTTTTATTTTTATTTTTTTGCAATAAAAAGACACCCAACACCCTTTAATATTATTTAATAATAAATATATTAACATTTTATATTACATTATTAATAAAAAATCTGTATTTGTCAATTTTTTCATATTTATAAATTATGCTCATAAATAATATGTATATATTCCGCATCGAATTTTTCCAAACTTTTTCAAGAGTTCCAGATTTTCGGATTTTTTCCCCCTCACGAACAGATCCAGATTTCCAGACCTGGTAACTATGGTTTCTATACATACACAGTCTTCTTACAAAAGAAACAGAGTTTTTTTCTCCTTGTTCATTCTCAAAATATTTTCCTCCTGTTCTCTTGAGTGTTCCACACCTTTTTACTCGAATACCTGTTCCATAACTACCTTTTTTGTAATACCTATTAACTCAATTCTGCAAAACCACTAACTCAAGTTATATACTCGAGTCAAATCACTAAAACAGAGTTTCATACAAAATAACTTAGGAAGATGGTTTGTAACCCTCCAAAAGGGAGTTATACATTGTACGTGCACCTCCTAACCACCATAGACTCCTACCAAGACATCCCGAGGAGCCATATAAGCCATTTTCGACAAATACCCAGATGCCCAAAATTGTTTTATTTTGTCGTTGGGGTTTGCCTGCGGGAAATTTGTATTTAATTATTTTAAGCCCCGTTTGAGGCAATTTGTGCTCGGTTTAACCTGTTGTGATCGTACATATCATTATTCCCATATACTAGTAGGGTTTTAACCAGGAATGAATCTGGGCTTTATTTGTGACTTCTGGCAACGTTTTGTGTTTTTGTGTTTTCTCGTTTCGTTTTTTGTGAAATTTCTCTGGATCAATTCCTTTGCCGGTTTGGCTTGATTCTTGGCTTGGAGTATCTGGAGATCACTATGCACGTTGTGCCAGAAGGAATTCGCCATCGGAGGTTTGGTTCTCTTGGAAAAGACGAAGTCGTGCACCAAAAAGCTTCTTCTGGGCTGGCCGCATTTTTGGAAAAAGGGTTTGAAGTGGATCATGGGATTTTTGGAAGCAGCAGGCAGGTGGGAATTTTGTACCTACTAGCAGGGTACTTTTTCCCATGGAAGCAACGCCACTTAAGTCACAATGGGAAAATTAGAGGCAGCAGGCAGGCGGGAATTTCTTACTTGCCTTGCAGGGTAAAAATTCCCATTGTGAAATAAAAGAAAAATCACTTAAGGCATTAATGGGATTTTATTGCACACTTGCAGGGTAAATAATCCCATTATGAAAGTCAAACAACTTAAGTGAATCATGGGATTTTCGGGGCTGCCTTGCAGGGTAAATAATCCCATTGTCAATTGACTTTTAAAAATAGAAATCTCTTATGCCAAAAAGTGCGACCCCTTTAGGGAAAGAAAGGCAGCCTTAAATTAATTAATTTAATTAATTTCTTCTCCAATTTTGGCGCCCAGGCTTGTGGAAAAGTCAACAGAGGAAAGTGGACAAAAGGAAGTTGGAAATAGACAGTTCTAAAATTAAATAAATATTATTTATTTAATGCAGCCCCTTCATGTCAAAAAGTGCGCCCCATTTGGGAGAGAAATAATACTTTTTAAGTATTAAATGATTTAATTAATTCTATTTTCAGTGGCTAAGGTCAAAGCATACTGTGAGGCTTGAGTTAACTGGAAGCAGAAGTCTAAAATTAAATAAATTTAATTTATTTAATGGCAGCCATGAGCATGCACAAAATAGGCGCCCCATTTGAAGAGTAAAGCTTATTAAATAATTAATTAATTGCCAGGAATAGGAAAGACATTAATTAATTATAGAATTATGAGGATTATATAAGCAAGGGCTGCCATAAGGATGAATTAATTAATTCAAAAGCAGAGAAGTGCAGCCCAGACAAAAAGTGCGCCCCATTTGAAGAGGATTTTTGCTCGAAGAAGGTGTAATTAATGCTGAAAGCTTCCAATTTTGGCGCATAGGTTGAAGGAGGTTGATTTGTGTCTGGATAATTGTTTGCATAAGTGATACAGGTGCTCAGGTGAAGTTGGTAAAATTCATGCTTGCTTTGCATGCAAATAAAACATCAAATTTTGGGGCAGCAGGCTTGAATTATGCAGATTTTTATGATTAAAATCCATTGTTCATGTTCCGGTTGCCATCTTTTATGCGAATTAATTGCGAGGAATTCATTACAGGTGCTTTTATAAGAGAAAGGAGCTTAAATCAATGTCGATACATTGAATATATCCTCGAATCGAAGAATTATCGAGATCTGCACACCGGTTTTGAAGAATTCGGCCGAATAAGAGAAAAAGAATTGTTGGACAAAGATACACTGACCATGGCAAAGAGGATGAAAAGAGAGCCTGGAGTCATGCATCACTTCTAAATTTGTAGACATTGGAGACACGAGATCTAGGTCGGAACCTCTTTCCGAATTGATTGTGAGATCAGAGCGGGAAAGACTTCCCTCATGCGTGCGATTAAAAGTAGTGGAATTATTCGAGCTGCGGCGTTTCCATACACTGACCCGATTGCGAGTTCGTTATGGAGTGTGTTAGGTCTTACCATCCATCATCGAGATCGGTCGAGATCTACGGGAAAACAATAATCCGGTTGGCCCACAGTTCATCAATTATTGTTTGAAGATTCGGCACGAAAGGTGGTGACTTTATTAGCATTAGGATGATGCGGCGGCGAGGTGGGAGAAGCATAGAGTTGATTGCGTGAACATAATGAACAACGAGATACATGAAGAAGCCCGAGATCTCCTTCAAGTTCCCAAGAACTCTTCCAGCGGGTCCAATCTGGTACAAGAGGTAGATGATATTGCCAAATTGTTATGCGGGATAAATGGCGAAGCAAACGCTCACACCTTCCGCACATGGATGTATGCTTTCATCGAGGACCATTGAAATCAACAAAGCGGATTGATAATCGATTGGTGGAAATCATTAGTAATGACAACATTGGTGAGCAACTCGAGCGTGAAGCGTACTTTGACTTCAAAATGACTTCTATTTGGTATACGCGGTGACCTCACAAGGCATCTTCTCAATTTGGATAGATGTGGTGTTCTTTCGAGGACCCCATTTTGAGTGCTACCCACTGACTTACTTCTTGTACTGCTGCGTGCGAAAGATTTCAAAGTGGTCGATGATGGATTCTTCTACGAATTCATTTGCGAAGGTGAGACGAGGGACCTAAAGGCAACGGGGTGAGCAAGAAGCGTGGGAAGTTGTGTCGAGGTGGTAGTCTCTTCATTCAGTTTGCGGATTTCACATACCTCAGGGTCACCGGCTTTTCTGGAGAACCGGTTAAGCTGCCCAGATATCGAATGATAGATTGATCACCATGGAGCTGAGCAGACAACTTGTGGAGATGCACGACCTTCAGTCGAAACGGCACAAGTCTACGGGCTTCTTCCCGATCACTGTGGGTCATTATAGCTGCCAGAGCATTCATAGAGCTCGAGGAATGGAGCGGAAATGTTCTCTGAGTACGAGCAAGAGTTCTTCCCGGCACGGCTGAACTTCGATCCATTTGGAGTAGCCAGGAAGACGATCTCCCAGGAGTACGCACATGTGCCTTCATTAGAAGATTTCTGGATGAAGTGCAAAAGTGAGTACGAGGTTAGAAAGAAAGATTTCAGCAGGCTATCAGCACGGCAAGTGTTCGACTTTGGATTAGCACGGATACCTGCGGATCTTAAAGATGATGGGGTTGTGTTACTTGACACATACCATCAAATGGGAGGAGATAGAGTTGTACTTCAGGAGAACGTAGGGGGCTGCCATACGATTGAGGAAAGGTCTGCCGCCGTTCTGGTGAATACTTCAACTAGTTCTTGTGAAGGGATATTGCCTTGATGAAGCATTGATGAATCAAGTCACGGGCAACTTCGGCGCAGGAGATTCCCTCAAGAGGAAGCACGGAGGAGAAAGCAGCAGAAGGCCCGAGAAGATGAAAGTGCACAGAAGGTCTCAATCGAAGGAGAAGATCACTTCCACGGCTATGACGTTAGTTCGGCTTCTCCAGCATCCAGTACTTCACCGATTGTTGCACCTCAGCAGGACACTGCCATTCCTCAGTTGAATCCGGCAACATTCATCTTCTCTCCTCAGCCACTCCGTTTATTTTTGTTCTGAAGAAACGTTGAAGCTGCAGATGGTAGAGTTTGAAAGAGCTTTGTCTTTGGATGATTCAGAGGATGGCAGCCACAACACTGTAGCGGTTTCTGATGGAGAGGAATCAGAGCGGGAGATAGTAGTACACTCAGCAACTTCTCATTCTCCGAGAAGTAATTTCTCAGAATGGTTGACTTCACAGTTGGTTCCAGAAGCTAGAGTGGAAATGAACTTGGAGGAACACGACTTGCAGCTGCTCCTGAGTCTAGGCGGAAAAGACAGAAAACCTAAAGTTGCTAAGGTAACTTCAAGGTTGATCATCGAGGAGTCGGGGCAGAAGTTTGTTGAGATGTCGTTTCGGCGGAAGGGAAGAAGAGGATGAGCTCACGGGCGAGAAGACATAACTTGATAAGCTAGAGTACTATCGGTTGAGCCACCACGAAGGATTGAAAGCGGGGGACACACGAGACATTGATAGATGCTCTATTCCTTAGGCTTGACAGAGAAAAGGCGGAGAAAGTTGAACTTCAGAAGCAAGGTATCTCAGTTGTGCGAGATCATTGCCAAGGTTGCTAAATCTTCCACTCAGCCCATTTCAGCTCAAAAGCAGGTGAGTGATCATCTGATGTAGGAAATGGAAGATCGAGCAACCGGTGAAAGCTATCGGCGAATGGAAAAGTCGATCATTCGTCAAGAAGCTTTGTCTGACTCGGAGAGGTGCGGACCCGCTAAAGGTTATGAAAGATGCGACGTGAGATCATTTGAAAGCAATTGGTGGTGACAAGCATAGTAGATATGAACACGATTCTTTGAGAGTAACTTTGAGTACTTTGGCGAAATCAATAAGCTGCTGAGAGAAGTGTTGGTTTGGAGCAGTTGTGCTGACGGATCGGTTGAGAAGGGAAGCGTTTGGAGTTTGCGGTATCTTTCCGTTTGGAGATCTGAGAATTATCTTTTGAGAGGATGCAGGCACTTGAGAGTATGGCATCGTCTTTGCAGACAATATCATTGCTTTCACTCATGAGGAAGTGGTCGGAAATGTTACTTCATACACACGGATCATTCCTAGCAGAGTGCCTAATTCCCTGGAAGGGTCTCTTCTGATGGTGCAGGGGAGAATTGATGGAGCTACTAAGCCTTTCACGATGAATTCCATCAGCAGACTGGTGGCACTGCAGTCGGATATTGCGAGTTCGGGCCGAGCTTGGAGGATGTGGAAGCATGTATCAGGGTATTGAACGAAGGCTTGCTGCAGTTCAGGACAGAAAAAGGAAGTTGTGGCTAAGACAGATGGGAAGATGTTGAATTATATGTTCGACAAGTATATTCAGTATCAGAACAAAAAGAAGATATAAATGTTACAGCTGGCATGACTTTCTTCTTCTATTCTTTCTTCTTCTATTTTCCACGTTCCGGATGAAATTGTAAAACTTTAAAGTTATTGGTTTTGAAACCATTGCTTTAAGTTATGTGGAACGATTCTATTAGTTAAGTGATAGATGTGTCACTTGAGGAGAAGTTAGAGGAGGATGATTGTCAGATGTCATCTTTACTTCTTGTTTATGTTTCAGTTCAGTTGAGTTTCCCATTTGTACTTTCCCTTCTACATTCTATAAGTAGAAGAAGAACCTTCGGGTTAATGATCAGAATTTGTAAGCAGCATTCTTGTGTTCCAGACTTTGTGCTGAAACCCCTGATAGCCACTTGAAGCAAAGGAATATAAAGGAGCGAGTTTCGGAGAACTTTGTGTCACGGTGCATTTTGTTTCTAGCTTTCTATCTTAGATCTTCTAATAAACTTTGTGTTATTTTAGATCTAGATCTGGAGTTGCCTTTGCTTATAATTTTGTGTGTTGATATCTATTGGTTTCTTCTATGTGCATGCAATCAACTCTGTTATCTATTGATTGGGTTGCACATCTTCCCCATTTCTTCCTGTGTTTATTATTTCTTTCTTCTATAAATATTTCCTTTCTTAAACAGTTGCTTACTTGTTGTAGAGCTATACAGCTATGGTTCATGAGCTGAATAGTTAAAGTAAAACCCCATATAGATACTCGTGTCGTGGTACGTGGCTACCCTAATCAGCCGCGGAAAACGTGGCGTGGCTACAAGGTGAGTGCCGTGCTCAGTGAACGTGGCAGTACGTGGTGCGTGGCTACCCACGAATTTCAAACCAGATTCATACGTACGTGGGCAGATTGAATACCCCCTCTCCACGGGGCTCAATTTCCGACTCTCGTAAGCAATGGGGTGCCTATCCTGCATAAGCACTGCTCCAATCCCCTCACCTGATGCATCACACTCTAGAACAAATGGACGAGCAAAATCTGGTAATGCCAAGACGGGGCATGAGCTCATCACCTCCTTGAGATGATCAAAGTCCACAGTGTACCACTTCGACCAGCGAAGGCTCCCTTCTTGGTCAAGTCCTTTGCATGGCTAGGGTTCAATCGTGAGAAATTCTTCACGAACCTCCTGTAATAGGTGCATAGTCCTAAGAATCCCCTCAAATGTGTCAACGTCCTGGGTGGAGGCCAATCCAAAATTGCCTGTATCTTCACTCTGTCCACCTTGACTCCCCCTCCGCCAATCACACATCCCAAGTACAACTCTGTCATGCCAAACTCACATTTAGAAGCCTTTGCATATAGCAAATTAGCTCCTAGTATTCCCAATATCTCGTCAAGGTGGCGGATATGACTCTCCCAAGTCCTGCTGTAAACCAATATATCATCAAAGAAGACTAAAACAAACTTCCGCAAGTGGCGGTTGAACACGTGGTTCATGCTTTTGGAATGTGTGGTGTGCATTAGACAAACCGAAGGGCATCACCAAAAACTCAAAATGTCCATAATGACATCTGAAAGCGGTCTTATGCACATCCTGCTCCCTAACCTTGATCTGGTGATATCCCGATCGCAAATCTATTTTAGAAAAATAGATTGCTCCCTGTAGCTCATCTAGTAGCTCATCAATACGCGGCACTGGATATTTGTTCTTGATTGTCTTCTTATTCAATGCCCGATAATCAATGCACATCCGCATGGTCCCATCCTTCTTCTTCACCAACACTACTGAAGAAGCGAAAGGACTAGAACTCGGCCTAATGTGTCCCATGTCAATAAGCTCATGGATGGTCCTCTCAATCTCGTCCTTAAACCGTTTGGGGTGACGGTAAGGAGTAGTAACCACTGGTCTAGTGTCCTCGAGCTCAATCACATGCTCAAATCCCCTCTGGCGGTACACCAAGTGGTATGTGCTAAAAACCGAATTTTTGTGCTTGTCCAATAGCCCCTATATATCTACATGATACTACATTACAAAATTGTCCATCCTCCGAGTTCTTGGTAAAGAAACCAAGCACTGATCTTGCCCAATCAACCCCATTGTGTCTGTGAATCCTCTCGATCCTCTTTGCTGAAACAACTCTGGGTGCTTCTGAAGATAAACCTCTTAAGGTTACATTCTTTCCTTCGGACTTGAACTTGAGTTCCATGGTCTGAAAGTTAGTCCGAAATTCTCCAAGAGAATGGAGCCACTGTACACCCAGCACAAGGTTGGTCTCTCCAATACCAACCACATAGAAGTCATCGGTGACTGTATGGTTACCCATGGTGATACTCAACTGCGGAACTCGCTGCATGCATCTCATGGACTCACCATTGGCTACCACTACATTGAAACCCTCAAAGTCTTCTGCCTGCAGTCCCCGCTTCTCTACCAAAGATGCATCAATGAAATTGTGGGTGGCCCCACTATCAATGAGCACTACAACTCTCTCCACCCTGTAATGTTCCCTAACTCAAAATGCCTTGACCTCGGGTACTGACAATGCTTGATAGTCTCCTGGGGAAAAGTCTCCTCCTCCTGTTCAATCCCTGCGCTATCCAATGCCTCCTCATCTTCATCTTCTAACTCCTGATGGTACCGCTCCTCCTCGTTCTCACTCTCCTCAAAGACCTCTATGAATTGGGCCCTTCCTTTCCCTCTACAATCATGTCCTGGAACCCATGGTGTGCGGCAATCGAAACAGAGTTTCTTTCGCCTCAACTCCTCCCGGTCCTCTCTCGATACAAATGGTCTCCTTGTGGTATCCTGCCTGGGTGGGGGCCCCTTTGGCTGTGAACCCTCAGTTTTCGAAGGAAAACCCTTAGGCTGATTTCGAGGGGGAAACCTCGATTTTGGAGTGGACAACTCCAAATCTCGTGCTCGCCTAATCGCCTCATGTAGGGAGGAAGGCTCAAATGCCTTCACAAATCCTGCTAAAGCGTCCGTCAAACCTGCCATGAAGAGTGAAGTCAACCTCATCTCTGAAACATCAGATACCATCACTGACAACCTCTGAAAATCTGCAATGTATTGATCCAGAGAACCTGTCTGCCTCAAGTGGGTCAATTCCCTGAAGTGCCTATCTGGGTCCCTCCTGTCAAACCTGCTCATCAATCTCTGTGTAAAATCTGCATATGTAGTGATATGCATGTGCCCCTGTGTGATTAATCCATGATGCCACCAGTCATGGGCATCTCCCTCAAGGTGTAGGATAGCAAACTTAATTGCATCTTTCAGCATGGATTCAAGTCGAAGTAAGTCTTCAACTTCTGAATCCAAGACTGGGCGGTACACTTCCTAGAGCCATCGAAGTGTGGAATAGAGATCTGTCCTAACCTCTTCTGAAACTCAGGTACCTGTGGCTGGTAATCTCTCCTAGGCCTGCTGCCAATCTTCATTTTGCAATACTCCTGAAATGGCATGTTGTCTCGGAAACCCTCGCTCAAAGTCCGGTACTTCTCCCAGCAAGATTCTTCATCCACAATGTCTAATGAAAAGGCTGCCGTAAAACTCTGCGAAACTTCCAGATCCTTTAAGAATGAAGGCTCGTGGAGTCCCAATGGCCTGGTAGATGCATGAGGGGACCCTTGTCCCGAATGTCGACTCTCACTTCTATTACCATGTTGACCCATATTGCTGGCCTCTCCCTTCTCCGCATGAGTCTCGATCCTACCCAGTGCTAACCTCTCAGTAAGCTGGCTCAAATAGAGGTTGGTAGTCTCCTGCTGCTTCACCATGTTGGTGAACAGTTGTCTCATCAGATCTACTCCCATTTCTTCACTGTCTCTGTCTCTGTCTCCCATCTTTCAACCCTAACAGGCTGGAGGAACAACCGCTCTGATACCACTGAAATATCCCTTGTTGGGATCTTACCACAAAAAATGACAAAACACAGAAATTTGCAGCAATATGCTAAATCTGATTTTTGCAGATTTTATACAGAAAAGTACAGCTAGGGCAGCGAACAGAAAAATGTGAATAACTCTTAAAATACCCGTCCAAATTACTTGAAATTTTAAGAGAACAAGATAATAAATGTAGAACACAAGGAAATATTTTTGGAATTTTTCAGATAACAGAATGCTGCCAGAAATTTACAGCGTGCCTAGAATAGCCGGAAAACTTCGAAAATTAATATCTTTTCGAATACAAATGCAATAAAGATGAAACTTTGGAAATAATATATATAAAAATAGTAGATAACTCTCCAACCTTCAGATCTGAAAAAGGACTGCTGGAAACCCTAGAAATTAGGGCTGCAAATTCCCAAACAAGTCGCCCCCTTTGGAAAATGGCCAAAACCCTTGTGAAACCCTCTGTAGATGATGCCGAATCCTTCCTCTATGGCTGCCATAGGTCTGATCCGAAAACCGGCTGAAAATCTCCACAAAAACTCTCAAAACCCTTCAAACCCTAATTCTGAAAATCCTGAAAATACCTCTGTAAAACAGCCCTGAAATCACTCCAAATGACAAGCTAGGGTAGATCTTTCACTACCGAAGAATGCCCTGCTAGCTAGGGATGGATCTCTCACCACCGAAGCTAGGGTTCCCGTGGGATCTTACTCCACAAGCTAAAAGTTGCAAACAGCAGTTGCACCATGAAAAGAAAATATGAGTGTATGTATGAATGAATCCTTTCACCCTTACCTCCTTTTATAACCTTTTCATGCCAAAGAAACCCTAAAACCACTCAAGGCGCACTTTCCCAAAAAGAGGGCCTTATTAAAAATAACTTAAAGTTGCTTTTTCCCTTCCTAGGCGCCTAGGCCCATAAAGTAACCTCAATGAAGAAATATAACATTTAATGCCATACATGTCCTCTCAAGTCGCCAAAAAGGTACTTTAAGTGGCCCCAATGATGAAACATAACATCTAGTCCCTTTTTAAAAGTGTACTTTATGATCCCCGACAATAAAAATAAAACAACTGGACTAGGCCCATTAGACCCAATAGCAAAATGCCGTAAATGATATAGCAAAAACATAGTAGGAAATGGGCGAGGGAAAAGGGACAACCTATCTTCATGAATATAACCTCCATATAGATTAGTCCCTTGGGAATGACCCTTTTCGAAAAAGTCACCAAAGACCAACGAAAAAAAAACAAATATAGAAAATATCAATTAGGCCTTACCATGTCAAAAAGCTCCACCACCAATTACTAGATATTACAATAATGCTTCATTATTGAGTAGATTTTCAACAAAAAACAAATTGGGCTGATACTAGCATGCAAAAATATTAAAAATTAAAAATATATAAATTTCAGCCTTCTAAATAAGAATTAACCACATATTATGCATATGAAAAACAAAACAAGCTAAATAGCCACAACAAACTACTCATACATTCATAATTTCAATTGTCCCTACCATATCTAGTTGAGGTGTTTATTACATTTATGATTTATCTCATACATGCTATTTTTATCCATGTTTAGGATGACTTGTACTTGGTCCTTATGTAGAATAATGAGTTTTCGAAAACTGTAATTTCAGCTGTAATGATATATTAAATTTAAAATATACCTTTCAGAATAATGGTGCCTGTCAAAACTGTAATTTGCAGCAGTAATGATATATTAAATTTAAAATACTCTTCCCTTAGAATAACCCTTGAAAACTATACTTTCTGTCTAATGATATATTCAAAAATTTCAGGGGAACTATACCTTCTTTAAAATAATGGTGCTGTGCCAAAAATGTAATTTGCAGCATGTAAGATATATTAAATTTAAACCTAATTTGAAAAAATAATGAGTAAAAAACACAGTGTTTTTCCGTGGCCAGGATTCGGCTGGGTACATTGCAAAGTATCCAGCCGTATCCAAGACCTGCATGGCCGCTCCTGCTCCCAAGAAACATGCCATACCGGCTGCCAGGGGGTCTAGAGGTGCCGTATCAGCTACAGCCTACAACTATTCCATGATGCAACAAAGGTTTGATTGTTGACAAGGTATCCCTTAGGACATTGGAAAAGTAGTAAACAAATGGTTTTAACAACTTAAGCCTTGAAATTACAATTCTGTAACAGCAATTTTATCTTCTCTGCAATCAAATTTTAAAGCATTATTTTATCTCTAATTAGCATCAACCTGTCAACTAGAAAGAGGCATTTTCTGTAGACTATGGAGTTGTTATATCCATTTGTGTTCATGAAACATATCTTCTCATGTATGACTTTGCTAGTCCCATCAGAGCCTTCTGAAACTAATATGTTAGAAAAAAAAAAATTATAACTTTTCAAAGATCTATTTAATCAATCCCCTTTCAAATCTCTTATACCATTAGTTGAGAAAAGCACAAGGATCAACAATAATAGCACAAAATCAGAAACAAAATTCAATTGGCCAAAAGAGTCTCTCAACAAGTAGATACATCCATAACACACACACCTACAATATTCCTATGGCAAGGAACAAAAGAAAGCACAAATTGTCATGATATGGCTTTATTAAAGGTGACTGTCAATTTGTTTAAGTGAAAGGGATATAAAAAAGCCTGAGCTCAACAATAAACATTGACAGGCCAATTAGCATTTAACCTCCCAAATGTCACTTTGGACAAGGAAAAAGGAAGAAAAAGATTATTTAATGTCTGTGAATGAACAAATTAGGTCAATGGGATTTTGTTTCATTACTTTGAATTTGTGATGAAAATTTCATTGGTTTTTTGAGTTTCTTGAATAAACAATTTAGTGATTATAGAATATATAATTAGTCCAATGAAACCAAAAAGCTTTATGATCTTGTATGCTCCTAGATATCGATGGAAAAGAACTTGCATATTCAAGGATAATGGCATATATCCCTATCATTTTTCACATCAACCAGTTTGAAACAGAAATCATATTTGTTTTACTATATATAAGCGTTAATTAATAATAACAGTGGCATATTGTAGTCCAACGAAAACCGAATTAGCTAGTTTGATCAGGAGGCTCATTAGTCAAAGATTCCCGTTAATATTCAAATAATGGCATATTAACTAGTTTTAGCATGACCAGCTCAAACAGTATATATTTGTCTAGTTGTAATCACAGACACAATTCAAAGGTCAACTGAACTCACATTTGACTTTTTTGAGGGTGCATATAACTACAAAAGTAGAAATTTTCAATTGTGGTCTTTGCTGCTTGGTGGTTTTGGCATGGACCCAGCAATCGCTTTTGTGGGAGTTCTGAAGATCAATCTGGACAGCTTGTTTTGGTCTCCATCCTCCATGAATATGTATATATCATGGTAGAAGGGTGTTTTTAGTTCACAATCAGATGATCACTAATATGTGCACATGAGACCTTCCTTGTGGAGAAGCCTCAAAGCGATCTTTTGAGGAGATACCTTATATATTGTTCAAATATTGTACCCTTGGGTTTCAACCTCGTGATTAAGCTAGGAGTAAACCAGCCCTTACCAATCAAACTATGCCAGCAATACAATCAAATCACACTAGGAATACAAATAATGGCATACTATAGTCCAAGTGGTGAAACCAATCTTGGTAATATGGCCAAGAGGTTTCGTATGTCCAAGATTCCTAGCGTATTCCCGAATATTATTAGCATCAACCAGATCAAACAGAAAAAATATTTTCCTTGAATAAACACAGTCCAGTCTCAAAGAGAGAAATAGTCTTTTATTTGATTCATTTTTAGTGCGTACTTAAAAATTATCTACATGTGTTAGAGTCCCTCTCCAAGTTTGTAAACCTTTTAAATACTTACAGAGAACTTAAAGACCATATCAGTATATAACAAGAGACCAAAATAAATTTGCAAGAGAAAAATATAAGGCCCCAAAACACTGATATTGGTTCCAATACACACAAGAAACTAAAATGGCATGGATAAAACAATAAATTTTATTCAACAAAAATATAAATATTCTTTGAATAGCAGTTATGTCCGTACCCATTTGTAAAAAGAAGAGCAAATATTTGTGATGCAAATGACTGGCTCCAAAGCTGGACAATTAAACGGAGAATAGGCTCTCCATTTTCCGGCATTTGGTAATAGTGTTCAGCAAGCACCTCATAGAAGCATGGATAGCTTCTCAAAAATCTTCTGCAGATTTTATACCATATCTTCCTTCTGATCAAACAGGATCTAGTGTTTCATGATTTATTTACCATACATGTTAGAAAATATTATTATAAAAGCCTGGTTAATTGGTTAAGAATATATTTTTATACATAACGAGATTGCCACTATAGTTTAGGAGGTTATTTCATTTTAAAACCATTAAAGAAATATGTCATTATTCCTCCCTATTTATTAGGAGGTTTTGAAAAGACCTCTCTCATGGCTAAACAACTACTGTTCTTGGGACACTTGAATCTGAATGAAATTATTATTGTTGTGCCAGAGATTAGACAATGACTATGCAGAGTCCTGAATAATTTCGTATAACAACTATCTTAATCAGTCACATTAAAATGTTCTATATTTCAAATTCCTTTCATCTGTCTTGCTTCCTAGTCAGGACTTCTTAAGACTTTTTCTCCTGACAGGTGACATCATTGCAGACTCATCTCTGGATTACTAACATGCCAACCCAAATCAAAGCTAAAATGAATAGCCATGTTTCTGCTTTTCCTCTAACTTTTTCCCTGTAGGACTTGGAGAAAGAATACTTTTAGTATTAGTATGGAGGATCTGTTTCCAGACAAGACATTAAATAAGACTTTAATGGCCATTGATCATATGAATAGTCTGGGATACATTTTCATGGAACACAAACAAAAGGCCCAGCATGGTTTTAGTTTATGATCACCAACACAGAAGTGGCTTATATTTTAAAGTTCATACCTACACACCCCCTCCATCATTCAGAGTCACATGTTCAATGCCGGAAAAACTCCCTACTAAGGGTATAGCTAAGACTGAATACCAATGAATTTTGGTTGATAAGCACCCTGGGAAATAAGTCCTCCTACAATTTATTTATCTTTTAAAGTCTTGTGCTAGGATCCAAGTTCTGATCAAGATTGGTTATGTAGGCTATGGCAGCATCAGAGGTTAAAATGCACATATGCAGAGATTCATAGTGGAAAATTCTAATATGCTGTGAGTACTAGATTTTGGCTTAGAAAGATACTTTGATTGGTTTAACTGGGGAAAATTAAGTACTATAGAGGATTAGTGTATATAAAATTTATTTAATTACTGTATGAATGATAATTTATTGAATCACAAGTCTTATGGCCACAAACATGCTTAGTATACTCATTAGGATCATCACACTACATCTCTGATATGAAATGTTTAAAAGGAGAAATTGATTTAATAAAGACAGGTCAAATTTATTGCTATGGAGAGTCTTTTACCATATAAGCAACAATTTTAATGCAAAGAAAAAGGAACATACAAAGCTGTATCAAAAGGTATGCTTGAACTTTGTCCCCATCGAACATAAACTCAAACTTTATCCATTATTCTTACATGGGAAGTTTTTGACATGCTTTTGCATTATTTATAAAATGCGTGTATATACATATACTGACAGAGGACGGAAAGTTCTCTCCACTTTGTCCCTCTTGACATATTTATGCATTTTTAGAAAAAAAAAAATGATAAAAAAATTCTTTTGTTCGAACTTAAAGATGTTTTCTTTTAAACTTTACCCATGCGCGAACTTGAACCAAACTTTATCCTTGTCGAATATGAACTTGAACTTGAACCTTGTGACTTAGGTTAGAGTCTAATCAAAGAGTAGGAGATGGGAAGGGAAAGAGAAGAGGTTTTGGACCCCCTCTTCCACGCAGACTTCTCCAGAGAGAAGGTTGTGTTTTAGGAAAGGGCCGAGTAAAGGCTCTTCTGTGCATAGAATGTAAGTTCGTTAGCTGTCATTTTATTGTAATAATGGCTACAATGGCTCGGGCTCCTTGTATTTCTCCTCTAGCTAAGTCCCCTTTCAAGGCCCTTAAATGTAGACAGTGGTTCATAGTTTTTGGATTTTGAATGGAGGGCAATTGGACATCAAAAAAATGTAGGAATTTGTGCCTATCCGTGTAAAGTTCCCATACTCAAAAGAGTAGTGTTGCAGACATTTTGACATGTGCCTAAGGTGTTTGCCGAACCAACCATAGTAACAAGGTCGACCGAAACTCGAGAATTTTCATCAAACCTCAAAATTATTAAAGGGCTGAACCCAACACATTGATTGCGACATCAACCCTCATTTTTGTCCCTTAAACTCTATTTTTGAACCCAGTGATGGACATAGCAAATGTATTAATGGTAGTACAGACGCACTGTGTCAAGGTGTTGTCCCTCATTCTATTAATGATCATGTAGAAAGTTTTTGTTTTGAAGATGGTTAAACTTAAAATTGTAAATTTGTAATTTTAGATCCCAATGTCCCTATGACCTAAACATGAAAATTCAAGAGCGAGTGCCACTCTCTAGTATTGTATGATCATAAAATTTACAAATTATGAAATACTGTGAACATTGAGCGTTGAAATATTTTCTTTATATCATTTTCATATTTATTTCTAGGATTATGATTAATTTTGTATGTTATAAAGTTTCAAACCTTTCAAGACCTTTTGGAAATTCTGAATATTAGCAAACCTTACACGTTCTCGAACCCACCGAACTTTTCGAACACTATCACTATGCAAACTATTGTGCCCGAACTTGGGGGTAGATTTTGTCATCTAATTCAAAGGTTTTGGACCATGCCTTTCCCCAACATGAGTCCCTATGTTGTGCAGGCAACAACTTTGTGTCTATTTGGTTGGCTTCTTGCTAATTCAATTGGTGTTGTTTAATCCAGTACTCATGTATTCAACCATCTGCTTCTCAAAGGCTTTGCCTCTTGCATCTAGGGATTTATTAGAATGATAAACATGTTGATTCCATCATAAGTCTTTCACCTTTCCACAGCAAACATGTTCCATGCAACATAACATCATCATAGAATAGCATAAAGACATCATACATCATTCACTAGAGTGAACATATTTTACCAAGAAAGGTCTTATTTCAGTATACACAATGGATCGGCCCTCATGGGAACTGTCACAAGAGCGTTATGCATCATAGCACTGTAAGAAGCTGCCAAAACAACAAAATTATGCATCTAGACGTGCCACCCTTCTAGGGTAAGAACAATTAAGACATTTGTTTCCTCAATTGAGTCGTGACCTCCGAGACCAACAAGCCCTACTCGTAACAATAAACAACAGATCTAGCTCCTTTCCAAAGTAGTAGCACTACAAGAGGAATGAAATTTAACATGTGATTGGGATTTGAGGGGAGAGAGAAAACACCTAATTCTGGATTCTGACACTAGTTTCGCACTCTTTGACATACTTGGACTATTGACATATATCTAACTCTATATCACACTTTACTCCTTCCCCGGTTACCCATACATCGTATTCGTCACCTCTATCCACAAGTTATACTTACCCAAGCTCGTTTCAGTCTATATAGGAATACCTATGAAGCCTACGCAAACATTATCCATTTCATAGATCCCTAATTTCACCTTCTCGGATACTACCATCACCTCCGACAAAATCGTTTCCCAGATATTGCCCTTGCATGGACAATAGCTACTTTTCAAATATAGGCACTTTCATTAGGTCGTCCTAGGCTTGATTCATGGGTCGACTTTCGCAGGAAATTAAAGTGTAGTGTCCCTTCTCAAGGCTAGTTCATTTCGAAGACCTTGGGCCCATTCCACTTCCCGTGGGCTAAAAGGGAAAGAGCAAGGGAAGTATTTAATGTCATGATTTTCAATTGCTTTTGTAGCTTTGTATTATTTTTTAAGTAATTTTCTAATCATAGCTTAGAGAAGTCAAGTCGGTTCGAAAAAGTGTAAAAGCCACTTGAAAAATAAAAGAAAAGGGAACTCATATGTCTCCAAGGAGGTCGGTCCTCTTTGGGAGGATTATATTTTGGTTTTGGCACCACCTTTAGATATAAAAAGGGGTTGCTTGGCTTGGAGAAGGACATGCTTGTTTTGGAATTCATTTTCTTGGAGTTGGAGCACAAAACTACTCTCTCTCTTGCAATTGAGGACAGAAACCCTCTTTGCACTTGATTTGAGGATAAAACCCCTCATTTCTTCATTGGTGATCTCATACGGAGGTCACACTTGGTGTTACATTCAAATTTTCCTTGGGAACACGCCATTTCCAGCTCATTGTAAACCCTCTCCTAGGGTGGCGACTTGCATAGTGGAAGGTTTTGGTGATATCTAGTGCATGGCACTCCTTTCTTTGTTGATATTTGGATTGTTCCTAATTTATAAGGCTGATTACATTTTACGGATTGAACTTTGGGCCTTGGAATCATTATTTCCGCCATTTTTGTAAGTGGGTTCACTGTTGTTGCAAAATTAATTATTATACTTCAGCTAGGGTTCTAAAAACTCATTTCTTGGTTTGTACTTGCTCTAAAATAATTATTATTGTTCCCTACATGCTTGGATGGTGTAAAAGTGGTATTGGTGGTGAATAATTGCAATTTCCCTCTTGCTGTCATAAGATTTCAGACTGTTGTAGCTTGCTGTTATAAATTTCAGTTTACTGTGATTTGGGTTGGTGTCATTTCTCTTTTTCTTTCAGCTCAGCCCAGAAAGGGGCATTACGTAAAGAAGAGACACCTATATACAAATCACCACTTAGATCATCATCCATCCACAAACTAGATAGACACCTTGGAGATCACTTTACAAACGGCTTATACACATTTCAAATCAGACAAGAGTATCCCTATAGCAGTCCACAAAGGTAAATCTAAAGTACAATCAAAGTTGCACAGTGCCAAGCTATGTCACAAGGTACACACTGAATTTATGGAAAATGTTCAAACTTTGGCAAATTTCATCCCCATCGAATTTTATCCATTACTTTAACCTGGGAAGTTTTTGACATGATTTTGCACTATTTTATAAATGTGTATATATACATATACCAAGTGAAAACAAAGAACAGAAAGTTCTCTCTACTTTGTTCCTCTGACATATTTATGAATTTTTTTAGAAAATTTAAATGATAAAATAAATTATTTTGTTTGAATTTAAAAACGTTTTTTTTAAACTTAATCAATTAGCAAATTTGAACCGAACTTTATCCTCGTCGAACATGAATTCAAACTTGAACCTTGTGACTTAGGTGCCAAGTGTCAAGGATCAAAAGAAGGAATGAAGGATCACTTTAGATTACACATTGATTTCATAGTTGCACACTCACATAGGAATCGGGAGAACTATGTGTGCCTTGATCCCTCCTTGGAGTATTGGTACATAGTGCAACGCTCAAATGCATTGGGGCATTGTTGAGATCAGTCAAGCCCAATAGTTCCTAGAGATTTTTAGTATGTGTTGTTCAAGTGTATTTTTGGGTTTGGACAAATGAGAGATCACACAGGCTTCATCGCATCATATTGTAGCACTTCAATACCCTAACTCAAAGCGCAAACACAGGGAAACATCTCTAGAAAGTTGCAGATGCTCCTAGACAGTAGACACTACCATCTGCCATGGCCATTATCATTTGCCTTAGTCAGTACCATTCAATGGTATTGTTTGCCTCAACTGGTTGTGTCTACGCATTGTTTAAGACTATCCCATCCACCAATGAGCTTGACAACACCTTCCTAATCCAGATCCAGGTCCCTGTGTTCATTGCACGCTCATTCTTCAGGCCAAATCAAGTTGTTCATTGTGTACAATATAGCATTATCCCTTTACTTTCTATCTCTAGAATAATCACATTTTTCCCAATTCAAGTTCACATTGCTGCACTTTATTGTCTTCATTCATATAATCTAGATTACGCCTAGTTTCTTATTGTTTTGTATCTTTAGGTGTAAAGTAAGTGAAACATTTTGATGAACCCTACAATTGACTGAACACATCACCCTAGTTTTTCCTTCTCCATCGGGATTGTAGATTTTCCCTTTTAGGGTCTAATTTCAAGACTCGTCTCTAATTTCTCCATATTACATGAATGAATCTCATTGGTTTTCATCATTAGCCCTAGCTTTCTTGGTGCTTATACATTTACATCTTATACAACCTAAGCAATTTAGATCTCTTACACCTATTACACGAAGTGCTAGGTTAAGTGGTGTTATTATTCATCGTACTCGGATTCATTTGACTCATTCTCGTGTTTGTTTGAGAAAATGGTGAACATTGATGAGTTAAATGCTTCTACTTTGTTGATACAAATTTAGAAAATGCACGTATGGATGCAAATGTGAATGAAAACACTTGTTATTATTGAAGAATACCTGATCTTGAGAAAACCATTGATGAGTATGCTTGGAATAGATCTGATTACTATGATAAAATAAAACCTACGGACCTTACCGATGTAGATCCAGAATGTGCAAACAGACTTATAAATTTTGTGAAACATTCAAAAATTCAACTCTGGACATTGATGCTATAATTGATGCTATAATTGATGCTATAACAAACATGTTGTCTTCGGTTGAGTCATTACGGGTGGCATTAAAGTATATTAGTTAATGTTTAATGAACTATTAGTTATCAACTAACTAATGTTCGGTTATGAACTTCCCCAACTATATTGTAACCTCTTTCAGCATAATAAATACAAGCACCTCTCAATGTGTGTCATGTGCCTTTCTCATTTCTCTTCATTCTTTCCATGTTCACATTTTCCTCTAGGAGGTCAAGATTGAGGAGCACGTCATTTTTAGATGCCCCATTTATTATGAGATACAAGGAGATACTATTTCTTCACAAAGACTTGGGTAGTTCCCTATCCACTTTCTTTAGTACCCAAACCAACAATGTCCTGGCTCTCTTTCTTCGAGGTGTTACCCTTCAACGTAAGTCCCTGTTGGGAACCCTAGAGGCCCCAAGTTGATCACCTTTTCTTTCAACCCATCACAGATGTGGGTAGCAATAAGCACCCTTTGGATATTATTGATTCACACGTTGAGGGGGTAGGGTGAGACGACACTCATTTTTGCCAACACTACTACTAACATTCCCCAACACAATATCTCCCAACAAGGATTTGTTCCTTCTCGAGTGTCATGGTTCTACTCCGTGGCATTGTGGATCTTCTTGATTGCTTCCAAAGATCATTGGTCTCAAGGCTTGCGGTTTCCCCTAAGCCATTTGTGGGTGTGCTCACACTAGTCAGCAGTTGAGAATGATCATAATATTTCATGTGGGGACCAGATTTGTCGTTTTTGCTCCCTCTAGAGGTGGCGATTGAGGAGCACTTCATTTTCAAATGCCTCGTTTATAATGAGATAAACAGAAGATACCATTTTGTTAAAATATAGAGCATTATACATCTATAATGCATTTATGTAGTTGTGATTTGGTTGGTAACTGTTCAACCAAATGTAACTACCTCTCCTAATAAATACACCCTGCCTAGATTATTTGAGCAATGCAGTTTGCCTTCTCTGTATTTTTCTTCTCTTTGCATATGCTAACATTGGTATCAGAGCGTCAAAGGTTCGCAGCCCGAGGAAGCCCTTGAAGGGTACGGGAGAGTGCAAATGGTTTGAGGAAGCCCAGTCGCAGTTTGATAGGGCACAAACTACTTGCGTTTACAGTTGTGTAGGGAAGAACGACTGTTACAAAGTCAAAATCTGGCGTATTCACATTTTTCGAGGACAAAGAAGACGGATTTTCGAGGGCAGAGAAGACTGTGTTATCTGTCGTGGGCAAAGTCGATCCAGTCGATGGCGGCAGAGTCAAATGTGGGCAGTTCGAGGGCATAAAGTCGTGGTTCAAAGACCAGTGAAAATCCTCAGAAAAACACAGTCACTTTGTTGAAAAACCAAAGTCGCGAGGGGCAGAATACAGTCGTTTTTGTGAAAAATCGTGGCACTAGAAAGCACAGCAAATCCAACAAAGAAAAACGTGGCGCTAGAAGGCACAGCAAATCCACCGTTCGACGAGGGCAAACACAGTCACCATTTAAGGTCGTGAAAAGCTCCATTTCGAGAAATCGTGGAAAGCCGGGCATGGCAGAGGCAAAGTCGTGAAGGGTGAAGAAAGGAGTTGAATTCTCGAAGGGTTCGAGGGCATTATTTGTTTTCTTTCATCAACAAAGGTATTCACATTGCTTTTGAATAATCAAATTGGGAGGAATAAGTAATAATATTTTTAATATAAGCAAATATAGTTGGAGGGGTGATTTGCATAATTAAATAATATTTGTTGGAAAAAGTAATATTGTTTTATTAAGTGTGGGCAAAAATTTATTTTATTATCTTTGTTATTTTGGAATAATAAAATGGCAAATATTTCACACTTGACTTTGTCGGAGACAAAATTTAACGGCACTAATTTCAATGTATGGAGCCATAAGATTTTAATGCTTGCGGAGTTTTGTGATTGTGATAAAATAATCACGGGTAGTGAAAGTCGACCAACGACGAACTTCGCGGATTATGACAAACGTCATAAGGAAGTGTTATTGCTTCTCAAGTTGTCGATGTCGGATGATATGATACCGGAAGTGTGGAATGCTACTGTGGCAAGCACGTTGCCATGGGCCAATCGAGGGATAAATATCAAACGTCGAAGAAGAGTCGAGTTTTATACTTGAAGAATATGCTCTTTTCCGTAAAGTTACAAGAACGTGGATTGTTGTCTATGCACCTACTTCAAATGAAAGACCCGAGACCGATTATCTTCCATCAACAAAAAGGTGGATGACAATGATATGGTGGCTTTGGTTATGAACAACTTACATTCTTCGTATGAGTCATTTGTGGAGGCACTCCATTTAATGGTGAAAGTCAAACACTCACGTTTCACAAGGTGAGTTCATACCATTGTAAAAGGAGCGGAGACAACTTCAGGCAAAATCTAATTGTGACCATTCAAAGAGTGCTATTGTCACTACTCACTACGATCAAAAGGAAAGTGGAGCGCTCGATCGGTGAGTCTTCCACTAAAGATCGGGGCACATGTTATTACTATCACAAGGTTGGGCACCTTAAGAAGGATTGTCGGAAGCGGAAGTATGATCTTTCGCAACAAAACAAAAGCCATGTGATGAGGAACATGCGGCAGCAGTTGCAGAAGAACAAGATTCGAATGACGGGCGTGCTCTTTATTGTCTTACGACATCATGCTCGCATGACAATGGTACCAGATTCTTTGGATCATTGATTCTGGTGCGTCCGCACACTTTTCATGTCGTAGGGACTAGTATGTTTCATTTACTGCAAATATTTGTTTTGAATCAGTAGTACTAGTTGATGGAGAATCACTTGCAGTAGAAGGGATAGGAGATATATGCATTGTATTGAATAATGCTCATAAACTGTTGGTACGGAATGTTAGATATGTACCTTCTTTATAAAAGAATCTCCTATCTATTCATCAATTAGCTTAAAATCCCAATATTTCTGAGGATTTCTGTGGGAAGAAGTGTGTTGTCTCTGATGTGAAACAAAGACGGATAATTGCGCTTGGTATTGGGGAAGGTGGTCAATATCGGCTTGTTGATCCGGCTACAATCAACATGAATGCACGTGTGGAGGATAGCTCCACCATACAGGATGTGCAGGAGGCTGCAATGCCTTGGGAGGAAGCCATTCCTCACAGATCTATTGACTTGGATACAGTCAACCTACATGCACCTATTGTGGAGGAGTATCTACTATATCAGATGTACGGAGGCGGACATGCCTTGGGAGGATGGATTTCCTCATTCTGAAGAACAATTTGTTGTGGATGGAGACTCCACTATTCCGCATATCTGCGACGGTGCATATGGTGAGATAGCATGCCAAGCCACTCACTCAGAGGTACTTGCTCAAAGGACAATAGAGCATGAACAGTTTGCTCATTGTGTTGTGAACAATCTTTCCCAAGGGGGAGAGAGGAGTATAGATGAGGAGTTGGTTCTCACTCCTACTGCTTTGTTGAGATGGGTATTTCTCCCACCTTGCTAAGACGGATGAGATGGAGATGGTTATTTCTCCTACCATTGAGGAGTTGGTTCGACTCCTCATCGCACATTGATGGTCACATTTCTACAAAAGTTGGATGAGCACTACATGATATTGCAAGGACATGATCGAGGTGACTTCGATTGCAAGATAACCGAGTCATTGTACAAACTCCAGCAAAGCTACACAAGCCTAGAATAGATTTTTCAATCCACCTCTCCGAGGTTCCGATTTCAGCACTGGAGATGGGGCCGACACTCTCGGACCATTAGTGATTCATCGTTGGTCAATGAATCACGTAACAAAGAACCAGTGGACCACTTGCCATATTCTTTGTTCATGGGACCAGATTTTTATTTTGTGGTTCTTCTCCATTTGACAACGCATCACAATCATGGACTATTGATTTTGAAGGACAATCTATGGCACAGTCAATAGATGTAATGACTAAACATATGAACTTTAGGAAATTTGTAAAATTTCGGGACAAACTTGGTATTGTTTCCAGTTTAGTCATTAAGAGGGAGTTAAAATATAGAGCATTATATAGCCTATAATGCAGTTATGTAGTTGTGATTCGGTTGGTAACTATTCAACCAAATGTAACTACCTCTCTCATAATAAATACACCCTGCCTGAATCATTTGAGCAGTGCAGTTTGCCTTCTCTGTATTCTTTCTTCTCTTTGCATATGCTAACATTTTCTTTACAAAGACTGTGGGGCTCCCTATCCTCTTTCTTTTGGTACCTAGACCAACAATGCCTCAAGAGGATTTGTCACACCTTCGACGCAAGTCCCTATTAGGAGCCAGAGGCCCCGGGGCCGATTACCTCTTTCTTTCAACCCATCACGAGATGTTGGCGAAAGAAAGCACCCTTTCGACACTTTGTTGCTTCACATGTCAAGGGGGTAGGTCAATGAGGCATCACTCGACCAGACAACACTACTATTTCTCAACGGAATTTACTCCTCGGTGTCATGGTTCTACTCCTCAAAGTGTTGTGGATCTTCTTAACCGCTTACCAAACTGGGGATAGACACATATTACAATTTTCTTCACTACCACAAGAGTTTCTTCGGCCTTGGATGTTAGGAGGGATTTTATGTGGAGTTCTCTACTTCCTCCTAAGATTACCCACCATGTGCCCCTCAACCCTAGACATTCCTTAGTGAACATTATCAAATACTACATTGGCCCTTTCACAATGATAGACAATGACAAAGATGACTCCTCTATCCCAAGCATGGTCAAAAATGTTTGATGGGACTCCGTCCAATCTTTCTTACTTTCATTGGCCCATGCTCCTTGGGGATTCTTGATCCCCCACATGACTATTTTTATCGTTGTTCCATGAAGTCTCAAAATAGGGGGACAAGGGGCCTGCGGGACGGTGCTTGGAGACGGGGGGAGCGAAGGGGCCTAGGTTTGGGGACAACGGGGCAGCGCAGGATGGTGGCACAAATATATATAGTACTTGAAAAATTAGTTATTAAAAAATGTATAAGGAACAACAAATGAAACTTTGAAATACTAAACACATTGCATTGAACAGTGAAAATGCCAAATATCAATATATTAATATTTATATTCAAAATGATGATTACATTCAAAATTCAAATACAATTGGCCAATGGCTCAATGCAATGAAGACTTGGCACTTGCTCTAACTCTTGTTGTTACTTGTTGCTAATGTTGTCCCTCTTCCTTGCTAATGCTCTCACTCTTGCTTGCTCTTACTCTTGGTTGCTAATGCTCTCACCATCTCACTCTTAGTTGCTTATGTTTTCCCTCTTGCTTTGAATTTTTATTGTGATTTGGAGTGAGGGTGTAACTCTTATTTATAGTTTTTTTGGAGTGTTTAGGGTGGATTGGGCCCATTGAGTATTAGGGTTAGGGTTGGGGACCAAAATTTTAAAAACAAAATGATTTTAAAAAAAAAAAACTTTTTGACAGCCTTATGCCTCTGGGGACAGCTGGGAGTCTTTGAGACTGATCAAGAGACTTCTAGAAGTCTCTGGGACGTCCCAAGTCCCCAAAATTGGGGACGTCTCAGAAACATCCCCTCTTTGAGGGAAACATTTTGGGGACGTCCCGTACAGCTGGTGGCGGTGGTGGGACAGCAGGGGTGTTTCTAGACCATTCATGAAGTCTCGAGTCTCCAAGACATCAATTTCAGGGAGGGGATGGGGAGGGGAGGCGTACCCCGTGGAACACTGATTTTTATTGATATCTTAGCCACATAGGTTGGGGTTTTACTACTTTGGGTTTACTCTTCATTTATTTTCAGTGATTTTGTTATTTACGTTTAGTTAGTATTTGATCATAGGCTTAATTTATTTCAGGCTTAATTTATTTTTTGGAATATCTTGTAATAGTTAATTTTCTTTTAACGAACTTCATACATTTTATCATTTTACTGAATGTCCTCAGTGTCTTATTCATTTCTTAAATAGTCATTTTCTGACGCTATAAAATATTTTTATTTACTGCATTGTGAATTTGTCTAACCCAAAATGTGATAATATATGCCATTTCAAATGCTAGGTGACATAACAACAGGATTTTCCCCAACAGAGAGCTTGTACTTATTTTCAAAACTGACATGTAATCCAACCAATCAGACCTGAAATTAGCCATAAATGTTTTAACTTGTGATTTATAATCAATGGTCATCTTTTGGACAAATTCCTGAAATAAACGTGCAGACATCTCACTACATGATTAAATCAATTCTAACCACTACCCACTGACTTACTCCAATACCCTGTATGACTCTACCTTGAAAGTCCTCCCAAGGATAACAAAGAAATGGTCATCAGAGATTTTACTGTGGCTATCACAATCAATAAAATCTCGGGCTTTGACAAATGGAAACAGCTCATGACTTCTTAACATTATCCATCTAACCAAATCCATCAGTTTCATGAACACAATAAAAATAGCGCTGATATACAATTGCCACAATTAAGACCCAAAACCTTCCTTCTTGACATACCTGGTTTATTTTATGATCAGCCTAAAGTTCTAGCATGTCTCATGGACATCTGTATTTTAATGTAATTGGACTTTCAGAGCGCAAAATTATTTAGATATTTTACTTTTTGTGGTTTTTTAGCTGCATGTAATGTTTAAGACTTGAACCATCTTTGATGACCTATTTCCATGAGTAATAACCCTTTCTTCAGTGAGCTTTCTCGTGTACATTTGTAGAATCACAAGGCAAGGGGACCACAAAGCACACAATGCACCTTGTAAGTGATGTTGGTACAGGAAAGGGTCTGCTAACACATCAACCTGAGGACTTCAACCCAAAGCCAGCTTCCAGATTTGCAAAGCTTTTGGTGCATGCAATGCCTTATAAGCCTGCCTTATCTTACAGTTAATATTAATGTGGGATATAATCCACATACCACTTTTACTTGTATCTGGAGTTTCTACAGTACAACATTATTTAGATATTTTGTTTTTGTGGGATTTTTAATCTTCTTGCATTTAGTATTTAATACTTGAGGTCATCCTTTGATGATCTATTTCCCATGAGAAGTCATTTTTCTGACTCTTCTCTCATTTACATTGGTAACAATTAAGAGTCCTTTGTTCATATTTGTATTGCTACAAGCTAAAGTCGTTTAGTTTCAAACACATATTGAAGTTAAAAAACTAAACAAAAGTTGCAATTTACCCCAAAAGACTCATAAAGAAGACACAATATGGAAAGAAGGCTTAAAAAAAGAGCAAAACAGGTAATGGTTTCTTTTGATAAGATTGGGTTTGTTTAAAAGTTGTGTAATTGTCATTACTGGTTTGATTCGTAAGGTTCTGATATAATCAGTTTATGGTCAAAAGGTTCATAGTAATGTTGGCATAATATTGGTTGATTGGTTTGAGTTGACATGGTAGTTGTTTGGATGTAGACAAACTTCCTGCAAAGTAGTCATTGGGCTTTGAGCACCTATTCAAAGGGAGTTATATGTGAGTATAATAGGAACACCTGCCCAAGGAGTTGGGGCAATTGTTCATCTTGTGGGGTTAACCACTTGGAACTAATGCAGGGTGACAGGTGTGATTGTACCAGAGTTGAACTAGTATTGAACTGGTTAAAATACAATTGTATCTTCAAATGAACATTCTGTACAGCAAGATAACAAAGGAAACAATAAACATGCACTTAAAAACTAGGGAAAGGAAGATAAAAATATTTGAATAGAAATTAAATGAGAGAATAAATAATGTTGACCATCAAATCCATAGATTTTAAAATACAAATTTCTTGCTAACACGTCCATACAAAGATAAATACTTAAAATTGCACAGTTTGGTATTCATTCTATATAATATATATGCTACAGGAAGCTTTTATGTGTTTTAAAGTAGATGCAAAAGATTTAACAAGAAATGAGAATTTTTTTATTATTACCTGAGCTCGCAAATCAACCTCTAACACTACATCTGTGAATAATTCTTGCAATAGATCAAGCCGTTGAGTTGGGGAATCTAGAGCCTGCGAAATGACACAAAGATATATGATGACAATACTCAAGCTCTAGTCATGTAATCAAAAGAGTTATTGCCCCATTGAGAAATTTCAAAAACAACATGATTATTTATAAATACACGAGCATGCTAAGTTAATAACAAAGTATGATATACTTTACTTTGCCCGACTCATATAAATTTAATATATGTTCTTAAATTTTAAGGTGTCGATCAAATTCATGTCTTGTAAATTTCTCTTATGCTGCTAGCTCACTATATCTAAACATAAAGTATCGTAGACAAAACACTTGGAATAAGACACTTGTTTTAACAATCTAAGAATGAGTATATATATACTACCCACTTCAACATGCAAATACACTTCAGTTGCTGAACTTCATATGCACTCTACATGATTGATATTGGAATCAAGATAGATACCTTTCATGAACAAAACTGCCTATCAAGTTTCTCAACCAAAATAAAAAATGACAAACAATTAGTCACTTACCAGCCTTTCACCTAGGCCAAGGGGGTGGCAAATGTTGTATTCCTAGTAGGAAATCACATGATACACCAAGCAATAAATCTGATGTGCTCTTACATAAGCTTCAAGGTGATTTAATTCATTTACTTGAGGAAAAATCATCCTCCACACTTAATGCAAAGATAAGGAAAGTATTGAAAGTAGAAGTCTAAATCCATATACGTGTGAGATTATTATTAATCCCCATTATCAATAGCAAATCGCATACATGCCTCAAACAATAGGATGGATTATCAAACAAATATTAAGAACTCAACATGCACCAATCATTCATAAACTAGTAGACTTACGAATATGTTAGAATTTACTTTAAACCTATCACAAGAACTTGTGCAGGTGGTTACCAAGACAAAATCCATTCAAACATGAAATTCACTTGTTACTACTATAATGTCAATTCTTCCCCATTCAACTATCCTTTATTGGTTCAAGGAAGCACCCAACAAAATAGATGCACCATAACATAAAGATACATAGTTAAAAAAGAAAAACTTGTATGCTATAAAAAAAGATAAGAGAATTTCAATTATTAAAAAAACGACACAAATATATCATTTAAGTAGGCCAAATCATGAGGTTATCAAAACACATAGGATCCTCAGTAAAGGATTTATAGTATTCAATAGATTTCGACTCACGGAAATGTTCTATCTATTGGTTAAGATTCTCCAAGGGTTTCCAGTTAATGATGTGGTGTTTAACTTTGAGTTATCTTTACATGCTATATTTTTACTTCACTTCTTTGTTGCGGCATTAATCCGTCTAATTCCTAGGCTCGCAACATCTTCAAAAACAGTATATATTGCATTTGGGGCAATTTCTTCTATGGATGACTCAATTTTGAGGGCTAACTTTATGGCTTCTGCTCTTGACTTTAAGGTTACTTAAAATAATGGAGACTCGGTTTTTAAGTTTATGCCTTCTATGTATCTAAGGAGCTGAATCAGCTGACTATAAAATTTTCATTATTTTACTATAAGTTTTTCAGAGTTATTGTTTGTCTAGGCAGAAAATGGCTCCTTAGTACTATAAGGAGTCATTTCACAGTTAAGAGTTTCCTGTTCATTAAATTCCTAAGTTTTGATTAGGCCTAAAGAATTTTGTTACTAATGTCTACTATAACTTAAATTTTGTTACTAATGTCTACTATAGCTTAAACCCCTAAGATGCAAAATTATAGTAGGAACTTTATTTCCTTCACAGATTTCACATAAATAAATGATTAAGGATCGGAGTTTTGGTCATGGGTTCAGTAAGAACAAGTGGACATAACCACTTGATGTTAACTCACTCAACAGCACGAAGTTGACATGATGATGTGATTGAAGTTGGCCCCTAGGATCAAGTCCTCTAAGCCATAGCCACTTGACACTCAATTTTTGCACCAAGATCTTAGTAGCAAAAAGCCATGTTTTCTCAATTGTACACATTAAATGCTCGATTTTGACAAGGTGGTTGAGTGTTGACTCAGTCTCTCTCTAACCTTTATTTGACCTTAAATCGACAATTCTATATCAAGTTCTACACACTTTGGGATATTTGCTTGAAATAATTCTATATGTCAGTTTTTATTTTATTTTACTTTGTTTCTTGAAATTTTTGCACAAACATATTTCAGGTCTTTTTAACCTATAATACTAATATCCCTGTCAAAAAACTTTAGATAAATCTGGAAGTTTTTGTCAAAACCCTAGGACAGCAGTATAAAAATTGACTTTTATGACAGCAGCGACAATCTGATTTTTAAATAAATAAACAGCAAACCCCAATGTGCCAAAAAACAGACTTTTATTTATTGATCTCAAATCAGCTACAATAAAAAATACCAGTGTCTGAATACACTTATTTTCTCACAATTGATGATCTAAATGGAAAGATAGATGAAAGATAAGAGCATGCAAACTGATTTGACTGAAATCTGCCCCAGATACTGAAGCCCTAGCTGTACTTGCTGTTTTGGATGTAGAATCAAGCCTGAAAAGTGTGCCCTAGTTGAACTAGATGAACACTTGTACCTTGAATGGTCACTGCAACCCCTAAATGGAATTGCCAAGCTTAGATATGAGGGATTCCGTTCTCAAATTTGTATGCAAATGAGGATTTCATCCTTTATTGCTGATGTAGAAGCAAAAGCTACTTGTAGACAAAGAATTAGTTGATAAATTTCCAAGATGAATGAATAATAAACCCCAAATCTGCATTTGTAACTTCCAAAGCCCTCTCCAAAGTTGGCGCCCCTCCTAAAAATAAGAATAACAATATAAAATTGTTTTATCCTCTCTCCCATGTTGGCACCCCATCCTAAAAATAGGAATAAACAATATAAAATTGTTTTATCCTCTCTCCATCCTAAAAATAGGATCTTGATGCTCATGCAGCCCATTCTATCTTTGGTGCCCCATAATAGAATGTTTTATTTAATTATTATTCTATCTTTGGCGCCCCAAAAATAGTTCTTTATTTTATTATTATTTTATTCCACTTTTGTTTTTTGGATTAAAATATAATTCAAGTGTCCTTTTCCAAATAAAATATAAAAATACCCTTGGACCACTTAAATTAATTTATTTTCCTCTTTAATTCCCCTTAGCCTATGGAAAATTAAAAAATAGGCTTCGGGTATCCAGAATCAATTAATTCTGAAAAGAAGACATTACATAACCTGTTGTATTTCACTTTTTACAAACATGGCTAATATGCCCGTGATCAAAGTCGGCATTCCTACCACTTTCTAATTCCCACCAGGCAGGAACATTCTGATTTCTAGTGGTAATGCCTCATTTTCAGTGGTAATGTCATAAAACCAGCAGTAATGACAATCAGGGAGTTAAACAATGAGTTGGAAAGAAAAGTGAGACTTGGGAAGCCAAAAGTTCCAAGTTAAAGCAGGTTTGGGAATTTCAATCAGCAAGAATCCAAACCATCAAATGTTTGCAATACATGCATTCAAGTTTACACCAAATATAAGTGTGTGTGTGTGTGAGGCAGTTTTCTTGGCTACTTTCTCGGCAGTGGAGAGAGAATTGAACACGTGTCAAGAGGTCTGAGCCAGAGTACTTCATTGTAGCATTCCAAAAAGGAGTCACGTTACAATTCTGTTCCACAGAGGGCACTCTCTCTGTATTTCAGATGTAACGATCATTTTTGCCATGTAGCATTTCTGAATCATAGTCAGGCCATAGCATTTGAGAATTCCAGAGCTAGACATTCCAAAGAGAATGAATTCTTGAATATGTTGTAGTTGTAATTTGTTCCAAGGCAAATAAAGCAACAAGCTAATGCCACAAAGCGTTTTCCTCCTTGTATGTTTTTGGTATTTTCTTTGAAAGCATTTCCATTTTTGCTACATAGCATAAGTTGTCAATTGAGCACTTTTATTCAACATTTTTAGTAGTGTTTTCATGCATTCCAGTCATGCACATTGAAAACAACAACATAATATTGAATCCATCTGTGTAGGGAATTGTGTAGGCTATAACTTCACTGAACAGATTTGCTATTCGAGCAGTTTTATAGGCCTTGTGGAGGGTTTGTCACAGCCATGTAAGGAGGAAAGAAACAGAAAAGTTCAATGAAAGTAATCTGAAGATTCAAGTGCCCTGGGACAAGAGTGGAAGCAGCAAAAATAGATCCAACATCCAATGAAAATAATCAAACATTGCAGACTGTGTTTGAAATCCAAACATATTTCCTTGTCAAAGGATATGTATGTAGTGCAGTTCAAATACAGGGGTGAGACCATATTTTTGTTATTAGACCAAGTTGAGAGCAAGTGTACACATGGGAGAGACCCTATTTGGGCTATAGACCAAGTAGAGGAGTACGTCTATACAAGCAACAGATAAGATATAACAAGAATTGATTGTGAAGGAGGAAATGTAAACAAGATCCGGGTGGATCATGAAGAAACGCAGAGAAAGCTGGGTCTTCCATTTGAAGATATCTAATCTTAACACAAGGGGCCCATACAATAATGAAAGAGAGTATAGAACACCCCTCATAATTTAATCTTCCTCAAATCAAGCCATTGTTGAGTCTTTTGGTAGTTTTGAATTGCACACCAATGCAATAGTCTCCAAGTTATTAAAAAGAAGGGTAATAATGACCAAGGACTCGGAGCAAGGAAGGGCAAGGCAATAGAAGCCCCATTAAGGTTGAAGCAAGACCTCGGTCTGTAGGCTTTGGTTATTTTTGGTGCAACCACAAAAGTCTCTTCAAGAGATATTTTCATTTAGGCTTTAGACCAATGGAGGAAAGGTGTCTTCACCTCCCGTATGAATCAATTTTTTTGGGTTCCCGCATGAATCGTAGAACCAGTCTGTTTATTTTAAGAATAAATAAAAATGTTTAATAATTATCCATGCTGAAGCTTTTTCTGGGTGTAGAAATTGCAAAATATGCTTAAATTTATGTCAATTTCAAACTAAATCAACCACTTCCAAAGCCAATCACCCTTCAAATGCAAGGCTTTGAATGGATCAACAAATTGATTATGAGAAAACATAATGAATTTAAAGATCTCTTCAAGGACTGCCCAGTAGTGTCAAAACCAAAAATAACTAATCCAGAGAAGGATGGATTCCAAAATCCCAAGAAAAAGAGTTAGTTACTAAGGAAAAATTTAAAAAACAACACACACTGATTGATCAAAGTAATTGTCCACACTAAAATGCAAGGAAATTGTTCCTCTAATGGGGAGGAACAGGTAAGTTGAAACACAAGATAAGGAGGAGAAGATTGAGAATCCGGAAGAAAATATCGAAAACACGTAAGACAGATTATGTGGCGATATAATTGAGGAAGACAACGAGGATATTATTGAGCAAAGGAATATGAAGAGATCAAGGCACAAGGAGGATACCCAGAAATGGAAGAAGAGCTTGGAATGAAGATCGAGTAGACAATCAACAAAAAGAAAACAAGAAAGAATCCAGAAGGAACCCAAGGCAGAAGTTGCAGTCGGATTCCAATCTCAATTAGATGAGATCTTAGGCGGTTGTAAGCCCTTCGGGGAAAAAGTGCTTCGAAGAATAGTTACCAGGTCTGGCAGAACCTAGATGAGTTCCAGTCCAACCCAAACTTTTGGTCAGGCCAAACCAGTAAGGAAAACATGGGAAAGGGTTCCCTGGCTCCTTTTGGGAAATCATCAATGCTCCTTCTTGCGATAAAAAGGCTTCATACAAGCAGACTGAGAATAACTTAGAGAGACTTGTTGGGAGGGAGGAGCAGGGAACGGGACGGTGGGGAGGACTGTTGGCATGAAACAAACACATTCTGTACTATTTGTGAGTAAAATAAAAGGAAATGGCAGAGAGCAGTCTATTGTCAAAGTAATTCAGTTATGGTAACAAAAGCAACTCCCAGACGGTACCATTATTTGCTTACGATCATGTGCCATGCAGAGAATTTTCCAACCCGTTAAAAATATGGAATCCCATTTGTGGAAGCCTTCAGCATCGTGAAGAGCTATGACGTCTCAAATGTGGACTAATCTTTTGATGCTCTCCTGTTCTTCCAAGTATTAACAAAAATTGGGAATCTAACATGCTCCCGAGGGGAAACCCACCAGAAATGAGATGACTCAAAAGGCTGCGAGGAAAGGATTGCATCTCTCAGGAAAACAGACGAATCTTTTGCAGCCAAATTCCACCTTCTATTGTGAATTATATAACCCCAATATCACCCTGTACCATGTTTTGAGCTCTCTGCAAAAGCACAGAGGTTATGGCCTCCTTAAAGATTGACATCAAATTTACCCAATGTGGGTGTGTCATGCATGAAGTCGCCTTAAAAGCTGGGTTCACAAATCAAAGGTTTAATTTCGCTATCCTTATCAATAATTTCAACCGCCCAAATTGGTATTCATCATAATTAATTCCCAATCCGACCTTACAACTAAAAAATCGAAAACCCACAACAGAGGATGTAATTTATTCACGCAAAAAGTTATAGAAAACACATACATGGAGATCAGTTCATGGCAAGTAAACAGACCCATGAATTCACTATTGTTTAAAACATCAAAAAGATGAACAGAATCTTGCAGGCGGGCAATCTGAAGCTCACCCTCTGAAGCTTTCGCTGAATCCGCTGAGTGAGAGCAGTGAGATAAGCAGATCTCGCAGCGGGCAAACTCTGTGACATTCTGAAGTCAACCAGCTACAATCCAATCTTGACACCCAATCCTCTTCGGCTATATCTCCGCCACATTCAAACAAACCCACAAAATTCCCTCCACAATATCTCCTGGAATTTGACCCACTTCCAAATTCAACGCTCAATTGCCTTCAGCATTCGCAGAACCAAAAGACATTTCGGGATCAATTTTTTGTTTTAAATCCATCGTTTGTATGTCTGTTTATGTGGGTGCACTAATAATAACAGTATGGACCTCTGCCTTCGCCTTCAAACTTGTTCAATTACACGTATGACACCTTGTAAAGTACTCTTGCGATCTTTATCGAGAAGAGAATTTTATTTCCTAAATTTTTACGTGTGCCAATCCACCAGAGTCCACAGACATTATTATTCCATCCTTATGGCTTGGATGTGCATATATGGCTGATAGGGATTGGAATAGAAAATTTGAATTATCATCAACTGATTCTGACCATTACGTAGATAATAAAAATATCTCGGATGGATACTGACAAGAATATAGGTATTCTCCTCGTGAAGGATTTTCTAGGGTTGAAAGAAGAGCTTGGAGTTTGGGTTTTTTCTTTTCCTTCTCTTCTTTTTTTTTTTTGGTGGTGGGTTAAATAGGGATTGGTTAGGGGCAGGTAAGGGATGGGAAAAGTGGTGGCTTTTTCTCAATTTTTGATTGGGGTAAGGTTTTCAATCAAAGTTATTAACGACAGTGGTTATGAATTTAATATGGAATACATCAAGGATTTAGACATCACAAAGTCAATATAACGAACCAACTCAACTAATCATTTCATGGTTGTTTTATCTTTGTTATTATTGATAAAAAAAGTGTAATTTTTCTTCTTGTCAATTTGTTAGTTGGTGTGCTACGTAATTTTTTTGATTTTTGTCATTTTCAACCTTTTTTTGTCTTTATATTGTGCTCTTTTCAAAAACAAATGTTTCAGTAGTTTTTATTTCGTTGTTAGCGAAGGTAGTTATATTGTCTCCATCAAGACTATTAATTTTTTTCGTTATCAATAACAATTTACCATGTGTAATACAAAATGTGTTTTGTAAAGTTTATTTATCAAATTTTGTGAGAATATTCGTCTACCCCTTTATTCAGGAACATTCCCTTATTTTTGCTTTAGACTTTAGTTTTAATCCAAAAAGCCAAAAAAGATCACTCGAGCAAGTTTATGCATAGATTTATGTGCCATATGTTTCCTCCATTAAGACCTTCCCACTTACTTTTTCAAACTTATATTTATGACCTGTCTTTATCTTCCACCGATAATAAGACCCCTGTTTATCTAATAATACATAGAAATGTAATGTGCTTTGAAATCGATTCTAAAATAAGAACTACTAGGGAAGCCATGGCAAAAATAATTTGCAATTTGCAAATTTGTTTTATTTTTTTGGTAAATAGTTTTCCTTTTCTCGTTATTCTTTATAGGAGTTTTTGTTTTTCTTTCTTTTGATAATAATTCTTTCATTTGACCATGTTTGGATGTAGGTCACTTAGCATCTCTCTCTCCACATCCATGGATTGAGCATGTTCATAATCTCTATTATCACATTTCTTAGCGTGTGCTCCACGCTATCGCTCACTTTGAGGTTTTGTTATTTTGCTTGAATGGCCGAGAACACTCTTAAATAGCTCTTCAGAAAGTTGAGGTATTCTGAAGTATGTAAAATTTCAAGATTGTCTCGCACTTCCGTTGCAAGATGGTACATGATTTGCATAGCTGAAAAGGTGTAGGTCAAGACAACAAAACACATATAACAAACAAACATCGTACACAAAATTATGTATTTCATAAAAGGATACACAAATTGGGCTCGATAAATCTATGTGCATGTTGCTCGAAGTTTTGTCTTTGTATCCAAGGGAATACATTTATTATTTCATTCTTAATCTTTTTCTTGGGTTTTGGATATTGTGCATTTAGCTTGTGGATTGTGTTGTTGTTCCATCATGATTCGTCTAGGTATTGGGTATCTACATTGAATTATTTACCGAAACCAATATGTCATATTTTCTATCAAAAGATCTCCGAGGTTAGACTTATAATCTAGTTAAATCCGATTACGGTGTGAATGATATTTTCAATAATGATTTATTTTGGCTATCATGTTTAGTGTGTCATTCTGAAGGCCCCCGAGGTCGATGAGGAAATTTGCAGAGGGGTTTTAGTGGCGTTCCTGAGGACCTGATGGAAGAAAATGGGGAAACTTTGGAAGATGGTTTGTTGATTTGTGAGTTGCCCATGTCATCTTGAGTCACCCGAGTATAAATTCATTTATGATGGTCATGCGCATGTGATGCCTTCCTGTGCATAGCCACAATATACATGTCTTATTGGGCATAGCCACGCTATACAAAAATCCACTTTCCTTTATGTTGGATTAATTACCCATACACTGATTGTAAGCCTTTGCACTTGGCGCAATGTTAAGAGGATGATGTCGGTGTTGGTGTGGAGTCTAGTAGCACATCCACCAAGTGCCTTACTTGAATGTTTAAAAGGCATTTCACACACATGTTTTGTACATGTCTTAGTGTTCCCTCAAGATTTATTCAGGGATTGGGTATCTATATTCAACTATTTGTTAGTAATAATATGGCATATTTGATATCAAAGAGAGGGTTAGTCATGGTCCATCCCTGCAAAGGAGGTGCAGTGAGTTGTTGATCGGGTATATTAAATTCAAATGTTGTAATCCTCTCTCCAAACTAATGCTCCCGGCCTTGTCCAAAATAAAATCTTAGATGTGTGTATGTATGTTCAACTGAAAGCCATTTAATTTCCTCATCTTCCACTTGATGTGTGCAGGAATCATAGGGTTTGTAATACAATGAATATATGATGATGTTATTTGTAATGCATTTACGGGTAATTTATCTTTATTGTTTTGTTGGATTTGAATGTGGCTTGTTTGCATGAATTTTAATACAAGTTGCTTCCTTACACACTTTGTCCCTTTAACTAGAGTGATTATATTTGCATCTTACGAAGGCCTCCAAATCATGTCAATATTTCCTTTGGATTGGAATATCCCACCACACATTCCTTTAAGCGTGATGTGCCCTACCCTTGGCTCTTGTTAAAACTACTTTTATATAGAGGGTCATCTATTTTCGTATTTCATTGTTATTGTTTTGTATAAACTTCTTTATTTTTGAAATCTCAATGCACACTTGTCCCAAATTCACGTTTCTCATATTTACTCAAATGACATGCCTTTAATTTTGATTTTGTCGACTCTGATTCCCAAAAATTTTGAAACTGAAATATTGTTTTTCTATACAATTTATTCAATATCTTTTCCCCACTTATTAGAATGCATTATTTTCCCCATTAATTTACAACTTGAGTATTAAATGCTAAAAACTTTCATGTATCACGTGTTTGGGTCACAATCACTCCTTTGAAAGTTACACCATGAACACACATCACATAATGATGATGAATTTAGAACAAGGATATCTTTTATTGTTTTAGGTATTTATCCCGATTCACTTGGCTCATTACTGATTATGAAAAGTTGACTTAAAATTCCTTACTGCACGTATTACTTGCTTCAGAATGATTGAATGATGTTTATTGGTCACTCAACGTTGATCTTGTTTATTTATGCACATTACATGTTGCCATTAAATTATTGTAATTTCTTGTAAAATATTAAAACACTTTTATTGCTTTCTTTTAGTTGCAAACATTTATTTTAGAGTATCAAGAGTCACGATAATGTATTGATCTAAATCCCAAAACAACGAAGATTCAATGACGTTTGGCGTAATGAGAGAGTTTAAACATTGTTACCTAAAAATGAAACACAAATATAATAAAAATAATATGCATTCAACTTTTTTATGTTAATGAATCACAATACTGATGTACTTTAGTAATCCCAACTTTTTACAATTCCCTCCACACTTCAAATACATTTACTTCGGCAATATTTGTCATTTCATGGCCTTGTTAATGCACTCTTTAATTGTGTATTATTGTGTTTAATTTTTGTTGAGGATTTATATGATGGAGTAACTTATATGCTTTTATTTTATTTTTGCTCCAACTTTTATTCTTCCATTGCCTTCTTTTCAATCTTAAGATATGTGCTCATAACAAGTGATTAGAAGAGGCCAGGAGGTGATAATGCATTGGAAAATGAAATAAACCGATATAAGATAGCTAGAATTTAGATTTATTAAAATATAATTATCCTAAGTCATGTGGATGTTAGTATAACAAACAATAGAAATGAACATATTGAAAATGAAAGTTATGTTTAGGAGTTTTAAAAATGAAAGAATGGCCTAACTACTGACTCTCATTTTATTGGCCCTCTACGAAGCTTAGCTTCACACCCTCAACCAAATGGTCGTAGATATTTTATAAACATTGTTCATAAGTAAATTATAATTGTGCTTGAAGGAATAGTATTTGTGGAGCAAGAAGTTAGAGCAAATATATTGTAAGAAGCTTAAAAAAGGTCAAACAAAGCCAAGATTGGTAGGTCACTTCTTACACTCTACTAATGAAGAAAAGGAAGAGGTAATTTCTATCGCGCTATAGTCTAGGTTCAGCACAACATAGTCATGCGCATTGACACATCACCTAGACAGAAGTGTAGACACAAAATCACTTACTTTGGGTAATTATTTAGTCCCGATTACATACTTTTATTTACATGATTCCTAAGTACGAAAAGTAATGATTAACCCATCTCTATCATCCCGTTTTGTTCCTACCCCAACTAACCACTTCACTCCACCTCTTGTTTCTCATACACGACAAGTTTTTGCACACAGACACTCAATATTTAGCCTCCTCTATCAAGATCTCTAAGCACAAATTCGTCAATTACTACGGGTTACTTCTCGTGCGTCTCCATCTTTGGATTCCATTATTACATACTCCATTCACACCCGCCATCTCCACTTATTCGCTTCCTCCTAATTTTTTCACCCCAAGCTTCCCATCTTTAATGGGCATAATGACCCACAAGAGCATATTCGAGCTTTCCATGTGGCTTGTCTAGATTTTACGGATGATCATATCCTCTTAGCTAAAATATTTCCCGTAGTCTCCATGATTATGCGATGCGTTGGTTCTATGACCTACATGTCCACTCGGTAACATCTTTATGCATTTGGTCGATGCTTTCCTCACTCACTTCTCTATCAACATCGGCTCTAAGATCTCCTATGCTCAACTCGTGCAACTTAAACAAGGATCTAATGAACACTTCGCAGATTATGTTTTACGATACAAAAACAACTTAGCTAAGATGTCCAATGTGCTTGTGGACTTTGAGCTTCAAGACTTATTCATTCAGAGTCTATTACCACCTCTCCAAGAGAGTGTTCTCTTTGAGACATCTCCTCATTCAATCAACTTGTTTCACCACATAGGAGTACCGTATGACAAAACAATTTAAAAGGTAAAGGTAAGGTATGTGAGGAATACCTAGAGGTCGTGAAGAGGTTATGCACCGTTGTTAAAGACCAAGCTGATTGTAGAGCACTCCTTTTTGTCTTGGAAGGACTACCTGAGAAGCAAAGCAAGACCACAAAATAGAGTTAATAACATAGGTCGGTGGATTGCTTACCATGTTAGATTCGAGAAGCAGGTGCTTCCTCGAAGGGTGTCAATCCACATCTGAATACAAATTAATACTGATAAATATCATGAAATAGAAGGTCCTACTGTAGTTATATGATTTGGGTATCTCACACAACACAATAGTCTAAATCTAATCTAAATGACAAATATAAGATTAAATCTAGAAGAATGGTCAATTGTTAGGGTCTATAGGTATGAAAGAGGGCAGAAAAAAGGTCTGAGTGAAGTCTTGGGAGGATTTGGAGAGTTTTGGGTGGAGGAATAAGCTCGTTGGTCTAAGGGGAAAATGTCAGACACAGAGATCGATGCCGGTTGGGTAAGCGATGTGGGTCATTGGCCACTAGCTATAGCCGAGATTGGTTGGGTAACCGATCACGGTAGGGGCAATTAGGTTTCAAAGGTAGAAAAGAGGTTAATTTGGGATCTCTGTGATTACACGAGAGTATTGGGAGGTCTTAGGTAGGGTGTAGGAATTTAGGTGAAGACTCAAAGCAGGGGTAAAAGGGGTGGTTGAAAAGGTAGAGTGGTTTTGGTTGGTAGGGCATCAAGTGAATGGGCTACGAAAGGTATCCAGGGAGAGGAAGGAGGTGATTAGAAAAATATAAAGGATCTAAAACCAAAGCTAATGAAATCAATAACCTGGTTAAGAATACTTATCAAATATCTAAAGATTGGTAGAAGGTGGTGGTTAGTGGGTGTGCGTAGGAGAGACGAGCCGAGATCTAGTGTCACGACAACAAATATTGAGTTTTTCTCTATGCGAATGGTTCAAGCCTATAAAGTCATAGATTGACTATATTGGTGGAGAGTTTGATGCTCTAGTGCTCGATCGATCATCGAGGTGTCAATTAAATTCCCAAGATGTGAGATCAAAGAAATTCCAACCAAAAAAAGAACCCAAGCGAAGAGTTGAAAATGTTTATTTAAAGGAACAGATGGTATTTCCTTAACCAGGTGTCTGGTCGAGGAATAATTGGTGTCGATTAGGGAGAAATAGTCTTATTTGTTAAAAATAACCTTTTCTCTCCTTTTTTGGTGTGATTCAAGAATGGTTATGGGTTAGGAGTCTTGATTCTCGTTAAATCACACATGGAATTAGGGGAGAGGTAGTTGGCAATTAATATTAGGTTTAGAAGAAGTCTCAGTTGGTTAGGGGAGTGATGACTCAGTCTTAGTTATTAAATGGGCTTGGAATGGGTCCAAGGTGAGGTGGAGAGGTGAGGTGGAGGGGTGAGGTAATAATTAATCTAATATAGGTAATTAGATTAATAAAAATATGTGAAAGGGGTCATGGTAAGGGGGTATGTAATAAAAGGGGACCTAGAGGGTGTCATCCCAATTTTGGGTGTCTACATTTTCCCCTTTTGTCATGTAGCTTGTACTAATGAGTGACGATGACAAAAACAAGAAGTGGATGCCCCAGATATGGGTGGAGGTTATCCCCCTCAAACCAAGAACTAATGTAGTGGAAGGTAGAATCGGTGATGGGTTTGATAAGGTTGTAGGTGATGAAAAATGGGGTTATTGGAAGGTATAGGCAATAGTGATGATAGGGTGATCAAAGGTGTTGGCATTCAAATGCACGCACATGCTTAGAATGCAAAAAGGTACAAGGTTGAAGAACACATAAACGTTAATTCGTCAACGGTTGATAGTTTATCCAAACAAGGGTGATGTGGTCTAGGTATCCAAGGTATAGGATGTGATCCTAAAAACACAATGAGGCTAGTGCGGGGAATACGTATAGGTGTGTTCAAACACCAAAAGGTTTGGTATGGTCGAGATAAATGTCATGAAATAAGGTGAGGTAAGGTCGGTAGGCTAAACAACACAGTAGCATTATCGTATGGTAGAGCGAGTGTAGCGAGTTTGATTGTCATATAGGCGAGGTCGGGATAGCGAAGGTATATAGGCAAGGTCGTGGGTAAGGCCTAGGTGAAGGCAAACATGCCCCAAAGTATCCATAGGGAGGTGGTGAGGTGGTCAGCATTAGTGAGCCTATAGGAAGGTCAGAGGGTTGTGTTAGCTAGAAAAAGGCAAGTGAGAGAAAAAATTAGGGCTAATGAAGCATATTGAGTGATACGGTGGTCACTAAGGTCGGTTCAAACGAACCAATGATCAGATATCTTCGATGTCAATCACCTAGGGCACAACTTGACCGACATCGATCACCGTAGCGGTGAGGTAAAATGGAATCTCACCCAAAATTTGATCATTTGAGCATTGGTTGAGTTGGAAAATGACTAGTGGAGAGGGTATTTGCGAGGAAGATGACAAATAGTGCAAGAGACTGAGTTGGTGAGAGATAAGTGGGTGGAGGAGGTGATTTCGTGGCCTCAAGTGCAACTAGTTGATGGTTGGAGAGTGGAAGCTATTTGACATGGTAGAGGCAGGCGAAGGATCAAGGGGTGCTCAGTTCAGTGCTCCACTATCCCCAAAGCATGGAGGCATCAATAAGTAGAGGTAGGATTTGGGAGTTTTAATCTTGGTTTTTAGAAATATTATTTTGGTTTTTCATTTTTATGTTTTGTGAAATTTTATCGAAATTTGGGTAAAACTAGATGTAGGTGTTGGTGCTCGGTTTTAACCTCGCCTTTTGGACCAAATTTTTTTTCGATCCGCATGGTTTGAAATAATCTTTGTCCTTCCTATGTAGATACATGAATTTTTATATTTATCAAGGTTGTTGTCATTAAACCCTTCTCTATGGGTGTGAATCACGTTGAGCTTTGTGTCGGTTGTAGTTTCTCTTTCTATGCGTACCTATTGGTTGTTTGGTCGTAGATGACGGGTTTTCCCCTTCTTTTATTTTCCATGATCATGCCTTCTTTGTTATTTTTGTCCCAGCATCCGTGGACACACGTGGTTGTCTTTAATTGGACGTGGCACGATGGGTCTATTTGGTGAACTTGTCACTTTTGTTACATTTGTAAAAAATGCCAAATTGGTCTCGTGGCTCGATAATTTCTAATTGGCTATTCAACAATATGAAGCGGTGAAGCAAATTTCTTACTTTGACCCTAAATATGTACACGTGTCATAAGACGAGCAAATTATGGGAAGGCGGACCCTTTTGGAATTTTGAGGCATTATGGTGAAAGGCGTAAAAGTGTAAAAGGAATGCCTAGAGCCCGCAAATGGACACGTGGCCATTTTTAAGTTAAAAGTGGGGAGGCGGGTCAGAGGACTTTGGAACTTTTAGCCTTGTTTTGAAAAAAGGAGTAAGGTATAAAAGTGAAGTGTGACCTGAAGGGAGGCGCATGACGCCTCTAGAAAGCCACGTGTTAAACCTATATTGAAAGTGGGTGGGCAGGCCAGAATGTTTAAAAGCACACAATTCCTCTGAGTGGCATAAAATGCAAAAGTCCCCCTAGGCCCGCCTCAACTAAGATCTTTTCCACGTGGACAACCCAATTTTGAAATTGTAAAAAATAGAGTTAACGATCTGTAAAGCAATGCATTTAATTTTACCGCCATTAATGCTCCTATTGTAAACAAAGGACCTTGGGGATGTGAATATATTCATCTTTTATTGCTAATTTGATGATATTTCATCATTTTTATCTGTGAAGTGCTTTTGAAATATTGTGGGGCTCAATTTGCGAACCAGAAAAGTGTGAAAGTTGTCATCTTGAATTGGAATTACTCAGGCACCTGCAGAAAACCGGTAAGAGTTTGAAACTCCTATGTGTTTTGTGTTTGTTTCCATCAGAAAATTGGTTGAAGTAAAGTTAGGGTTTTTAAATGAAGACTATGTCGTTTTCTTCCTTGGGTATGTCGGGGTCACAAGTGACCTCGACAGGATAACAGATATAGACTTGATGAATGCCGACTTGAATGATTTTCATCAATGATTGAGTAGTGCCCACATGAGTGAATCCTTGAAGGCAATTCGTGATAGTCGTATTGCCTTGGCGGGTGTTATTCCACTTTCTGTCCAATGCCCAAAGTTAGTGTGGTATTGCATGATGAATTATGACTCTGAGAAGAGAGAAGTATTAGACGGGAGCGGGGATGCGGTGTTGACATTAACACCGGCAACCATAAGGGTAATTATGAAATTACCTGTAATTGCAAACCCCATTACTATTGGTATCAAACTTGCCTTGGAGGATTATGAAGTAAAAAAGAAGGAATTTGTAAAGATGATAAACACAAAATGGCTCCTTACAGATAGAAAGGCATCTGCCAAAATCCCCAAAAGATTGGTTAGGGCTCAATTCATTGAAGAGGTTGAAGATATCATTGTGCTCCTGAGTCGGATGGTTGGTTTGGAGACTACAAATGAATTTAAAGAATGGATGTCCACCTACATATGGATTATCTTGGAAAGAAAAGAAGATATTTTTGGGCTTCTTTCATTTTTGATGTAATTCATGGTCATATGGCCACCCTGGCAGCTAAAATTGAAATGGGGGAAACTACAGACTTGGAGTTTTATATGATGACTTATCTAGTATATAATGTTGCAGCACATAGGCGTTTCTCGGCATTATCACCACAAGCTGATGTTAAATGGTGCCCAATGCATGAAATTTTCCCCAATTGCAATTAACTAATTTGAATGGAAATATCATATTAGTAAATGATGTTTTCATTACACCAATTATTTGCTTGTTCAAACCTAGAATGGGGAAGTATAGAATTTATGAGCATGCAAGGCAAGTAATTATGGAGTATGGATGTTACTTCATTCAATACAAGAAGTTCACTTACATCAGAGTTAGTGGTTTTGAAGGAAAACCTTTCAAGTTGCCAAGGTATGTGGATGACAAGCTTTTTGTTTATGAATTAGCAAGGCAATTAGTGCCTGTGCACAAGCTAATTGTTGGGAGGCACAAAATGAATGTTAAATTCCCTATTAGAATTGGTAAGTTTTCTTGCCCCTCCATTATAAAAGCTAGATTGATTGGAGAAGAAATGAAGAGCTTGGCCATGGAGACATTTGTAGCTAGGACTAATTATGACATTTGGTGGGTGGTTAACAATGTGGCTAATACTTTGAGCATGAGCCTCACTTTGAGGACTATTGGATGAATTACAGAGATGAAGAAGATGTTAGGTTGAGATATTTTTCAAGGATGACTTTGTCACAAGTTGTGGATTTCAAGGTTGTCATCATTCCGAAGGACTTGTTGATGATTTAAATACAATAAGTAAATTCTATATTGATCAGAAGGTAGAAAGTCAACCCATAGCTCCCCCAAGTTGGGATGAGGAAGAATATGATGATCCTTATATAAGGATAATAGATGTCATGAGGAGAACGGTGATTTGGTTGACCCAGATAAACATTGACCTATCAATACAAAACACAAAGATTCTAAATCACTTCAAAAGTCTGGGAAACTTGGATGATGATCTCCCACATCTGAGGGAGGGTGCTGATAAGATTGACCCATTAGGAGGAAAAGCTCCTTTATTTCCCTCCTAGAAGGCCTACTATTGGGCTTATCGATGAATGGACAACAGCCACAAGTGAGACAGGTACTTCCATGTCTTCCCTTCAGAAAACTGAAAGAATGCTCTTGAAATCCATGGAAAATGCCCCAATTACTCCTACAGTGCCACTCCAGGCAAAGGGAAAGGGTTTAGCTTCACATGTGGTCCTCCCAAATGTTGTGCTAGAGAATCAACATAGTACTGAGAAGTTAATGAGTGCAGCTATCACAAGTGGTCATAGTCAGCCCAAGCAACACAAAGAGGAAAAAAGGGCACCACCTGAATTGATGAAGTTTGAAAGGGCACACAAGAAGCCCAAAATTGTCCATCACCAAGTCCTGGTGAGGGTAGGTGCCCATACACCAAAGAAATTCAAACATAGAGATGGGGTAATTGATCCCCCAAAAGTGGAAAGAATGGATAACAACCAAACAACAAGACATACCATTGTCGAGTATGGGGCAGTCAAGTCCTCTAATCCCTCATTCATTCTTTGTGGAGAAAGAAGTAAAGGACACTCAGAGTTCAGTTCCTCAGGGGGATGTTGTAGTCAATATAGTGGATAGCCAATTTGTTACCTCAGGTATGGACATTCCTAAAGCTCTACTTGTTAGAGATATTAATACACCTCCAGTACAAACAATGAATAAATTTGAAAATATGCAAACTGAGGTGATTGATTTAAATACTATTAAGGGATTTTCTATGTTGGATAAGCTCAAGTTATCCATGGAGGAACCATTGTTAACACCAATAGGTAGTATTGAAAAGGATAAGGGATCAGAAGGAGATACTCATGTGCTGGCAAGTGAAGAGATGGTTCAAAACACAAGAACTTCTTTCACAGAACAATTATTGTCGGTATCAAGAAAATATGAACTAGTGGTAGAAAAGGATATGGATATTGAATTAATGGTAGAAGATATTGTGCCCACTCCTATTAAGGTGGTTGAGAGTGATAACATTCACCAAGAAGAAAAATGTCTTTTGAAGATAAACTGAAAATGGCACAAGACTTAATTGTTGATGAAGAAATTGTCATTGGTGGAGAATCACAATTTTCAACAGGAGTGCAGATCCATTTCCATTAGATCAACCTACCATAACATTTCCCGAGGTGCCACTTGGAAAAGAGGATAGTGATTTGGCAACTCACCTGTGGGAGAAAAAGAGCCCATTGCCCAAATTTCAATACAAAAGGGCAATGAAGTGAAAGTTCATACCACTATGTTTTCAGTCAAGAAACAACAAAGGAGGGCCCTTTGAAAATGGAGGTTGATCAGGTTAAGGATGACCAAACTGAAATGCCAAGGCAGGAGGAGAAGCATCCAAGAGGAATCAACAACCCAGATTGAGACAAGTGCTCCAGAGAAGACATAAATATTGACACAAAAGGAGCAAGAAGTATCCATGTAGATGATAGTTGTACCTAACAAAATCTAACAAGGATTGCAAGAAAAATAAAGGTGAAACAGGTTTGAGGAAGGGTTTGATTAGTGAATTAATGTTAAGTGAAGAAACAACCCTTCCTATTCAAGTAGTTGACCTCACTACCTTGTCTTTTCCAAAGGCAATAAGAGCCCCAAAGAAAGCCAAAACCATCACAAGAACCCTTATCGATTCATCCGGGGCAAGAACTTTGGAAATAGTAACCCCTTTTGAGGGGAAGACAAGAAAAGATATAACTGATGATGATTACAGTATTCAGGTCATCCCCTTGGGTAAACCATCAAGGGAACAACTAAAGCAGGAGTGTCTAAAGCTATAAGTGGTCTTCTACAAAAGGTAGATGAGGATGGAATAACAAAGAAACAACTTAAGGAGCAAGTTAGAGCCTTAAATTCATGTTTTCAACAAATAGCTGACAGGCAAACCAGTCAGGAGCTAGCAGGTGCCTCTGTGAACACCCTTGAAGGTATGGACAAATTGAATAGTGTTGTTAAAAAGGTCCAAGCAGTGGACACTTGGGTTGGGCGATTAACTGAGAAGGGAAAGGAAGTTATCACTGAAGCAAGGACAAGATATGAAGATCTCAAAAGTCGCTTAGATGAAATTGATGGAGTAATTGAAGACTGTGACAATGAGATCTTTTACTTGGAAGGAATTCTCCCCAAGCTTGACCGTATAACAAGGCTCAGCGAGGAACTGGTTGAGCAAGAAGACATTGTACCAATAAAGCACAAAAGGAGCAGTATGCTCTTGAAGAGCTGACAAAGATCAAATTGGATACCCTAAATGAAATCAAGAAAAAACTTGAAGTCAAGAAGGACTGGGTTGATGATTTACTTTATGCCATTGATAGAAGGCTAGAAGACATGGTGGTGGATAAATTTAAAAAGAGTTATGGGGATTTAAAATTGGATTTCTTACTTAGTTCATTTGAAAGTAATATCCAGGCAGATGACTTCTCCTATGACACTATTGAAAAAATGATGAAAATTGAAAATAGGATTGAGGAGTTGAAAGCAAGGCCATTTGAATACAAGTAGAAAATGGCTCAATGTTTGGACGTAGTATCAAGACAAACATTGATTTTCCATCACCACCTGGGACCAGATGAAGATGAAATGAATGAATTGTTCTAGAAGATATGATGCTTATGTGGTCAGATTTCTAGAGGAGTTGGCAAAGGAAAAGGATGAAGAGAAGGAGGCTACAGATACAAAAGAAGAGGAGCATGCTTGAACACTCTCTTCCTCATTTTATATTCTCTTTTCATACTTCATTGAACTGATACTATGAATTGATGTTTTTGCTACATTAAATGTAGTTATCTCTTTGAATTTTTATTGTTTCTTTGTTTCAATTGAAAGTAAAAAATGTAGTAGTTCATAATAGATTTGATTAAAATCTCACATACATTTGGAAAAGATATGTGAACTATTGACATACTTGTATTGATTACAATTTGAACAAAAACAAGACAAGGTTCTATAGGGGCCCTTTCCCATGACAAAAAGAGATGTACATACATCAGAGGTCAAAACAATGGAAAGAGAATAGTACTCAAACATCCTTTAATCCTACTTCATAGCTTCCCCTCAGCAGGGGAAGTCTATTCAAAAGTTTGTTCTTCCTAGGTACAAACTCATCGGAGCCCCGTGTTATTTGTATAAAGATAATCGACCCTGCCAGGTCCCTGGACATCCCCATACCCATTAATGACTCCAAGGTCATCCTAGGGTGACCCATAATCTCCTCAAGCTCGAATTTATTTTGATGGGATGATACCCAATCTAGGAGGTCCAGACCACCTGAAAAGAAAGTTGTTTTCCCCTTTCCCTTGTGAAGGGTCGACGTGCCAGATTGCTTCTAAAGAGGGGTGTTTGAAGTGTTGAGAGGGGAAATGCTACTAGGTTGGTGACTAGGTGAAATGTGAGGTTTTGAACTAGTTCTTATTTCCCACTTCCTGGAAAAGGGTAGATTTTCCCTTGGAGAAGGAATTGGTTGAGGACCTCAAGTTCCCATTCAGAACAAGGGGCACAATGCATCAAATGCGTGGATATCCGAGTTATAAACCACCCTCTGCTATCCCGAAAGCTGAAGAAAGTGCTACCCTCGAACAACGGTGAGTAGAGATAGATTGGTCCTCTTCTCCATCTGAGATGATGATAGGAGAATGAGTGTGTGTTTCACCCTTCCTCTTGCTCGAGGATGGTGCTGATAATGGACATGATGGCAAGGGCACATTTTCTTCCTGTTTCTTTTCCAGGAATTGAACCCTCTTCTCCAATTCGCTCACTTTGTTGGAGATGGCAGAGCACTATATCAATGGAGGTTTTGTCATACAATATGTATGACTCCTTAGGGATTTCTTTTGAAACAAAATCTTCATTGCATAAAAAGGGACATCAAACTCGGTCTCACTTGTAGAGACTCGAGGCCTCCTTTCAAACCAATATCTTTTCAAATCCTCAGGTGTTTTCATGTGCTCCCATCTAAAAAGATGGAAATACATGACTTGGAAGGAGGTGAACACAGATTGATTCTGATCAACTTGGTTAAAAGTGCTATATGGACCCATTGATATGTCAATGGTCCTTTGGTGTCTCCTGCACATTCCACTTCGAACAAGGCTCTAACAAAGCTTCATCCGGCCACTCAGGTCAAAAATCTGATTCAAATCTTCCGAGGAAATCTCCTTCAGGCTGTGTGCCATGAGTGTCTTTGCCATTTCTCCTGGTAGAATCTTCTATACTCAGAGTTATGAAAGAAATACATAACTGCAAAGGAACAGAATTGAGTTTTATAGCCCAAAGGAGACACATATTTCAATTTGGAAAAATCTTTCCCCTAAGGTAAGAGGGATCTTACTCAGTTTGCACAAGGGAAATTTAAAGATTGAAGGAAAGTATAAACGATTAACCGGTAAATCATGGCAATTTTGACTGAGCCCAGAAGGTTTTCATGTTGGGAATTGGGACTGTGGAATAGTGCTATGATTTAATAACAAACAAAATCATGCACACATGATCTAAACAATTCCCCAAAATCTATAGCAGTGGAAGTATAAACTAGAATAATCCAAATCAAGACAAAGTACACACACATAACACAACATGTACCGTGGTTCACCCAATGTGGGCTACGTCCACCAAAGATAGAGATCTCATATATATAATACAACAAGAGTACAAACCAACTCTTCAATACAAGAGTATAATGCATCTCTCCAAGAGTATCTCCTCTCCTCCAGATCTCTAAATGGATCTCCATGAGTGCACTACAATTGTGCCTCCAAACACCACCAACAGATCTCACATAACCAGGAACTATTACATCTTTGAATTGCTACCAAGTTCTCTATGGATCTATGCAAACAAGACCTCTCACATGGGTCTACCATATGTGCAACTATGACTATGCACCAAGAAGTAAGTCTATCTCTCCATCACTACATAACCTGTGCAAACATGAAGACAACCTCCTCTACAATATCTAGATCTACATGGATCAACAATACAATATGATCTCATGGATCTACAATACAAGACTCGGATCTACAATACAATACAATATGATCTACATGGATCTATAATACAAGATCCCACTAACATGTGGATCTACAAGAAGAAACTCTGTGTGCTTTGCATACTATGCAAGCCATTACAATAAGAAAATAACTATACAAAGAAAATACAGTAGAAGACGTTACTCTCTTCTCACCATTCAGATGTAACTGCTATTTTTTTTTGTCCAGCTCCTTTCCATGGAGACTCTATCTTCATGTAACATGTTCTTTCTTTCTCTTCTTCTTATTCATCCTCTAAATCTAGGAGAATCAAGGATCTAATTCAATCCTTCTCTTAACTCTATTCTAAACCCTAGCTTTCATGCTTAGATAAGGCGTATATATACTTAGGGCACTTATCCATGCATTTACAATTAATAGATCTTCTTTAATGCTAAAAATAGATCTAATTCCCGAGAGTTAAATATAAACTTTCACGCACAGGTAACCGGCAATCTGTTATTGCCTCGATTACTATCATTGGTCACTTTCGACTTGGATCGACCGACACCGTTACACCTTGACTAATGTCGGTTACACCATAACCAACGCCAGCCATGTCGTAACCAACAACATGTAAAACAAAGCTATATCGTGAAGCAATTCAACTCCACAATCCTAACAATCTCCCACTTGGAGATAAATTGTTGAACCTTTGTACTTATATCTATACCTGTACATCACTGTCCTCTACACACCATGAAGACCATCTATTCTTTCCTTCAACAATTCTCTCAAAATAAATAAAACCAGGAAGATCAAACCATCTTCTAAAATGAAGATAACAAACCCATGACTTACCATAGACTTGCATGAAGATAAAAATGATCCGTGATAACCGAGCTATCCATACATCAAGTGCCCATCGAATCATAACACTAAGCCTCTCTACGCAACCAATCCATCATAGCTAACACATGTGTAAGAGCTCCCACTCAAACTGAAGTACTTCGAGCTTTAACTGCAACCATAGCCATACCTGTAAAACCAACCATGTTCTCCATCCATCTATCCATGTCTTCATGCAACCACCAATGCAACTGTCCAAAGATAAGTCAAACTGGAATATGCGAAAAGCAAAACAAGATCCTGGGTAAAAATAGCCCTGAATGAGTTCTACATGCAACAGTGGGTGATCAATCCACAAACACTTGCATAACTCAAAGAAATCCAAACACTACAATCTGCAAATCCAACCCTACATAAACAACTAGCATGTCCAAGACATTCATCTATAGATAACATACCTATCAAGGAGTAACATAGTAATCAAGAGGAAATACAAACATCCCCTACTCATGCTCAAGGCATCTAAACCATGCTCATAGGCATCCATGTGCAAATCAAACATCTGCATCATCATAGACTCACAAAACTGAATCTATCCACATGTATAAACTCACCTATACATCCATCCATATCATCGGGCTCTCTAGAAGCACCAAGTCTCTCACCGACTAACTCCAAAGCAATATATGAATCATGTGCTCATCAATGTCAATAACAAATAACCATGTTAAACCATGCTAACTAATACCAAGTGCAAATACCAGCAAACATGTCATCAACATACTACACAAACCAAACCAAGATGAAAGCAAAACAAGGGCACCATCTAAAAATGGTAAATAAACACTTGTCAAACCTGTAACCAAACCGACCACAATTTCTAGATAACCGACCACGGTTCATCCTAATCGACACCGGCCTCTCAGAATTCAGTGCATTTTCTCTTTTAACCCTTAAAACTCTGAAAAAAATTCTCTATCATCTTCACCCAAGCTGAATCTAACCATCAATTGTAATCCCATAGGGATATCTAGGCACCAAAAATAAACTAGAAGTGACATCACAAAGCAATAAACTCAATATACCTATAAATCTATGACTGTCCTCTAAAACCAACTAGTGCCTCTGCCACTCTGAATAGTAGCAATCTCCTCTCACTCTGCATGTGCATCATGTATCCAATCCTGTAATGCCAACAACCATGGCTTGCTCCCATTGAACATGAAATCCCCTGCACTGCCTCTAACACCAAGCTCAAAAGCTAATATGTTAGTGAGAAATAAAACCAGATGAAAGAAAATATAAAATGATTCCCTTCTTATCAAATAATACTCCTACATCACAGAAGTTTGGACTTCTTGTGAAGTAGGTGAATCAACTTATTTTCATCTTGTGTACTCAACATCTTTCATTACCTGCAACTGTGTCTAACCATGAATTTTCATTGAGGATCTCATCCTTAGACTAGATATCCTTGTCCTCAAGATTCCACACAACCAGAAATAAAAGTCAAACAACACCAAAAACATGGTGTAAATCTATGCACACTATCCAAACATAATATCAGCTACTCCAAAAGAAAGAAATAAAACATGAACCATATAGAGATACCTGACCCAAAGTCTCACTGGACTAACCAAGCCAAATCCGTCCTCTTTCTGATCCAAACATTGAAGTGATCAACATTGTTTCTACCTGTACACACTATGTAAGAAACATGATCCTCCAAAATAGGACACTGAACCATCCATGCCCTCTTCATCTGTGTGGTGTCCCCAGATTTCATCTTGAAATCTGTGACTACCCTATCCGAAAATTTTTCGTACTTTTAAAAGAATGGGTCATTTTGTGTTTTTATTCTGAAAGTTATCAGTATTGTGTCAAGATATTCCCAAAGAGCCATATTAGTTTTTTTCGCCAAATACCCAGATGCCCAAAATTGTTATATTGTCAAGGATTTTATGCTGGAATTTGTATTTAATTATTTTGAGCCCGTTTGAGGTTATTTGCGCTCCGCTTTAACTATGTTATGATTGAACATATCATTATTCCTAAGAACCATAAGAGTTTTAACAAGGAATAAGTTTTGGGCTTTATTTATGACTTTTGACACTTTTTCATGTTTTTGTGTTGTCCGTTTCATTTTCTCGTGAAATTTCTTTGGATCAATTCCTTTGCAAGGTAAGCCCAATTCTTGGCCGGAGCAAAGCTGGAAAACATATACGCATGTTATGCCAGAGGAAGTCGCCATCGGAGGTCAGTTCCTTTGAGAAATGGCGAAGTCGCAGACTAAAAGCCTCATGGGTTGGGTGCATTTTGGAAAACAAAGGATTAAAGTCTGAAGTGGGAAAAATAGAAGCGGCGAGGAAGGTGAGCATTTTATACGCCTTTTGGCTAAAGCAGGTACTTTTTCCCATGATATAAAATTCCCTTAAGTTGCAGTAAAGTGGGAAAGTTAGAGGCAAGAGGCGAGGCGGGAATTTATTGCACTTCGCTTCTGCAGATAAAAATTCTCATGGTGAAATAAAAGAAAAGTGGCTTAAGTGAAATCATGGGATGTTATTTTGCGCTTGCAGTAAGGTAAACAATCCATCACAAAGTCAAATCACTTAAGTGGATCATGGGATTTCCGGGGCTGCCTTGCAGGGTAAAGAATCCCATTGTCATAAATTCTTAAAAATAGAATTCTATTATGCAAAAAAGTGCGCCCCTTTGGTGAGAAGATGGCAGCCTTAAAGTGGATTAAATTAATTAATTTTTCTTCTAAAAAGGGCGCCCAAGTATGGAAGAAAGTCAACAAAGCCAAAGGGAATAAAAGAAATAGAATTAAATGGATTAAATTGATTAAATTTAATTTATTTAAAGGCTGCCCCCTTCATGTCAAAAAGTGTGCCCCATTTAGGATAGATTTAATGATTTTTGAAGCATTAAATCATTAAATAAATTCCTATTTTCAGTGGCTATGGTCAAAGCACACTGTGAAGCTTAAGTGAAGTGAAGTGTGGATGATTAAATTGAATTAATTTAATTTATTGGATGGTTGTCCTTAAACATGCTATTTTTACACATCAGTTAAAGAGAAGAGCATGATTTTTAATTAATTAATTGCCAGGAATAGGAAGGGCAATTATTAATTATAGAATTATGAGGGTTATATAAGCATGGGCTGCCATAAGGGTGAATTATTTAATTCACAGGTAAAGAATTGCAGCTAGGAGGAAAAGTGCGCCCCATTTGAAGAAGGATTTTGCTCAGACAAAGGTGAAACCAAGGCTAAAAGCTTCCAATTTTGGCGCATGCATTGAAGGAGGTTGATTTTTGTCTGCATAATTGTTTGCATAAGTATTACAGGTGCTCAGGTGAAGTTGGAAAGATTCATGCTCTCTTTGCATGTAAATTAAACATCAATTTTTGGGGAAATAGGCTTGAAAAGTGTAGATTTTTACAATTAAAATTCACTATTCATGCTCCGGTGGCCATTTTTGTCTGAATTAATTGCAGGAATTCATTACAGGTGCTTTACAAAAGAAAAGGAGCTCTAATCAATGTCCAATACATTGAATATATCCTCCGAATCTGAAGAATTATCCAGATCTACACCAGTATTGAAGAAATCCAACCAAGTAAGAAGAAAAAGAATTATTCAGACAAAGATAGACAAAGCCATGGCAAAGAGAGATGAAAAAGAAAGCACAACGGAGTCATGCATCACTTCCAAACTTGCAGACATAGGAGACACAGATCTAGGTCCGGAACCTCTTTCCGAATTGATTGATAGATCTAGAGCGGGAAAGACTTCACTCATGCGTGTGGTTAAAAGCAGTGGAATTATTCGAGCTGCAGCCTTTCCATGCACAGCCCAGTTGCCAGAGTTTATTATGGAGTGCGCTAGATCTTACCATCCTTCATCTAGATCGCCGCGAGATGCTTACAAGGAAAACAATAATTGGGTTGGGACGTAGAGTTCATCAATTATTGTTTCAAGATTCCAGCATTTAAAGGTGGTGACTTCCATTAGCCTTCGTGGATGCAAAGAACAGTGGGAGAAGCATAAAGTTGATTGCGTGAGCATAATGAATTACTGAGATACATGAAGAAGCCTAGATCTCCTTCAAAGTTCCCAAGAACTCTTCCACGGTCCAATTTGGTGCGTGGGGAGGTCGATAATATTGTCAAATTCTTATGCATGATTAATGGCGAGGTGAACTCTTACACTTTCCGTACATTGATGTATGCTTTCATCGGGACCATTGAAGTCAAAAAGGTTGATTCCATAATCAATTCGTTGAAAATTATTAGCGACAACATTGGTGAGCAACTCCAGGAACGTGAAGCGTACTTTCAGCTTCAAAATGACTTCCTACTTGGTGTATGCTGCAGCTTCACAAGGCGTCTTTTCCAAGTTGGATAGATGTGGTGTTCTTTCTAAGGACCCCATTTTCGAGTGCTACCCACAACTTACTGTACCTGCGTGTGAGAAAGATTTCAAAGTGGTCAATGATGAATTCTTCTATGATTTCATTTGCAGGCTAGACAAAGACTTGAAGGCCAACAGGGTAAGCAAGGAAGCGTGGGAAGCTGTGTCCAAGATTGGCAGTCTATTCATTCAGTTTGTAGATTTCACAGACCTCAGAGTTACAGGCTTTTCTCGGAGAACCAATAAAGATGCCCAGGTATCTAAATGAGAGATTGATCACCATGGAGCTAAGCAGGTAACTTGTGGAGATACACGAATTTTAGTCAAAATGGCACAAGTCTATGGGCTTCTTCCCGATCACTGTCGGACATTATAAAGCTGCCACTATAGCATTCATAGAGCTCGAGGGATGGAGACACATATGTTATTTGAGTATGAGCAAGAGTTCTTCCCCTGCACGATTCGAACTTCGATCCATTGGAATAGCCGTGAAGATGATCTTCCATGAGTACGCACATGTGCCTTCATTAGAAGATTTATGGATGAAGTGCAAAAGTGAGTATGAGGTTAGAAAGAGATATTTTAGCAAAGTGCTATCAAAGAAAGCAAGTGTTTGAATTTGGACTAACGCGATACTGTGGATCTTAAAAATGATGGGAATGTGGTACTTGACACTTACCATCAAATGGGAAGAGATAAAGCCATACATGCACAGATAACGTAGGAGGTGCCATATAAATCAAGAAAGATCTCGAGCTGTTTTGGTGAATACTTCAAACCGATCGCTTAACGAAGGGATATTGCTTGATGAAGCATTGATGAATCAAGTCATGGGTAACGGTGCTGGGAGATTCCCTGCTTAAGCATGAAGGAGAAAGCAGAAGTTCCAAGAAGTTGAAAGTACACGTAAGATCTCAATAAAGGAGAAAATCACTTCTACGACCATAGTTTTAGCTCCGGCTTCTCCAACACCCAAAGATTTCACCAACTATTGCATCGCAGCAGGATACTTCCATGCCTCATCAATCGGTGACATTCATTTTCTCTCCTCGGCCACTCCGTTCATCACCTATTCGAAGAGATGTTAAAGTTGCTGAGATGGTGGAGTTCAAAAGGATTTGTCCTTGGATGATTTGGAAGATGGCAGCCATGACACCGTGAAACTTTCGATGGAGAGGATGCAAAGTGAGAGATGGTAGTGCACTCAATGATTTCTCATTCTCGAGAAGTAACTTCTTGGAATGGTTGGCTTTGATTGGTTCCGTGAAGCGAGAGTGGAGATGAACTTGGAGGAACATGACTTGCAGCTACTCCAGAGCCTAGGTGGAAAAGACAGAAGGCCTAAAGTTGCTAAAGCAACTTCTAGGTTGATCATCGAGGAATCAGGGCAAAAGTTTGCTGAGATATCAATTGATGAATAAGAAAAGAAGGAGGAGGAGCTCATAGTAGAAGATGTTACGAGAATAAAGTACCCTCGGTCAAGCCACCACATAAGGATGAAGCAAGATACGCAGACATTGATAGATGCTCTATTCCTTAGGCTCGATAAGTAAAAGGCGAGAAAGAAGAGCTTCTTGAAGGTGTATCTCGGTTGTGGCAAGATCATAGCCAAGGTTGATAAGCCTTCCATTCACCCATTTCGGAGCGAGGTGAGTGATCATTTTATGCACGAAATGGAGGATCAAGAAATCAAGTAAAAGCTATTAACGAATGCAAGGATTTGATTATTCGTCAAGATCTTCATCTGATAACTCGAGAGGTGCCAACCCGCCTAAAGGTTATGAATGATGCGGAAAATCAGCTGCAGCAACTGGTGACGAGCATAGTGGACATGAACACAGTTGCTGAGAGTAACCTGAGTACTTTGGCCGAGATCAACAAGCTGCCAAGAGATGTATTGGTTGCAGAGCAAATTGTACTGGATGGATCAATTGAGAAGGGGAAGAAACTAGAGTTTGCAGATCTTTCCATTTAGAGATCTGCAGAGTTTTGCTGAAGAGGATGCAGGCACTTGAGAGTAGGACATCATCCTTACCAGACAATATCATTTCTTTCACTGAGGAGGACGTGGTCGGAGGTGTTACTTCATACGTGTGGATCGTTCCTAGCAAGGTGCCTAATTCCCTGGAAGGGTCTCTTCTGATGGTACAAAAGAGAATTGATAAAGCTACTAAGCCTTTCACGATGAATTCTATTAGTAGACTGGTGGTGCTGCAGGCGGATATTGCGAGGTTTGGGCCGAGCTTGGAAGATGTGGAAGTGTGCATCAAAGTGTTGAATGAAGGATTGCTGCAAGACAAAGAAGGAAGCAGTGGCTAAAACAAATGGGAAGATGCTGAATCACATGTTCGACAAGTATATCCAATATCAGAACAAAAAGAAGACATAAATGTTACAGCTGGCATGACTTCTTCTTCTATTCTTTCTTCTTCTATTTTCTATGTTCCCGGATGAAATTGTAAAACTTTAAGTTATTGGTTTTGCAACCATTACTTAAAAGTCATGTGGAACAATTCTATTAGTTAAGTGATACATGTGTCACTTAAGGAGAAGTTAGTTGAGGATGATTGCCAAATGTCATCTTTACTTGTTGTTTGTGTTTCATTCGAGCTTAGATTTCTCATTTGTACTTTCCCTCCTACATTCTATAAGTAGGAGAAGAACCTTCGGGTTAATGATCAAAATTTGTAAGTAGCAATCTTGTGTTCTAGACTTTGTGCTGAACCCCTAAGAGCCACTTGGAGCAAAGGAATACAAAGGAGCAGGTTTCTAGAGAACTTTGTGTCACGGTGTACTGTGTTTCTTACTTTTAATCTTAGATCTCTTAATAAACTGTGTTATTTTAGATCTGGATCTAGAGCTGCCTTTGTTTTAGAATTCTATGTTTATATCTATTGGATTCTTCTATGTGCATGCAATCAGCTCTACCATCTACTGATTGGGATGCACATCTTCCCCATTTCTTCTATGTGTTTATGTAATTACCTTCTTCTATAACTTTTCCTTTCTTTAAAAAATGACTTCTTACTTTGCTGAAAACTATTCGATTATGGTTCATGAACCGAGTAGTTAAAGTAAAACCTTATTTAGATATTAGCATACTTTAATTGACAAATCGACATGGGAGCCTCACTTGGTAAAATGAGGGAGATTTATCTCATGACTACCTAGGTTTTGTGCTATGCGAAAATATAGCCAACATCTCGTAAGAAACCATGTGTAAACTCGTCACAGAGACCAGAGAGGTTCACCGACCAAGATGTCCAGTACCCTCTGCGTGATCGATGCAAGTTCCTCGCCCGGCGACGGTGCTATCTGGAAATAACACAATGCCAAAAATTGGCATAGGTCACCAAATCAGGTGCCTACTCCGACCAAAGCCGAATGGTTGTGTTGAGCCATTCATTTCAAGAAGCACCCAAATCTTGCACAAAAACTTAACAAGAATAATACATGTAATAAAAAGCGCATCAAGATGAAACACATCACCTTACCAAAGACCTAAGATACTCAACCGCATCTTCAATCAAGAACATGTTTCTCCGATGGAAACCCCGTCTTCGCTTTTTTTATGCCACCGTATTCAGCTTCTCTAGTGAATCCATGCATCTAACTACACCAAAGGATGCATAATTGCTCCTTTTATCTCATTCTCAGATCTAGATCTGCAATCCCAAACATGCATGTGTAACCTAAATAATATAAGCACTGCAATACCAAGATAAAACCATACCTCGAATCGGATCTGCAATCGACCAACATGCTTGTGCCTCCAAGAACTGGGGACACCTCAACAAACAAGATACATTCCATGCATATTTCCATTTCTTCAGATCTGTGATTTTCTGTTTAAAACTAGGTTACCCAGTAACCAACCCTCGGTCACCCTGTAACCAACCACGGTTACCCTGTAACCGACCACGGTCACCCTACCGACGTTGGTTGCCACTTAACCGATGCCGGTCACTATAATTTCTAGCAACCTTACTCTTCCAGCTCCCACTTGAGATTGAATCTCTTCCTGCGATCTTCTCATCAGGAAAAAAAAACCCTGCTCTCATACATGTCAGTCAAACCACTAACAAAACCATGAAGCAAACCCTTTCTCTGAAATAACCAAGCTAACCAAGCTCTGATACCAGTTGTTGGGAATTCGGGACTGTGAGAATAGTGCTATGATTTAATAACAAACAAAATCATGCACACAAGATCTAAACAATTCCCCAAAATCTACAAAGCAGTGGAAGTATAAACTAGAATAATCTAAATCAAGACAAAGTACACACACATAACACAACATGTACCATGGTTCACCTGATGTGAGTTACATTCACGAAAGATAGAGATCTCATATATATAATACAACGAGAGTACAAACCAACTCTTCAATACAAGAGTATAATGAATCTCTCCAAGAGTATCTCATCTCCTCCGAGATCTCTCGAACGAATCTCTATTAGTGCACTACAACTATGCCTCCAAACACCACCAACAGATCTCACATAACCAGGAACTACTACATCTCTGAACTGCTACCAAGTTCTCTATGGATCTACAAACAAGACCTCTCACATGGGTCTACCATATGTGCAACTATGATTGTGCACCAAGAAGTAAGTCTATCTCTCCATCACTACATAACATGTGCAAACATGAAGACAACCTCCTCTACAATATCTAGATCTACATGGATCAACAATACAATATGATCTCATGGATCTACAATACAAGACTAGATCTACATGGATCTATAATACAAGATCTCACCAACATGTGGATCTACAAGAAGAAACTCTATGTGCTTTGCATACTATGCAAGCTATTACAATGAGACAATAACTATACAAAGAAAATATAGTAGAAGACGTTACCCTCTTCTCACCATTCAGATGTACTTTTATTTTCTTCTGTCCAGCTCCTTTCCATGGAGACTTTGTCTTCATGTAACCTGTTCTTTCTTTCTCTTCTTCTTCTTCTTCCTCTCAATCTAGGAGAATCAAGGATCTAATTCAATCCTTCTCTTAATTCTCTTCTAAACCCTAGCTTTCATGCTTATATAGGTGTATATAAACTTAGGGCACTTATCCATGTAATTACAATTAATAGATATTCTTTAATGCTAAAAATAGATCTAATTCCGAGAGTTAAATATAAACTTTCACGCATAGGTAATGGTAGCGGTTATTGCCTAACCATCGCGGCCACTTCCTACGACCAACGCGGTTACACCCCGACCAATGCCGGTTCGCCATGATCGGCGTCGATTCTTTTATCGAGAACCCGTAACATGTAAAACAAGCTATCTGTGAAGCAATTCAACTCCTCAGTAATCCTAACATTTCAAGAGATGAGCATAGGTGTGTGTCATGTCAACAAACATCTGGAAACACTCAGTGATCATTTGAGATGATTGCTTAATCAAGATCTAAGGGGACGGTTCAAGTAACCTGTTAAAAGCAATAACCGGACATCCCAGTCAGATACAAGTGGAGCCCGTCAAAATGACTCATGTTTTGAACACTAACTAGTATAAGATGAAGTGCATGAATACCATTTTTAGAATGAACGTGTAACAAAGAAGTATTCCCTCAAATATTCTTGTTTTGGGGGGAAAAGAGATTTGAATTGAAAAAGGTCATATAAAATCATGTAAAAGCGATGAGAAGAAAGGGGGTTTTTAATTTTTATGAAAAAGTTTGAGAAAACCATCTTCTTGAGAAACTGTTTATTTCCTATGCCTTTAAATTTAATCATGTCAAGCTGGTTGCAAGTGTACTGACCATTAACGAGCTCTGAGATTGTTATGAAACTTTCCCCAGTTGATGAATTTAATAAGTCTTGAATTAATCTGTGTTGATCATGGGCATTATTGTGTTTGCTTCATTTCATAATGTTTTCAAATATTTTTTCTTATTCTTGTTGCAATCTTATGTTAGAATCTCTATAAGTCACACAAGATCTCATCCATGTGTTAGTATTATGGCATTTGTAATTTCATTATGAGAAGAGCTTTCATCTTGTAATGCAAATAAACAATTTAAAATCACTTTACTTTCATTATGTTGATAAATATTGTTTGTTAGTCTATGAGTGTATCTTAGACGTGATGAACCAAGGATTTCTAATGTTTAATTGAGTCTTTAACATGAGCCTTTGTGTTGAATTCTTGAAGAATGTATGAAATCGTGCACCTCTGGGCTTCCATTGTTACACACCTTCTAGTTGAAGGAATATTTTGGCTATCTCGAAGCATTTTGTTTTGTGAATTTTCTAGTATTTGTTAAAGGTTCTCAAAGATATGATATAATCAACTTTATCCTGCTTAACTTCCCACCAAAAACATCTTAAACGATGAATTCTACAAGAACTACCCCTATTTGTACTTTGTGTATCCATAAATGAACAAATTCCAATCCAAAATATGCGAAACAATCAAGTTTCAATTAATGTCTATAAGAACTCATCGAACCTTATCCAGAAAATATCTCCATTCTCTAGAAGTGACAACTCGTGAGAGTTAGATTGTAGTGTATTGATCATATTTTCTCAAAGTTTTCCTAAAACTGTTCAAAGAAATATTTATTGACATTCCTTCATTAATATAGGCAGAATGCCAATGGGGTTTGGGTGGATCGGTTAAGATGGACGGTTGTGTCCGGATCCACCCAAGTTCAAATCTGCTAGGCGCGATCCCTTCGGGGTGGTTTACCAGTGGTGGCAGGTGTTGCATCACCGGTAGGTTGCGGCGGTTCGGTGGCGGTAGGTGTTGCATCACCGATGGATGTGGCTCGTGGCTTTGGTTGGTGGTTCTCGACACGGTGGAATTTGCATCATTGGCATTGGCATTGGTGGTGAGCTGGTGGCTCTAAAAACAATGGTGTGAAAAAAATTGTGATCGTCGGTCTTGGCTCAGCCTAAGTGGGCCGTATTCATTTGTGTTGGTCTTAATTGTAATATCTTATCTGAGGACATTGTTGTAGGGTGGGGCCCCACCAACCTCTAAGCTCATAGCTCCAATCAAAAGCATTTAACTATAAAAAAAAATATAGGTTCTGAGAAAGAGTCCTCTCACCTTAGATGAAGGAACAACCTAAAAGCAATGAGGGTAGATCAAACCCTTAATACTGGTCTTTATCCATTTTTATAAACGTCTAAGTGACAAAGAGTCGTCGGCTAAATTTCATCCCATGCTACAAGACTTATATTATGATTCGTTTGTCTCTAAGCATTACGCTTGATCTATGATGTAGCATAGCAATCTGCTTGATCTATGATGTTGCTTTCAAACACCAAAGGGAGAATCAATTTGGGTACCAAGCAATCAAGGCATGGTTGATGTTGTTTTGGTTTGGATTGGTTTAAATTTTGAATGTATTGATGTTATGGAAATTGGATGTAGTGCATGGTTAATGATGTTTTGGTTTGGATTGGTTTAAGTTTCCAATGCATTGATGTTATGGAAATTAGAGGTATGCATGGTTGATGATGTTTTGGTTTGAATTGGTTTAAATTTCCAATGTATTGATATTATATAAACTAGTGATGGGGTGGGAAGAATATAATTTTGGTAAGTAGGTTGGGTGAAGGTGAATGGTCTAGGTAAAATAGGAAAAGTTAGAAAGATTACGTAGGAGGGGAAAATAATGGTCGAGCTAACCTTCGAAGACCCCATGCCTTTAGAGTGTTTCCTACATAGCCCTTGCAAAAGGGGCCTCAGTCGATGTAGTTCTCCCATAAGATAGGGAAGAATAAGATGGTGGTAGGTAAGTTGGGTAGGATTGGGTAAGGTAGATTGGGTAAGATAGATTGTGGGAAGGTAGGTTGGGTAAGATTGGGTAAGGTAGAGTGTGGTAAGGTAGATTGTGGTTGGTAAGTGTATGATGTTATTATGGGAACTAGATGATGGGTATAGGTTTAGGTGAGACAAGAATAGAACCAAGAGATATGATGTCGATGGTCTTGTCTTGTTGAAGAAGCAATAAGTAGTCAGAGGAGAACCAAAAGAAGTGAAATGATCCATAGTTAGAAAGGACTATAACGACCATACCAAATAGGCTTATGAACATAAACCCCTTGAGATGTTGCATGATTGATAGGTCTATGGCTAAAATAAGTTTCATAATCACAAAGTGTCGCATGTGCGCCACGTCCGTTAAGTAGATAGGAGTAAAGAAAAGAGGGTAGGGTGGAGTGGTTTTTTAGTGTAGCCTTGTTGTGGGACAACATGCCCCTTCTACAAGATACCCAAAACCAGCATAAAGCGAAAGTCCATGACCAAAAATTGTATTTTTCTTGATTTTTTCTTTTACATTTTGCTTTTTGTATTCATAGACTGATCGATGCGAGAAGTCTATATTGGGATGAATAGTAGTATCTCCTTGAGGTCTTCATGAGGTCGTCGATGTGGAAGCTGATCGAAGCGGGAAGCTCTAAGATAATTTTTTTTTTAAACAACATGAGGCTAACTTTTTATAGTTTTCCTTCGAGGGAGTAGTCTACTTATAGTAAAGCAATAAAGAGACATAGATGTTCATTTGAGGGAATCATCTATTTACGAGAAGTTTGACTCAAGGAGTAGAATTTTTGTTATCCCAAAATTTTTGCATTATTTTGGACTTGTAGTCATGGACAAGACTATAAAGGAGTATAGGCCTCTTTTATGAAGGCAAAACCATAACATGAAAAATGTTAGCTATGAAAGAGGGGTTTCAAGTGATGAACGACCATGGGATTCCATCTTGAAAAGGACAAAAAGTATCCATGAGAATCATGCCATGAGTAGAGTTGTGGTACTCATATTCAAGATAAGGCTGAATGGTGATGGATAATCACACAATTTTGTTTGAGTCGTTGGTCCTTAAAAGAGGTAGGTGGAAGGAGAGGTTCACTCAAGGGATGAGCATATATGAGACATAAAGTGATGTAGTAATTTATTCAACAATAGAATGGTCAAAGATGCAAGGCATTAAGGGGCTTAGGTTCAGGTTTACCCTCAAGAGAAGATAAATGATAAGTTCATGATCCATAGGTATGGGTGATAATATAAGGTCCAAGCAATTAGGAGAAAACTTGCCTCGTTTACTTTTCTCCATTTTGGTTACATGTTGATTTTCCTTCAGACAAGATCACCGATCTTGAATGTTCATTCTCGAACACATTTTTCATAGGCACGCTTAATGCACTTTTGGTAGATTTGGAGGTGGTCTAGAGCGTTTAAATGACATTCATCCAATAGCTCAAGTTGTGCCAAATGTTCTTGGAGAAAATCATCATCAAAGAGGATATATTTAAGAGATATATAGAGAGATGGAATTTGAATTTTGAGAGGTAGGATGACCTCTGTACCATAGACCAAAGAGAAAGGTGTGGCAAGTGGTAGAGGTGTGAATGCTAGTACGATAAGCCCATAAGGTGAAAGGAATGTGCATGTGCCAATCCTTACTAGAGTCATCAACCACTTTCATAAGAATTTTTTTAGAGTTTTGTTAGAAGATTTAGCTTGACCATTTTCTTGTGGGTAATATGGTGAAGAGAAACGAGTTGAATACCAAAGTTGTCACACACATTTGGCATAGGGTTTTATTTTTTTGAATTATTTTCCATTTTCAACGATGAGGTGATGAGGAACACCAAAGCAAAAAATGATATGGTGGTTGATAAATTTGACTATTTTCTCAGCTTTGGTAGAAATGAGAGGGATGGATTCCACCCATTTAGTGTAATATTTAGTCACCATGATGATCCAATGATGATGTTGAGGAATTAGGGTTAATCTCCCCAATGAGATCCAAACCCCATTGAGAAAAGGGCCAAAAGTATCTACAACTTGTAAGGCGTGACTAGGAGTATGATGAAGGTTAACATGTTGATGACACTTCAAACAACGTTTAACATAGTCACAACAATCTTGTTAAGGGTTGGCCAAAGTAGTAGTTGAGTCAAAGGATATGCTTTGCAATAATGAGGCCACTAAAATGTCCCCCACAAATCCCATCATGAATTTCTTTGATGGTGTATGGGATTTTAGAATTAGTGAGGCATTGTAGGAGGATACCATCAAAGCCACATTTGTAGAGAAGACCTCCCATGATGATGTAACGAGAGACACTTTTAGGAAGGCTTGTCATCCATTATGAGTGAGATCGGAGGCAAGATTGAAAGCAAGAGAGGTAGTCAAAAACTGCTTATACCAAATGTCACGTGGGTCAAGTATCAATGCTACCCACAAATTAAGGTCGGGGATAATATAAGAAGGTGACTGCAACTATTGTATTGTGACAAATATTTTTGAGTTGAAGGTGAGGTAGGTATTTGAGAAGCAAGACAAGCCATGGTATCTGTGAATTTGTTAGTGGATCGTAGAGTGGCTTGAATGAGGTAGTGATCAAACGTGGTCAAAAGTAGTGACATGATGTTTATACTTTTGAAGCTCATCATTATGACACTAGTACAAACCATTGATTTGGTTCACAACTAGTTAAGAGTCACCAAAGATGTTAATGGATTTAACATCTAGGAAATGGCAAGTTTGAAGACCTAACACAAGAGATTCATACTTGGCTATGTTATTTGTGTAGTCAAAGTCTAGTTTAAAGGATAGTGGCATAGGCTCACCATCAAGAGGAATGAGGATGACCCCCACACCTCTCCCGCATGGTGACATTTGGATCCATCAAAGAATAATTTCATTTGATAAACAATATCATCAATGGAGAGGGTGGTGATAGATTCATCGGGAAAATCAAAGTTTGAGGATTGATTCCCAGGAAGAGGAGCATCTGCAAGTTGATCCACATGGTTTTTCCTTTGAAAAACTTTTGATGAATGAACTCCAACTCCAAGTCTACAAGAAGCATGAGCCAATGAGTGGTGCGTTGGTGTTGGTAAGGTTTGGCATACATGTAATGAAGAGGGTCGGTGTTGGTAATGACAAATGTTTTGTGATTAAGAAGGTAGTGGCAAAGTTTGGTGGCCACGAAGACTAGGGCTAAGAAAATATTTTCAAAGTGTGAGTGTATTGAGTTTCATAGTCTAGAAGAGTATGACTTATGTAATAAACCACTTGTTCCCTATGTGTTTCATCATCATGATGAGTGAGCATGACACCCAAGGAATGGTCAAGTAGAAAAATGTAAAGGTAAAAAGGTTGATCGTCTTTAGGTGGAATGAGAGCACACGAAGGTGGTGAAGAAGGTAGTTCTTCAACGCTTTGAAGGCTTTATGACACTCATCATTCTAATGGAAAGAAATGTCCTTTTAAGGAGGTGGTGAAATGGTTGGCATCGGTCTGAAAGTTGAGAGATGAAGCGTTAGATGGATTGCAATTTTCCTTGCAAGATACAAAGTTTCCAAAGGTTAGTAGGTGGAGGCATGTCAAGAATTCCTTGATCTTAGTGGGATCAACTTTGATACCCGCAAAGAGATGATGAAACCAAGGAGCTTACCCAAGAGAATTGTGAAAACACACTTCTTTGGTTGAAGGTGAACACAATATTGGATAAGGTGGTCAAAGATAACTTTAAGAATAGTCAGGTGTTTGGCATGCAACACTTGGACTTACCAAGAAGGTTCATCGACATAGTCTTCCAATATGTCATGCATGATGTCATGGAAGATGTAAGTCATAACGTGCTGATAGGTAGCACTAGTGTTTTTCAAGCCAAAGGGCATGACATGATAGCAGAAGGTCCCCAAGGGGTGATGAAGGTGGTTTTGTGTTGATCTTCCAGAGTGAGTAATATATGATTATAACCTGAAAACCCATCCATAAGAGATAACATCTCATGTCCTGGTTGTAAGATCAACTAGTTGGTCAATGCTTGGTAGAGGAAAGTCATCTTTTGGACAGGAAAGGTTAAGGTCGTGAAAGTTCAAGTGTAGATACGAAGTCCCCAGTCACTTTCATGATAGGAACAATGTTAGAGACCCATTGTGGATAATCAATAGGTAGGATGAAGGAAACAAGAGAGAAGGCGTTGAAGTTCTTCTTTCACAAGAAGAGAAATGAGGATGCATTTTATGCAACTTCTATTTCACTGGGTTTAGCATAGCATCATGGTTAGTTATGATATTGTGAAGTGCAATATTAGGGTCAATACCTAGCATATCACTATAAGACCAAGCAAAAATCTTTGTTATGATCACATGAAGAAAAGAGGTGAAATATTCTTGTTCTACAGAGTCTAAAGATTGGCCTATCTTTAGAATTTGTGGGTTGTCTCTGAGTGTGAATGTTGATTTCTATGGTAGATTCATTCAACATGGTTTGTGTGTCAGAGGGTAATGAACTTTGAATATAAGAATCCTCCACACCTAAATAGGTCAGAATAGAATCATCATCCTGACATTGAATGATGTTTATAGAAGGTTATCATCATCCAACATGTCAAGATAAAGAAGAGGAAGGGAAGAGGGAACCTCACCATCATGTTGATAGGTCAGAGGTCCCAAGGAGATGGTGTTCATGAAAAAAAATTTAGGTGGAATGGATTTGAGATCCATAGACTCCATGGGAGAAGGCGACGTGATAGGTGAGGAAGGTGGGAAGGATTTTCATCTTCTATGAGGGTGATTCGGGCCTTCTTAGGAGGAGGTTACCTAGGAAATCCAAGACCACAACAATCATTGTGTTTCCTAGTGGTACATGGTATGATGATGTGATGACCTTGTTCATAATGACCAAAGATGAAGCCTTTCTAGGCATAATGGTGAAGAAAAGTAAGTGTGCGAAGCTACATTTGGTGAGGTAGGAGAAGTCAGATGAAAAAGGTCTGGTTTGGAAGGGAGGTTCAATAGAATAAGAGGAAGTGTCAAGCCCCCCATAGGTTAGGTTGGTGTGAAAGGTGGGGAGGATCATATGGTATGACCTCTCTATATACGATGATCGTAATGTGGGTGTTGGTGTAGTTTTCCATACTCCTGAGGAGTAAGGAATGTGTCAATGCGAGGAGGTGGTATTCTTCGAGTGAAAGGCATTGAAAAATGCCTACCAAGGGGTTTGTGGTTGGTACTTGGGTAGCAGGTATAGATGAGCTATCTAAAGCCTGAGAAGATGGGGCATCAATAGAGGGTGGAAATAGGAGGGTCGGTAGGTGGGCTAGATGAGGAAAGTGAAGTGGAAGAAGAGTAGATGTGGTAGATGCCTTAATTGGGATTAGGACATCATTTGGATGGTAAGTCATATTACAGGTTTTGAAGGGGGAGGGATCTACCCGAATGGTGTAAGGTTCCCCTTCATATTCAAATTTGAGGCAACGGTGAAGGGTGGAAGGTACACAAGCCATGGCATGAATCCAGGGACGGCCTAATAACATGTTATACTAGAACTCTCCTTTGAGAATGTAGAAGAGTTTGGGAATAGTTTGGGGACCCACATGGATGTGGAGGACAATGGTGCCAAGGGTAGTGGTCATGGCATCATTAAAAGATCAAAGCATGATGGGGTTTCTAGACATATAATTAGGTGGTATGCCTATTTGTTCATAGGAATGAGAAGAGATGATGTTGATGTTAGCCCCATCAATCATAACGTGTTTAACGTGAATATCATTAATGTAAGTGAGATGAAAAGAGTGGGGTCGGGATCATCAGGTTGTGAAGGGGAAAATCTCGATTTGGAGAAATTAATGGAAGCAATTTGATGAGGGGTAATGAGGGCGGTGATAGGTGAAGTGTCATTGGGTGGAACCTCGATGGATTGCAGGACCTCAATGAGGGCTTGACGATGAGAATCAAAGGTTTGAATCAAGTCATATAAAGACATCTTCAACGGGACTGGTGAAGTTGTTTGATCATTGAATGATGTGTAACCCCAGAAGAAGTAGGTGGTGCTGACCCAAGGATGGTTATCTTGGGGGAGTACAAGTGTAATGGTAGGTGAAGGTGAACTAGAAGGGTTACCAACTTTTTCCTTTCCTTTTTGTTTTTCGTGTGTTGTGACCGAGTGGCTACACGCACCATGTTAATTTCAAAGATAGGAGGAGGAAAAGAGGGTTTTTTAGGCTTACCTTTATCCCTAGGTGGATGTGAAGGAAAATATTGTAGAATGGGTTTGGGGCTAGGTTGTGTGGCGATGGGTGAAGAAAGAATGGAATCCTCCTCCAACAAATCATCTTCTTCGAAGAGACCATCAAAATCATAAAGATGAAGGAGAATGGTTTTAAGATCCTTACAACTCTCGACATCATGCCCTGGTGAGTGATGATAAACAAATTTTTTGTGTCATCAAACCCTACTAGTTTAGGTTTGAGAGGATCGTAAGGCTTGATAGTGGAAGTGATATAAGTAGATGTCTCTAATAACCGAGAAAGGATGTTAGAGTAGGATCCCCAAAGGATCACAATGAGAGGTCAAGGTTGTCTTGGGCAAAGGGGTAGGTGACCTTTGTGAGGAGGGCGAGGCGAGAGATTGTGTTGGTGTAACTAATTTTTTGGTAGGTAGTGAAGGTTTGGGTTTAGGTTGTGCCTTCTTGGGTAAAGGTGAAGGAATATCACGGAGGGTGAAGGAGACTTAGAAGGTGTAGGTATCCGAGTAAGCCAAGGTGAAAGTGTGGGTGTTGGAAAGAGTGAGGGTAAAGGTAGTGAAGAAGGTGTGGGTAGAATGGGAGGTGAAGGCAAGGGTATAGGTTGTCACATTTTAGGTTTTCCTTGGTAAAGGGGTAGGTTAACCAAGGTTGAAGGATGTGGACCAATATCGATGGTAAAGGTGAAGGTGAGTGAGAAGGTGTGGGGGATATCGAGGTTTGAGCCCTAAGAGGTTGGGTCTTCCTTTTAGGTGCCAGAGTAGATTTTTCATTGGTGGTGAAGAAGTTGAAAAGTCTATCTTCACAGGGGGTGTGAAAAACTTAGTATTGGTAAAAACCCTAAGGTGGTAGTAGGATTTTGAGCAGATTGAGGCCTGAGTAGAGGGGTGTTGATGGAGAAGGGGCTAATACCACCGGTTCAAGTGTAATAGCCTTAGTCACTTTGAAGATATTTGGATATATGGTTGAGGTATCAGGGGAGGACATCTGTATTTGTGTGGAAACAAGGATTCTAAAGCATCCCAGAGGGTAGTGTAATCGATGTACTCCAAGTGATCAACCAAACGAGAGAAAGGTTTTGGATTAGATGAAGAGGATGATGACTTGGTGTTAAATCTCGTGAAGAGATTTGAGGCCCGTGAGATAGGAAGGTCTTAGCCTCTGACTCGATGGGTAAGAGTGAGGTAAGAAGAGCGATGGGATTTGAATACCTTTGGAGAGGTATCACCAATAGGAAGAGTAGATAAAATTGGCTCCTTTATGAGTTGAGGAGAAGGAAAATGGGTAATGTAGACTCCTCTATGGGTAGAGAGGATGATAAGGTGGGTTCCTCTATGGGTAAAGAACAAGTAAGGTGGGTTCCTCTATGGGTAAAGGAACAAGGTAAGGTGGGTTCCTTCATGGGTAAAGGAACATGTGAGGTGGGATCCTCTATAGAGGTAAAGGAACAAGTGAGGTGGGCTCCTCTGTGAGGTAAAGGAAAGGTAAAGTAAGGTGGGTTCTTTGTGGGTATAGAAGTAGGTAAGGTGGGTTCCTCTATGGGTAGAGGAGTTCATGTGAATATTTCCTCAATAGATGTTATAGGAGGATACTGGATAGAAGGATTAGATATTGTATTGAAGACTGCCTGAACCACATGTACATTGGTTTCTTCTTTAGACGTCTCGCCAACATGAGTTGATGAAGGGGCATGGTTAGGAAAAGGTTTTCTGAAAATGTCCAAGTTTGCATTAGCAGGCACATTAGGGTTGTCAAGGATGAGATCACCATTGTCTAACATTCCTTGCACAATGTTTTTAAAGGTTTTGCAATTTGCGTCACTATGTCCTCTTACATGGTGGTAATTACAAAATTCATTTTCTTTATACCAAGCCGGTGTGGGGTGAGAAGGATCAAAACTAGTATGTGGTTTGATGGGAGGAAGAGTGATGGCTCCAACCTTCAACAAATTTTCCAATATGGAAGAATAAGGCTCCCAATGGGAGTGTAACTCTTTTTGTTCATACCGATATTGAAAATTTTGCACCAGTGAGAGATTGGAAGGAGGTTTAGGTTGATTGGCTAGATGAGAAGGGACAAATTTTAGAATTATCGCATTAGCGAATCCTTTTGGCTTGGGATGGTTGTTGGGTGGTTTGGAAGAAGACTCATTTGATTTGAAGGCAACATTTTTGTTATGTAGTTTTAGTTTGTCTTCTTCGAGGGCACGGATCTCAAGATTCCTAGCCATGGTAAAAGCCTCATCAAATGTATGAAACGTTTGAACCTAAAGATTTGAGGAAATGTGTTTGACACACACCTCGTAAACAACTCTATGAGCTCAAGTTATGGGAGAGAGAAGGAAAGTTGATTGATTAGGCTTCACCACCATGTGAAAAATTAGTGATAGAACTCATCATCATATTGATGAATAGAATATAAATATGTGATAGAGACCTTTTTAGAAATGTTTATCAAAAAGTGATCAAGAAAGGTCTACACCAATTGATTAAAGGAAAAGATCGAGTGCTTAGGAAAAGCACTATACCAATCTAAGGTAGGTCCCAAAGGGACATGGGAAAGGTACAAAGGAGCAAGGCATCATCATGGCCTATTAGGTAACAAGCATGTCTAAATGAACACAAGTGTTGTTGTGGGTCCTCCTTACTATTGAAGTGGTTGAATTTAGGTAGCTCCCATTGCATGGGATATGGATGAATAGGTATAGAGGGATGGATGGGTTTGTTACAAATCTCATCATATGTTAAGACATTACAGACCCAGAAAATGAGGCCTCAAGCGTCTACATTTTATCCATCATCATTTTAATGAGATCTGTATGGGATTTGATTAAGGGATGCCCCCTGAGGTATAAGGGGCTTGATAAGATGAATGGGTCATAAAAGGCATACCAATATGTGGTGGTGCCGAGTACGTGAATTGAGATGTAGGTATGTAGGAAGTAGTGGATGAGGAGGGCATATACCCGAATATGCCATTGAGGCGATGGGTTGCATTTGAGGTAAGGTGGAAGTAGGAGGGCTTGTGGAAAGATCCTCGTGGTGATGGGTGGAAGAGTTTGGGGAATAGAGACCACCAAATTTTGAAATGGAGTGGAAGAGGTCAATGCAACCAATGGTGGTAGGAATGTGTAGGAATAGACACATAAAGATGGGTACGATGATGATGGGAATAGAAGGGTAGTAGGGGTAGTGGAAATGGGTGTTGCAAATGTCAATAGTTTGGAGAGAAGATGTCAAGGATGTAGAGGTTACGTGATCACATGGAAAAGAATTAGGATCTGATGAGTCATTGGAGACGAAATAGAAGGTGGCAAAAGGCTAGAAGGCAAAGGTATACAACTTACATGGTAAGAAAAGGGCTCATGCATGTTGGCGAGTCTAAACCAAAATAGAAGGATGGAAAATAGGTACTCTAGGCTCTGTAAAAATGACAGAAACTTAGAAACAGACTTTTTAAAAATGTATGGAAGGTGAAATTAGCTCGTTATTTTTGATAGAAAATCAAAACATAGAGACCGATACCAGATTGTTAAACCGATGCTTTTAGGTAGAATAACCGATGTCGGTTGCTTTGAACCGACGTCGGTAGGGAATATTAGATCTAAACTTAAGAAATTTGAAATTTCTAAGCAATATTTTGGTCAAAAGAAGCTAAGAATTGGGTTGTGTATATCAATTCTAATCTAACACACTCAGAGAACCAAAATTAATTGATTGTGATGGTCAAGTGTGAAAAAGAAAGAAAAGTGATGAAATACGATCTCACACCTCAAATAATAGAAGACAAGAAAGAAAGTCACAAATCCAACAAGCAAAATCTAACAAACATGTTATCCTAGGAATAAGATTTTAGTGTTTTGATGGCTTAAGCCTTAGGACTGATTGTGAATATATAGAAAGGAATGGATATAGGTACCTAAAAGCCAACTATGGATGGTTTTAGAATTTTTGGTAGGGGGCGTCCTTGATATACCTTTTGGTACATGAGGTCCGAGTTCGATATGACAATCCGGCTAGAACACTGTCGGGGCCCACTATCAATGGGTGTTTAAATCCTTGATAGCTTCTTCCTGGGATTTGGGGAATGTTTAAGAAATGTGTTGTTTATTTGAGTGATTTGGAAAAATGTGTGCAAAAGTGGACTATGCTTAATTACCCAATCATTAACTGGTCATGACCTCCATTATATTTGATTGCTAATTAGACTATGTGAGATAAATGCAAGAATACACATGATGCAATGCAACAATTTTAAACCCAAATCGAAAGATGGAGATTGGATGAAAGCAATAGTGAATAGGAATAGAGTATGACTTTAATTAATGCAAGCAAGAAAGAAGAAAGAATGATTCGTTTTACTTTACACCAAATGAAATGTGACTTTTACAACAAATAGAATAAATAATGTTACTAAGGAGAGATTTAGTGAATATTTTAGAAAGGAAACAACCGAAATGAAATGAATATAAGGAACCCAAAAATGATGAGGGTCCCACTGGGCATGCCAAAATGTTTCACCACATAGGAGTATCATATGAAAAAATGATTTAAAAGGTAAAGGTAAGGTACGTGAGGAATACCTAGAGGTCATGAAGAGGTTGTACACCATTGTTGAAGACCAAGTAAATTATAGAGCACTCCTTTTTGTCTTGGAAGGACTACCTGAGAAGCAAAACAAGACCACAAAATAGAGTTAATAACATAGGTCGGTGGATTGCCTAGTGTGTGCTAGATCGGGAAGTAGGGTGCTTCCTCGAAGGGGTGTCAATCCACGTCTCGAAAAGAAATTACTCTGATAAATATCATGAAATGGAAGGTCCTATTGTAGTTATATGATTTGGGTATCTCACACAACACAATAGTCTAAATCTAATCTAAATGACAAATATAAGATTAAATCTAGAAGAACGATCAATTTTCGGGTCTACATGTATGACAAAGGGAAAAAGAAGTTCCTGGGTGAAGTCTTGGAAGGATTTGAAGAGTTTTGGGTGGAGGAATAGGCTCACTGGTTTGAGGGGAAAATGGTAGACATAGAGACCGATTTTGGTTGGGTAACCAATGCCGATCACTAGCTATAGCCGAGATCGGTTGGGTAACCAATCACGGTAGGGGCAATTGGGTTTCAAAGGTAGAAAAAAGGTTGATTTGGGCTCTCTGTGATTACACAGGGTATTAGAGAGGTCTTATGTAGGGTGTAGGAATTTAGGTGAAGACTTAGCAGGGGTAAAAGGTGTGGTTGATAAGGCAAAGTGGTTACGGTTGGTGGGACATTAGGTGAATGGGTTATGGAAAGTAACCGAGAGAGGAAGGAGGTGATTAGAAAATGATAAAGTATCTAAAACCAAAGCTAATGAAATCAATAACCTGGTTAAGAATACTTATCAGAGATCCGAGAGATTGGTAGAAGGTGGTGGTTGGTGGGTGTGCGTAGAAGAGATGAGCCGAGATCCAACATCACGATAAAAAATATTGAGTGCTTCTCCGTGTGAATGGCTCAAGCCTATGAATTCGTTGATTGGTTGTTGGTGGAGAGTTTTATGCTTTGGTGCTCAATTGATCATCATGGTGTTGATTATCAAAGAAATGCCAACTAAAAAATGAACCTAGGCAAAGATTTGAAAAGGCTTATTTAAAGGAACTAATGACAGTTCCTTAAAGGTGCCCAACGAGGAATAACTAGAGTCGGTTAGGGAGAAATAGTCTTATATGTTAAAAATAACCTTTTCTCTCCCTTTTTGGCACGAGTCAAGAATGGTTTTGGGTTAGGAGTCTTGATTCTCTTTAAATCACATGGGGAATCAAAGTGGGAGAGGTAGTTGGAAATTAATATTAGGTTTAGAAGAACTCTCAGTTGGTTAGGGTGTTGGGCCCTAATTTAGCTTCCAAATCTTAAGGGCACGTAGGCGCGCATGGCCATGGGGAAGCACGTAAGTGTAGGTGCGCAAGGCAGAGTTCAAAAGGCTTCTTGAAGAACCCAGGACGTGCGCGTCACGCAAAGAACAATTCGGGACTTAGCCATTTTTGGCCTTTGGGACAAAACACATGAAGAACGTGTTCCGTTTGGATAAGGTTCCATCCGCGAGGAGGTGTCCTGGAGGGAATATACCTTGTGATAGAAAGATCCAAAAAGTTAATCATGACATGGAGAGGCATGCGCCAAGGTGACCCACACCTTGACACTTGGGGCCAGATCTGAGGCTGCAGAGGAGTTTGTTAGAGCTAGAGGCCTATTTATACGCGCGCCCTTGACAAAGAAGAGAGATGAAAGTGAGGTAGCAGAGCTCTGTAGAATTACTACAAGAACTATGGGATGAAAATGGGTACAAAATTCAAGTAAGGATGTAATGGGAAATGGGGAATGAAATTTTTGTCTTGTGAGAATACATGTATGGATCCACACATGGCGCATGACTATGGTCTACCTTCTGTAATCTTTTATAAGTAAACACTATGAATGAATGTGATAAGGTTGCCATGACAAATGTATCAAGACTCTTTCTCTGTATTATCTGCATATTACTATTGTACTTCTGTTCTTATATAATCATGAATCTTACTTAAATGGTTAAGTATAGTAGTAGATGTACAACTCTTAGTTCTATTATTTTATGTTGCGCACTTTGGTTCTATTATGACTAAAGGGGTGTAGAAGCCATCCTGAGCTCTATAGCCCTTCATGTCTGTTAAATCACTAAGTCAGAATCATGAGCTATGCCTTCCACTAGACTCACATAAAAGAGAGACTCGGCTCCCTCTCGCGCGCCTCGGGTGAGCGCCCAATGCCTACCTGGGTGATAGGTCGGCGCGCATGAGGTTCCCTTGTTCTTAGTGGGTGCAAAAGTGACTACATCTTGGTTCCATTGCCGGGACCTCTTTTCAAAGTTGTAGGGAAACATGGCATATATCATGATCTTTGTAAAAAGTGATGGTGGAGCGCTTAACACTTGAAGGTGTTGAAGATTGGTTTAAGAGCATGAGGATGAATTCACTCAGAGATTTAGTACCGATCGGGTTTGATATGTGAAGATGGGTGGAAGACACTCTTTATCATGAGTCAGTATGAAACCTTCTTCTGCTATTTCCTAAAGAGAGTTATTCGAATGGCTCTCGGCTTATACATCTAGATCGAGGTGGCGTTATAGATCATACCCTTGGACCCAAGAAACATATCAAAACTTGCAAGATGTTGATCTAAAGTGGACCCATGCTATAGATCATTGGTGGAAGGGAGTATTGACTAGCTACACTCTGGAATACACCATTTCCACGTATTCCTGTCCAGAAGTTGTTGAGTTTGAGTTCTTGCGAGAGCCCAGGGGATCATTTCTATGTGTTATTCCCCTTGCGATCAAAATCTTGATGGTAACCATGGGTTTAGAGGCATTCCCTATGGCCGGCTAAACCACCCTGAGTGCTAGGTGAGGAAGCCAAGTTGGGGAAGGATGGCTGATCTGACGACTGAACAGGAAAGGGAGGAGAGGCGGCTCAAGTATAACAAAGCACGTGAAAAGGAGATCGATAGAAATGCGGGATTACAAGTGGGTTATGGAGCTAGACATGGTGGAAAGGAGTTGAGGTTCACGTGGAGGATGTCAAACCCGAACAGTCTATGGTACCCCATCTTGGTAAGTGGAAGAGAAAACCTTGCGGCTTCTGATGAGAGTCCATCACGTAGAGAGAGAAGAGTCATTGGTGCACATCTGACCCCACCCTAAAGTGACCTGACCTGGTGCTTGGTTTGTTGAATGAGGGGAAGAGTATAATTGATCCATTTGATATCGGTGGAAGCAACCGATCAGCACCTAGAACATACAATTTCTCATTTGGGACTTCTATGGCTTCACACACTATTCCGGTATTTGGTGGAATGTTTGGACAAGGCACGTATATGGCTGGTTTTGGAAGTGCGTTAGGAGGTGGTGGAGGAACTACGACTGGGAGTGGTACTAGTTCACAAACTGTCGGCGTAATTTAGTGGGATGATGGGAGCACTCGCACGACAAACACAAGCCCTGTACCTAACACAGGAGGATCTGGAGGTGGAAGTGGTGGAGCTGGTGGCTCAGGATCTAGTGGATCCGGTGGAGGAGGAAACACCAGAGGAAACCAAGGGACTGGATCGGGAGGGCAAGGGCCTCAGCCACCTCCTCAAGTCTTTTTTGAGATGTCTCTACACTTGCTAGATTATAGTGGAATAGAAGATGCCATGGAGCATGTGCATAAGTGTGAGCTGCTATGGCACACGAAGGGAATCACGACCCAGGATCGAAAGGCTAGTCAATTTGTGATGACCTTGCAAGGACATGCACATAGTTTTATAGAAAGTATGACCTCATCGACTATTGTGGATTATACCCACCGAGAAATGCATTCTTAGTGGAATTCCACATACCTGAGTTTGAATAGAAGAGCATTAGCTCTCTCAAAGAAATCCAACAGGAATGGCAGAGAGCATGTGGGAATATGATGCACTTTAAAACTCTTTTGTCTAAGTTGTCTTATGATATCCACCCTTCACAACATGCTCAGTGGTTTGTCGAGGGTTGATCACACCCTTTAGGAGGGCCTTATCTCATAAAACATTCACGGACCCTGCGTGAAGCATTGGAAGCTACTTTATACGCTGAAGCAGTTGGTAGTGTTGACACTAGTGTTAGCCCATTTCTGGAGGCTCAGATTGCTGCCATGGCTAAGCAATTGGAGAAATTATTTGCCAACATAGTTCCAGAGATTCGTGGAGGGATGTGGTGCATGGATTGTAACGTGGAAGGACACACAAAGGATAATGGTGGGATATGTACTGAAGGTGGTACGATGCGTGGCGGTAAAAAACTGAAATATGTCACGAGGACCATGATGCAAGTAGGTGCCCTTGTAGTGCATGATCCGTAAAAATGTATCTTGTTATTGCAAAATATGTACCTCAACCACACATGACACCAAGGATTGTAGATTGATTGACCAGATTCATGAGGCAATTGATCTTGGTGTGCACCAGACTGGCATTGCCAGTAGTTCCAAAGGAGATGAACGTCGGATGAGGAGCAGAGATGGAGATGCGTGGAAGAGGGTTTCATGGAGGATTTCGTGGTCATGGTAACCATGGAGGAAGAAGTGAGTTCCGCATGGGACGTGTTTTAATTGTGGAGCCATAGACCATTATAAGCGCAAATGTCCAGATCTTCTACAATGCTCCTGGTGTGGAAAAAAACATAAGTACGAAGAATGCCCAGAGTTGTATGAACATATGAGTCAACAATACCGAAGGATAAGGGCACTGCCATGGTGAGTATTAAGAAGGTTGACACGTAATGGCTTCCGCGAGTAATACGAGAATCAGAACTAGAGCCTATTATGGTAACAATGAGGGTAGAATCCATGCGCGCAAAAGGGAAGCACCTAGGTAGAGACCTCTAGTTTCGAGAGAAGAAGTAGTACATGGGAAGTATCCAAACCCGGCTCACTAGAAAGAAGTCTACCAGGAAACCATGGACGTAATTCAAAGTTTACAAGGGGAGATCCAATGCTTAAAAGAGAAGACTAGAAAAGATGAGCAAAGGAGACCAAGTAGAAGCACCAAGGGATGACTTGGATGAGGTTAAGGAGGTGTGTAAACTGCTGAGGTAGGAGAATATTATTCCCTTGCTAGGGGCATGGTTGAGAGAAAAGGTGCCACGCACCGGGAAGAACACGAAAGGTAGATCCTGCATGCAAACCTCCCACCTCACAACCTTGATTATGACAAAGAGATTACCCTAAACGCAGTAGTGGATGGATGGTTGCTTAGCAACATCCTCATTGACACAAGGCGGAGGTTAATGTTCTCACTGATGCCTGGCATCAAATGGGAAGACCTACATTACAACCATCTTCAAATGTGTTATATATGGAAAATAAAACAAAGGCGATGCCCATAGGTGTCTTGAAGGATGCAACCATTACAATTCAGGGGACTAGGTTCACTGGGGATTTTGAAGTCTTGGTGCTTGCCGAGGTAGATAATTTCCCAGCTCTACTTGGGCACCCGTGGTGTTATAAGAATAATGCAGATCTCCGGTTTAACAAGGGGTACATAAGCTTTGAAAACAAGGAAGAGTGGGTAGTTATACCACTGGTTGATGGGAAGTCCACCCCCTATACTGAACCCCTTGGGGAGGAAGTCCTGGACAAAATATATGTGCACTCCATAAGAGATCCAGAGACCATCCACCCTACAGAAGGAGTCATCTAGTTTGATGATGCTCAATTTATCAGTGATACTACCAGTATAACATGTGATAATTGGGCGCATGGGACTTATGAATTGATTGGGTGACATCTGAAAGGATCAGTAACCAAGGTAACAACAATGCGTATAGTTCGGCCTGGGAGGGAAGACAATAACAAAGTATTCTGGGGATGCATACCCTGAGGTCTTTTTGAGAGAGATGGAAGCTCACTGGAGGGAGGATGAGCGATGAAGTATGCTAGGTTATGTTTTGATAGGCACAACAACAAGGTGGTGGGCCATGCATAGTGAGAACTTGTTGGAATGGCATGAAGTTTGAATTGCGCTCACTATCCGATTCTCAAAAGCAACATACCCACCACTATTAAGGATTACAATGGCAATGGACCCACCTCTTCCCACATCCAAGCATGTGAGAGGGTCTGGGGAGAAGGCGCGGAAGCTTTACCACCCTCTCTTTGGGTGCATAAGTTGTATTCGACACTACAAGGTTGTGCACACATGTGGTATATCCATTCTGAAACACGCCGCCAAACGGGAAGTGGCAGAATTAATGGCTGACTTGGTCCACACATTCGAGTACCAAAGTACCAAGCAACCAGTTGATGAGGCATTGCAGACTATCAAGCACCTCACTCTGGGGGATTGCGCCATGGTGGAAGATAGGTTAGTAAACTTACTCGGTGGACCTAGTTTAGAAGTGCGGTTCAAAGAGGAGGAACCAGAAGACATACAATTTCGAAGTGCGTGTGTGTGCTAAAAAGGAGAAAGGAAAGATGGTATACCTTATTGATGGAGAGGAGATAGAAAGCCTGAATGTCGACCATTTGGTTGGGGCACGTGAAGTAGTTTGAGTGCGGATGCATGTGCATGTGCGTGTATCATGAACCACTCAAAACCAAGAAAGTTAACATCGGCTCGGAAGAGGAGCCCAAGGAGGCTATCATTGGGGACTATTGGTCAGACAAGGAAGTATCAAAGATCATCGATCTCTTATGTGAATTTGAGGATTTATTCCCACATGGATACCATGAGTTGAAAGGTGTCCACCATTCATTGGGGGAAATGAGGATAAGGTTGAAAGATGGTGCGCCCGGTCAGGAAGAGGCCTTACAGGATGAATCCCAACATGCGCGTAAGGGTTAAAGAAGAACTAGACAAGATGATAGCATCCGATATCATTGAGGCTATGGAGGAATCAGAGTGGATAAGTCCAATGGTGATCAGCATAAAGAAGGATGGGTGGATTAGGATATGTGTGGATTACAGGGAATTAAATGTTGTTTGTATCATAGATCCTTTTCCCACCCCCTTTACTGAAGAGATTTTGGAAGGAGTTATTGGGTGTGAGGTCTATTCCTTTACGGATGGATTCTGGGATATCACCAAGTAAGGATTGCCAAGGAAGACCAAGATAAGACAACTTTCGCCACCGAGTGGGGAAGCTTTGCATATATGGTCATGCCCTTTGGGCTGAAGAATGTGCCGCTGTATTTTCACGCATAGTGGTACAAGCATTTAAGGACTTCATCCACAAGTTCCTTTAGGTATATTTGGATGATTGGATAGTGTATGGATTAGTAAAGGACCATTGTGACAACTTAAGGTTGATGTTTGAAAGATGTCGGTAGTTGAGGATCTCCCTCAACATCAAGAAATGTATCTTTGCAACTCCTTTTGGGACGTTGTTGGGGCATATCATATGTAAAGAGGGCTTACTTGGTGGATCCCGTGAAGGTTCACTTAGTTATGTGGGGTTAGGGGAGCCTACCAACCAAAGTGCATGTGTGGATTTCTTGGACACACTGGGTACTATAGAAAGTTCATTAAGGGATATGCCAAGATCGCCGCGCTTTGGAAATATTTCTCAGACACAAGAGTGCCTTTCAGTGGGGAGAGGCGCAGCAGAGGGCATTTGACACTCTAAAAGAAAGGCTTATCACCGCACCTATTCTACGATTCCCATCATGGGATAAACCTTTCCATGTCCACGTGGATGCCTCTGGTACAACAATGGGAGCCATTCTTGCTCAACCAAGAGAGGGGATTGTTGATCATCCTTTGTGTTTTGCAAGTAGAAAGTTGACACCAACAGAACAAAATTATACAACGACCGAGCGCGAGGCATTGTCAATGATCTACGCACTCCAAAATTTAGGCAATATCTACTGGAAACTCCTTTCATATTCTACACTGACCATATGGCCTTGAAGTATCTGGTAAACAAAGCAGTGTTGCAAGGGTGCATATGCCATTGGGTTCTTCTATTTCAGGAGTTTGAATTCAAAGTGGTGGTAAAACTGGGAAAGAACAATTGTGGGCCAGATCATTTATCAAGGATTGATTGGGAGAGGATGCACAGAGTATCGAGGAAACCATGCCAGATGCACAACTATTCAAAGTTACGCACGCACCCTCAGAACTAGAAGACATTGCTATCTTTCTCAAGGAAGGTGTGGGTGCCCAAGGGATGAATGCTCTGGAAAGGAAAAGGTTAGCCATACGCGCACACCCTTCATGTTGATCAATGGGGATTTGTATAAAATGGGCCGCGATGAGGTTTTACGCCGGTGTGTACTAGAACATGAACGCGTAGCTATAATAGAAGAGGCCCATGGTGGGATTTCCAGAGGACACTATGCAGGGAATGCAACTGCGCGCAAGATCCTAGTCACTGGACTATGGTGGGAGATGATTCACCAGGATTGTATTGAGTTTTGCAAGGCCTGTGACCACTGCCAGCGCCTTGGAAAACCTAGAAAAAGGGATGAAATGCCCTTGCACCCCATCACCAAGTGGAACCTTTTGAAAAGTGGGCAATAGATTTTGTCAGACCAATCTCACCAGCTGCGCGAAGGACTAACTCATGGTATATTATTACCTGTACTGATTATCTGACAAGGTGGGCAGAGGCCGCACCCACTAAGGATTGCACCACAGCCACGACTGCTAGATTTTTGTGGGAGAACATTATCAGCAGGTATGGGTGCCCATTAAGTTTAACAAGTGATAGGGGCACTCACTTCTTAAATGAAACAATCAGGATTCTATTAGCAGAATTCATGGTAGCCCATCACAAGACTACCCCTTATCACCCTCAGGAAAATGGGACTACTAGAGGCATTCAACAAAATCCTTAGTCACACATTGACTAAGATATGTGACGTGGGTAGGAAGGATTGGGATGACAAGGTGTCAAGCAAATCCTTTGGGCATATAAACAACGTATAAAAGGTTAAAAACAAGGCCACACCATTTCAACGGTGTTTCGCGTGCGAGGCTATTTTTCCGGTTGAATTTATGCTACCATCACTGCGTATAGCGTGCGCAGGAGGGTTGGACGATGAACAAGCAGCTGGAAGAAAGAATTGATGAATTAATAAAGTTGGATGAAAGGTGCTCACTAGCAAGATGGAGCCAAACAACTGAAAAAGCTAAACAAAAGGCATGGCACGACCGCCACATTAAAAAAAAATAGTTTGAGGTTGGCCAGATGGTATTGCTATATGATTCTAAATTTCTACGCCATCCTGGAAAGTTGAAGGTGCATTGGTTGGGTCCTTATGTAATTTCATACATCCTTGATTCAGGTGCATGCCAGCTACAAGTGCTGGATGGAACAAAATTACCTGGACACTTCAATGGGAGTAGGCTAAAGCCCTACTATAAATAATGCTTCTTGGTGTTTGTAAATAAGGTAGTTCTGCTAGTTAGTTTAGAGTTTCCTTTTATGCTTTTCCTTTCTTGTTTTTCCTTTTTGTTGTTGTCTTGTTTTGCGCCTTGGGCACCGAAACCTTATTACTTTTTAAACTTATGATTGCGTAGAGGACCGCATCGATTTAGTGTGGGGTGAGGTGATTAAGAGAGGCATGAAGTTATTCTGCAAGAAGATTGAGTTGGTAGACCATTCGAACTAGCCCTGTTGAAAAGATGCATTAGGAAGGTAGATGGATGACAAAATAGAGTTCCATTGGAAATCCACGTACAAAGGAGAAAAAGTGCAAAAACACGAGGTAGGTGAAAGCAAGAATCATGAGGATGGAAGAGGTGCCTTTGGTGCTGGTAACACGTGTGCAAAAGTCTTCTATCAAGATGGATTGTGTCGCACGCAGTTGTAATGTTGAAAAATTTTTCACGCAAGGATTGGGCGCGGGTGAAAAATGTTTGGGTGAAAAATGTTTCACGCAAGGATTGGGCGTGCAAGGAAAAGTGCTGAAGTCGGGTTTGTTTGAAAATGCCACATTAAATATTGTCGTACGGTGGTAGGTAGCCTAGCCTTTAATGCGTAAAAGTGGGAAAAGCTATAAATACAAGGATGGTAAGTTCATTATTTTACTTTGCGAAAACAAGGAGAACAATTTTCTTTCAAGAGCTAGGGTTCGAGAGCTAACTCGTGTGAAGGAGAATCTCAGAAACTCACGCGCAATCGGTCCGGTTGATCTACAAACAGAGAAGAAGTGATTCATGGGTGTGAGGAACGTTGGGAAAGAGCGCCGTGATCAAAGGAGGAAAGTCAGAAATTAGGGTTTGTACCCTAGGGCACGGGGCACGTGAAGAAAACTCTTAGACAACTCGAAGGCAACCAAGGAATGAAAGCAAAGGGTAAAATGATGGCCACGAAACTAGTTGATAAGCCTGTAGTACAATCCAAAAGGGAAAGGGAAGGGAAAAGGAAAGAAGAAAGAAGATGAAATCCCCTTGGATACCAATGAGGAATGGTACTCAGAGATGCAATACCCGGATGGGGTTTTTCTAGGGCAAGAGTGGGAGTCCCACATCAGATGATGACCGTAATTGATTACAATCACCGGTCGAGTATAATTATGAAGGAAATGGCATTGGAGCTGGTGCGCCCCACAAACAAATGAACACCTGATGGGATGCCGATTTACAATGATGTAGTCAAGGTGAAAATGGAGAAGGCAGGGCTTCTCCAGCTTTACGAGTTTCCCTACTTCGGGAAGCCCGAGCACCTGTACCAATGGTTAATGATGCGTGTGCATGAAGATTTCTTCTACTTCACAGGGCACAAAATGCGCATAACCCCACAATTAATCTCACACTTTACATGCCTGAGCTATAAAGGGGATGCGATCCTAGATGACCTCCAGGATGAGGAGGCAATTAAGGAAACCATCGCATCCCAGGATTATAAGAAGGGATCGAGGTACTACGATGTCATGGATATCAGTGATCCGGTGATGAAAATGGCCGCGCACCTCATTTCCAAGCTAAATGGACAAGAGAGGTGGACCCAGGTGAGCAAGCCCTGGTTGAATGTCTGCAGAAAGGTCATGGAAGGCACCATGTACAATATCTCCAGTACATAGCAGATGAGATTATAAGTAAGCGTGGAGGATGGAGGAAAGATATTGTTTGGGAACATTCTATTAACCATTGTGTTCTCAGAAATGGGGTGCCAGATGCATCTGATAAGTTTGTATGGGAGTACCTCGATGAAGACCCTTCACCGCATGGATAGGTTCCGAAGTATACTTGTGAGTCAATGACGGGGGTGCACAAGGCATGCTTGGATAAATGGTATACGCCCTTAGGAATGCATTCGGGGTAGAATGGCGGATCCCAAGAGCAACTCCCCATGGTGACTGAAGGAGAAGTAGAGTTCGTGGTGTACCAACACTTCTACATTGGTAGATTTATCTTGGTGGATGGTAGTTGGAGTCCCTGGTGCAAACTCCCCTTCTCATTTACTACCCAATTCTTCCAAGCAGGGGTAAACAGATATAAGGAGTCGAAGAAGTTAAACTCGACCTATCCACCCTCGACAAAGTGAACACAGAGAGATGAGAAAGAAGCTGGTCTACCCAGGGAAGCACATGTACATTGAAAGGTACGTGTCGCAGGACGTGCACATCGTAAGGCCAATGACCTTACCGATTGTTGAGAGTGCTGCTGCTAGAATTTACCTACGCATAAGGCCAAAGTTTGAGAAGGGGGATGTAGAAAATGAAATATCCATCCTGATGACCCCATGGGAAGGAAGAAGCCAAGCACTAAAGTGCAAGGAGAAAGAAGAAGAAGAGGAAGAACAAGGGGCGGTGGAAAGGTAGATGTAGGTACATGGGGCCGAGTACCTATGTCTCCGGAAGAAGAGAAGAATGGTGGTCAAGGAAAAGACCCCAGAGCCTGCGAAGCCACCATCCCCTGAAGAACCTTCAGATGAAGAAAAGACAACATCCCCCACTCTAGAATTTTCTGCCAGAGAAGAAGAACAAGGAACGGAGGAACAAGGGTCTAAAGATATGAATGACCTGAATGCCTATGTAGGTGAAAGGGATGATGATGAAGGGGAAGAGCTGGAGGTGGATCAAGAGCCAATTGATATCCATGACTCGGAAGGAGAGGAGGTTGAGAATGCAAATGATGCCTTCATCTTTGTAAGAAGGAAAGGCACCCAAAGGGAGGAAGGCACACGCAACAAAGAGGGGAGCGAAGGGGCTAGTACCAAGGAGCCAGATATGCCCAAGCTCACTCAGAGGAGGTGAATGAAAAGGAAACAAGGGAGGCAGAGAAGATAATTGATGCCTTGGTCAATGAAGAGTTGGGGCACAGCATGGAGCTCGTGCTCTGAGTTCAAGAAGGAGCAGAGGGAGAAGAGTGGAAGTAGCACGAAAGGCCCAACTCTCTCAGTAACTATTCCCAAGGGCATGTGCATGGGAAGTAAAATGTGTGGAAGGGGGAAGAACAATGATGGGTTACATTGATGACCCCAACAAAGTTTTACGCGCATGTTTCCAAAGTACCACCGTGCCCACCAAGGAGCTCACCACCATGGAGTCCTTTGACCCTGAGGGAGGATACCCGCGAATGAGGAAAATGCTATCTTGGGCATTCGACTCCCACCTCGATGAGCCTGAATTCGAGATTAACCAAGGAGAGCAGTATTGAAGTTTGTCCAAGGAAAGGGGGACAACCCCATTATAAACACGCAACAACTATCAGATGAGCAAGTGTGCAATGCATGTGAACAAAGTCTCAGTGGAAATCGAGGCTAGGCTCTTCGGTAGAAATGACAGGGTTAGAGTCTTGGAGGACCTGTTGGAGAAGAGGAAGGAAGAAGTGGTGAAGCTAACGAAGGATCTCAGCCTTGAGAAATTAATCAAGCGCTCAACTGCAGAGGGAGCTTCAGGAGGAAAAGGCCAGGTGTGCTGAAGTTTCCAAGAAGGTGGAGCTCATCTCCCAATCGATTATCACAAAGCACCTCGGACCTTAACCCTCCTGCGTAAAAGTATAGATCCTCCCTGGAGTGCCTAGAGGACTTGACTCGGATCCTCACCATGGAGAGGCAGCCCTTGGCATTAGAGTCGGCAGAAGAGGTAGTGGCGCTTGGAGAAAGAAGACAAGTTGAAGGTCATCACTGCTCATGGCCGAATACAACAAGGTGCTCACCGACGTAAGAACAACTGCACAAACCATGGGGGTCACTTACGACCACTGCGTAGATCAAGACAAAGTGACAAGCATATACTACTTGCCAATGATGAAGCTGAGTTGAAGGAATTCAGAGAAAAGAATAAGGGCAATAGAGCCAGCTGGGAAAGGATCATAGCCAAGGTAGAAAAGAAATCAAAGCCATTGAGAACCGGTGAGTCTCAATCAAAACCTAGCTAAAAGAGCTCTACAAGGTCATCACAAGGAAGATGGATGCCCTGGAAGATCACGCTAAAGAACTGGAGACTGTGGTGGAAACCATTACCACACAAGGGGAGGGGCTAACTTATGATGAGGTGAGCACCTTTGGCGACATCTACACTAAAGCATAGAAGGAAGTCAAGCGCTTGGAGTACACTGGAGGCCGACCTCCAGCAAAACTTTCCCCTCCTCCTTCTTTAGGAAATTTTCCCCTATTCTTTCTCTTCCCCTTTCTTTATTCTTTCCCCATTCTTTTCCAAGGCAAGGCCTTGCATTCTTTTGTACTACATTCTTTGAGAAGGTTCCGAGGGTGGAGAACAAGTGAAGTGTGGGGTAATGTTGGGCCCCTAATTTAGCTTCCAAATCTTAAGGGCGCGTAGGCACGCATGGCGAGGAAGCGCACAAGTGTAGGCATGCAAGGCAGAGTTCAAAAGGCTTCTTGAAGAACCTAAGATGCATGCATGCGCGCCACGCGAAGAACAATTCGGGACTTAGCCATTTTTGGCCTTTGGGACAGAACACATGAAGAATGTGTTCCATTTGGATAAGGTTCCAGCCTGGTGATAGGGTGTCCTAGAGGGAATATACCTTGCATGATAGAAAGATCCAAAAAGTTAATCATGACATGGAGAGGCATGCGCCTAGGGTGACCCACACCTTGACACTTGGGGCCAGATCTGAGGCTGCAGAGGAGTTTGTTAGAGCTCAGAGGCCTATTTATATGTGCCCTGGCAAAGAAAAAGTGAGGAGAGGAAAGTGAGGTGAAGTGAGCTCTACAGAATTACTGTGAGAACTATGGGATGAAAATGGGTACAAAATTCAAGTAAGGATGTAATGGGAAATGGGGAATGAAATTTTTGTCTTGTGAGAATACATGTATGGATCCACACATGGCGCATGACTATGGTCTACCTTTTGTAATATTTTATAAGTAAACACTATGAATGAATGTGATAAGGTTACCATGACAAATGTATTAGTGGGTATGTAAGACTCTTTTCTCTTAGTATTATGCCTGGAATGGGTCCAAGGTATATATTACACTTCTAATATATAATAGGTATGAATCTTGTGAAATGGGTCATGGTAAGTGGGTATATAATTAGTTCTCTATGTCAAACTCTTTGCGAAAACAAAATCTTATCTAATGAAAGTTAAATATAGCTCTAGAAAGCATCATATTCAACACGTTTTCAAGCTGAGTCACTATTGCCATCTACAACCAAATCACTAGACATAAAAATCACTATCAACGACTCTTCGGAAAATCATACATATTGCGCAAAGTGCCTCCTCCTACATCGGGGCTCTTGATTTCTTAGTTGCTAATACTGAAATGTCTCCTCTAATCATTTCTTTCTCTCGACCATGACTATCATTCAACTTTCACTTGTAATCACTTACATATTATCTCCTCTATCGGATCTCGTCTCTATTAATAATACTAAAGTTGATCTATCTTGGCCCATTAACGCATGTTCTATTCAAATTATTGTCGTTATTGGCTATCCACTATCCAATATTTCATATCCCATGAACAATTCATATGGTTTCGTCAAAATTTGCGTTATGGTAGGTCCTCTTACTATGGTTGTACCCTTCCTTTTTGGACAAACAATCAACAGATTTGACATTCTTTTAGGCCTTAATTGGATTTTTAGGTCTCAGTCTATCATCTCCATGAATCATTTCCATCTATAGTTCATTCATAACAATCAAGTCATTTTCTATCAATGGTGTGCCTACTTTTACTCCATGGTCATACCTCCTCCTGTCTCAAAGTGACTAATATAGCATATGTTTCATCTAATACGTTATGGCCCATCGCACATAAAGCAAAATATAATCCTTGATCACCCACTCATAAACACCTCATGTGGCTTCATCACTTTGTTAGTCCAGTGCATTAGTATAGGCCCATTCCTAGGATAGTTACTACATCTTGGCGTAAATCACCACCTCGTTTTATTCCATATAGGTTTCCATCACCATCGGGTTCTGTTTCACATAGATATACATCACCTATGCATTTTATTACGCCAACACGTCCATCATATACAAGTCCACATTCACATAGAATTCACTCACCTACGCATCATTTATCTACTATACCACCACTACTAGAGCATGGTCACATGCTTTCATCACCACCAACATCAGGTCGAGGACCTTTCACCTTTACTTTTATCAGATAGCTCACTCATCACCAGACACTTTAGGGGCATTGCATTCGCACCCCCCCAGCGTCAACGCATGTCTCATTTTTCCATCATCATACACCAAAATCCTAGCATAGACATCCTAATAAACACATACTTCGACCATTACCCGATGACAAACTCTTGTGCTTTGGTTCAAACTTGATTATTGAGGGCATCCTATACATGTGAGCCTCACACACCGCACTATAGATCCTACACATTACGCCTCTTCACCCATCTTACACTTTTATCATCTTACATCATGCCTCTTACATCTTGTGCTTTGTACATCATGCATATTCTACACATATATCATCTACACATCCTACATTACATACTATACATCCTACACTACACACTATGCATTGCATAACACATGACATTCCCTCGTTACTACATCTATTTACATGTTTTACACATCTACATATATGTGTCGCACCCACTACCCGATGACACACTTCGGTCTCACGGTCCATCTTGGACTATTGAGGGTATACATCCCAAATGAACCTCATCACATTCATGCAACCAACATTAAATCTTTTTCTCATGTGACATTACTAGATTAGTGATATATGTGATAGACTACATCATCACTTCTTCTTGCATCATTTAGTGATATACGTCATAGGCTACATCATCACTTCATCTAGCATCATTTAGTGATATATGCTTTAGGCTAAATCATCACACATTCTCACACATCATCTCTATGTTGCATATCATCATTACACATTCACCACACTACAATACATACAACACATAGTTCAACCATTTCCCGATGACGCACTCTCGTTTGTTCATTATTGAATGTTGCGGGGGCATAACATACAACTCCATTTACTTGGGGGAACATGGATCCTATCATTCACTTTGCATTCCATTCCATCCATCCACAACATATTGCATATCTTGGTTGTATTTACTCTTGCTTATATTTACTTGTACATGTTCACTTTATTACACATGCTAGATAAATATCTTGTATGTCATTATCTTTATCATACACACATGTGTGTTCACTTTCCTTCTAGTTGTGATCACAAAGTTTACAAATCCATTACACGCGACATAGATGTTTGGCGCATTACTTATTACTAGTCCCATAACGGCTCCTGGGACATCTTATTTCGTACACTACTGGTGTTATTGTTTCCTTTTGTTTAATATGACACTACTTTATCATATTATACACGCTTTGACATATTTTTTATATTTCTAACATGCTAACAGGTGCTTCATGTACAACATTTGTTTTGTAGGATTATTTGCCACCATGGTTATCTATTACATTGCTTGTACTTGCTTGTCATTGTTTTCCATTGTATGTGGGCTTTGCCCTTTGTCTTGTGTGCACACTTGTTTGTTTTGCGGCCACTATGGCCTTGATTGTCTTGCGACACCATGAGTGGTGTCCCATGTTTGCAACCCACTTTTCACGGTATACATTGTCTTCTTGTGTGTTCTATCTTACACATTATCTGTCTAGCTTACACTTTATCTTATACATGCATGTTTGTATTTTCTTGTACTAACACTTGTTTCCCACCACTTGTTTACATGTGCCTTGGTTTCTACCAAGCACATCCCCTTCCCCGTAGGGCATAATTTGATGGTCGGTCTACCTTTGGGCCACATTCTCTTCAGTGATGTTACATACACCCCAAACAAGGGGGCATCATTTAGGTGAATCAGTCACCACATACGAGTATACACAGTGACAACACAGCATCGAGTACAATCCAATTTCAGATTTCGGGGCTTAGAATCCAACTTGGGTCCATGACACGGTGGTATTTCCAGATTTCCTAAGACCAGGGGCATATCACACAACGGCCTTTCTTAGATTACCTAAGACCAAGGAGTATATCACACAAAAATAGGTAGTAAAACATAGTGTACATAAATATATACACATCTTCTTTTATAAGGCGATCGAGTCCTTACACTTATACACACCATCTCGCATTAGTGTTTTATACAAGAGAGGAAGCTGATTAAAGGTTATAGGATGATAAAAGACATTTTTTCCCTACACTTCTTCCATGACATTGGTGTGAGATCGCTCGAAAAATCGTGTGCATCGAAATCATCTACACTATTTCCTCATCATGAATTAGGTGTACATGTTCCTTTTTCACATTTTCAACATTTTCTTTTACATACTTCCTTACATATTTTTATACATATACATGCATATTTGACTACTTTATCATCTTCTATTTTGCGAGGTCTATCTCGTATGGGAAGTTGTGATCAAAATCAACAACAACATCACACACATCAACACCAACAATAGGTACAACACCACATTCACACACATGTTTCCACCCTAGGTTCATTTTCATCACCTTTTTACACTTTTTCATCTTTAGTCTCCACGCTCCATCTTTTTATCACTCCACGCTTTGTCTAGTCCCTCAGTACACTTTCTACATCAATCTACATGGATATTAGGTACGCATCTCTATCTAATTTATGTTACCGAGCATTCTTCTCACCAACATAAAGTGGGGGCAAATGTAGACACAAAATCATGTACTTTGGGTAATTATCTAGTCTCGCTTACATACTACTATTTACATGATTCCTAAGTATGAAAATTAATGATTAACCCATGTCTTTGGCTACCTTTCTTTGCTTTATACTTCTACTTTCAATCTTGCAATCTTACTTGCTCAGTATGTCTTTTCACCTTTCGACATTTGTCATTCTGGACACCAGCGCCCAGCCATGATGCCAACATCAAGCACCCCAGTCCCCTCTGGGCGCCCTTGTCCTCTTTGTACTTTGGTCACACTTTTTGGGTTTGATCATATTATCTTTTTGGTAGCTAGCCTTTACGGGGTTAATTACAAAATTCAAGTAAGGAATCATATAAATATAAAGCTATGTGATAATAATTAGGGACTAAACACTAAACACTATTTATCACCACCTAAGGTTACATTTATCAAGGCATATAAAGTTGTATTTGCATCCATCTAGCTCCATCACAAGGGGCAAAAGTTTGGTTCATCTCGCATCACACTTCATAGGAGGAGTTTATTGTTTCCATGCACACATTATTGACATTCGTATCTAACTACTTGCTCGCTACTTCAAGTTTGACATGCACAAGAGCAACCTAGGGAATAATTTCAAACACACACACACATAACTAAATTGGGTCTAAGATATAGTGCAATACTCATGAAGTAGTAAGTCCATCATTGTTGCATTTGAGGAAATTCTAAACCCTCATTTTGCATCTTTCTTTTTAGGATTTGATGTATATTTGAGGCTTTTGCAATTGCTTTCTTTATTGCAGGTTTAAAACGAACTCGGTGATCTCATAATAACTTTGAGGCAATCAAAGGTGAATAAGTGTGAACCTTTTGTGACACCTCATAGGAGGTTTTATAAGCATCTATGCAGACTAGGGTGCCCAGAATCAAGACTAGAGCACCCCGGGTGCCCCCGTCCTTTCTCCAGGCATCCTAATCTAGCTAAATCACTCATATCTGCATTTTTCTAGGATTCAGTGTGATGTTCTTCCACTCCTGCTCATCCGGTCTCCACTACTGACATAGTCCAATAACCCCTTTGAATCAACTTAGGCTCTTCTAACCCTCTTTGGACTTAGAGTGTCATATTTTATTACTTAGTTGCTTGGGTATTATTTCAGTATTTCATTGTTCATTTATTTACTGCTACAATAGCATCAGATTAGGATTTTATTTTACATTTTAGCATAATCAAGAAATATAAGTGCTCTCCCAAAGAACGCGTAAATTTACGAGGTCCCTTCTCATTTTGTCTATCAAGATGTAGTTCATGCACTCATGGTTATTATAGTATGTAAATATACCTTATGAAGAACATGCACTTATTGTAACATGCACACCAATAATTAATCATAACCAAAAGAAAGTTAAATATCTATTACAATCATGATGCTTATATAGATTACAATAACCAATAACAAAGCTTCAAGATAAGCTTAGTCAATTTCCATCTACATACTCATGCACAAGGCGTGACTTGACATGGACTCTAACAATATTAAGACCAAATGATATTAAATAGAAAGATTCAGAGGACTACCTAGCAAGGCTAGATCCTGGGAAGTGTGATGCTTCCTCGAATGGTTGTCAATCCTCTATTTTTATCAAATTAATGAAAGTAAATATGAGAAATAAAGGTCCTATTGCTAACACTTTGATTTAGGTATCTCAAAATGTTATCAACAAACTAGATTAAGAAAAGTATTAAAATCTAAACTAATCTAGCATCAGGAAAGGTATGTTTCTGGTTGGGACAAGTCACAAGGGTGTTAGGTAAGGTCACAAAGGTATCTAGTAAGGTCTGGGTGGAATTTAGGTGATGTTAGAGGTAGTTTGGTGAAGGTTAATAGAAAACACAGTGACTGATATATCTTAGTGACCGATGTCGATAGAGAGGGGAGACCGATGATGGTTAAGGTGACCGACATCAGTAGGGGAAATTTGATAGTAAATTATTAAAATAGGTTTTTAGGCTCTCTGTGATTACACAGAGAGTGAGGGTAGTATGGTTTGGGTTGTAATATGGCTGAGAAGACTCAAGGATACTAAGAAGGAGGTTTAGAATGGTGAAAATTCTTGGGATGGTTGAATAGTGGGTTGGTGGGAAGAAGGTGATGTATAAGGAAACAAAGGAAATAAACTACTGAAAGAAAAAAAAGATCTACAAAGGAATAAGCAAAATGATTAAAATCACAATACTTACTTGATGTCTTGCAGATCTTGGGAGTTGGGATGGTTGATGGTTGATCAAAGAAGAAATTTTTGAGTTTAGTGCCACAAAAAATATCCCTAGTGTTCCCGTGAGTATTCCAATGCTTTGGAAAGATGAACCGGATGCTTTTTTCTTGCACTGGTGGTTGGTGTGTGTGTCATCATCTGTCGGATGCAGGAGGGCTTGAAGATTCATGCTTGAATGCAATAAGGCTCCAATAACTGAATGACCAACCAACCTAGGTAAAGAGTTGTGAAAGTGTATATAAGGTAACCGATGATGGTTAAGGTGACCAACGTTGGTTGAGGGATAACCGCATCGGTTAGGGTGGAAAGTCTAGGTTTACCAAAAATAGGTAGATCTTTACTATTTTTGGTGTGATTTTGATTGAGTCCACTTAGGGAAGTGGATTTCATGAGAGAAGGTAGGAAGGTCATAGAAGAAGTCCAATTAGGTTTTAGGAAGAAGTCTTAGTTAGTTAGGTCAAGTGGTGACTCAACACTGGGAGTGATGACTCAATGCTGAGAGTGATGACTTGGTCATTATGAGTTAAATGCCCCTGGAATGGGTCCAAGGTGAGGTGAGGTGGAGGTGTGATGTGTAAATTAACTTAATTAAAGTAATTAAATTAATTAATAATGTGAGGATGATAAGTAATTAAATTAATATGAATGGGGTAAAGGGGTCATGATTAGGTTAAATATATTACGTTAATTGATAAAAGGGGACCAAGGGGAGTGTGACCCAAATTTGGTGTCTACATTTTCCCCTTTTTTTATCACGTAGCTTGTATTGGTAAGTGATGTTGAAAAAAATAGGGAGTCAATGTCCCAGGTATAAGTGAGGTTAGGTTTCCCCAAGTAGGGCTGAAGGTGATCCCCCTCAAACTACGAACCGATGAGGTTGGAAAAGTCAAGGAGTGGTTTGATAAAAGGTAGGTGATGATGAAAGTGAGGGTCAAGGTGTCAGTAAGGTAGGGTATGGTCATTTTGGGTAATGGGTAATGGTCATAATTGGGTAATGGGTAATGGGTAATGGGTAATGGTAATGGAAATCAAACACACACACACACATGTATAGATTGTGATATGGTACCAAGTGGAAGAGCTTGCAAACTCTACGTTGTCAAAAGGGTGATAGGTTTATCCAAATGAGGTTGAAGTGATTCAGGTATCCAAGGTATAGGATATGGTCATGAAGCACAACAATGAGGTCAGTGTAGGAATGGGTAATAGGTTTTGTTTCCATGGCACCAAAGGTATGGTCGGGATAAACATCACGTCATTAGGAAAGGTAAGGTCATTAGGCTAAACAACATGGGTAACAACATCACAAGGTATAATGAGTACACAAATTCAAATGTCACAAAAGGTGATTCAGGTCAAGGTATGTAGGTCAGGCACAGGTAAGGCCGAGGTATAGGTAAATAACATGTCCCTAAACATAGTTAAGGAAATGTACAGGTAATGTAGGCTTGTGAGTAAGGTGTAATAGGTGTTGGTAAGGTCAAAAATTTGTTGGATCAATAATGGTTTTAGGAAAAATGGGCATGGGGTGGGTCAAATGGTTATGTCAGGTGACCGATGCGGTTATTATAAGTTAAATCGATGTCAATTTTGGCTAGGGCATCGACATGACCGACGTCATGGTCATGTCGATTTGGGGTTAAAAAAGGAAAAATCCATTTTTATGGATTCATTTTAACCTTTCCACTTTTAGAAAATGACAGAGGAGAAGTGTAAGAGTGGAAAATGAAATGAGTACGAGGATGACTGAGTGATTGAGTTGAGTGAGCCACGTAGTAGGTGATTGGCATTTGATTGGTGGGTCCATGAGATCGATTTGATTGATTTGATTGGTTTGAGGTGAGGAGTTGATTTTTGGCATGGCAAGGAGGAGAGAGAGAGGGATCGTGGTGGACCCGAAAAATGACTAGATGTGCCACCATGGAGAGAGATGATGCCGAGATGAGGTAGGAGTCAATCTAAATCCTTTATTTGATTGAAAGAGAGTTTGTTGAAATTGTTTTGTGTAAAATTTGGGTGTAATGTTAATTTGTGAAATCATGGTTAAAAATGAATGAAATGAGGGGGGGAAGGTCAAATGTAGCTTAAATAGGGTTGGTAATGAAGCTAGGATAGGTTTGGGTGGGTGGGAGTAGGTATTTAGGTTTTTTTTTGTGAATTTTTTGAGAATGGGGGATGGGGGTTTTTTTTTTTTTGCCAAAAAGAGACGACGACGATGGTCAAGGGTTGGGCCGATGTCATCTGGGTTTTGGCCACACATCACATCAAGGTCAAGGTTTGGGTGATCGACGTCGGTCAAAGAGGACTGATGATGGTCAAGGTGACTCAATGTGATGGTCATGATTAAGAGTAAATAAGTGAAAGAAGGGCTAGGTAGGAAAGTAAAATAGGTGAGGAAGGGGTAGGTGAAGATTTATGTAGAGGGAAGAGGGTAAAATGTTATTTTGGTGATGTGGGATAGGTAAGTAGGTGAAATGAACTAAGATAGTGGGTAATGATGATAAGGGATAATAGGTTAGGTTAGGTGAATTAGGTAAATTAGGTAAAGGGGGTAGGCATGATTGATGTGGTTGGGTATGTGTGGTGGGTAATAGGTGATTTGAGGTGGTCAAGTCTTGACAAGGTTGTGTTGGATGATGCAGTGAGAGATCAGCTGAGGATGAGGGACAAAGTACCACCCCTACTAGTATAGATGTGGCCTAGCATGACCATGGAGGAGTGGGAGCACATGACCGATGTTGGACTTAGTGTGATCCGATGCTATAGGTGTATAGCCCAAGATCATAGTTTGATGGTCACTCTCATCGATAGATGGGACTCCATGACCAATACCTTTCACTTACCGATGGGTGAGATGACCATCACTTGGAGGATGTTTATAGGATCCTATGACTTCCTATTGTTGGGGAGCCAGTATATTCCATTTCATCTGAGGCATCAGTGGAGCCGATAGTGGTGGTATTTGGTGAGGTGATGGGTGAGTTGAGGTATCACAACGTGAGTCTCACTTATGGAGATATGTATGCAGCCTATCCCATAGAGACTAGGCTATCGGTGCTGATGATGGTGGTGGTGGGATGTTTTTCTCTTCCAAATTTGAGGGTGGGAGATTTCCCATGAGCACTGATGGGGGTGCTAGAGGATATGATCGAGGAGTGGATACATTTTTCTTGGGCACCAAATTTCCTAGTTCAAGTTATATAGGAGCTATGGGCCTATGGGAGATTGAGGAGATTTGGTATGTGTTGTACCTATTTATTACACTACTGGGCATATGAGCACATCATGTGTGTGTGTGCACCTAGTTGGTTTACCATGACAGGATTGGTTTGGGGGTGGCTTGTTTCAGAGTTGGTTTTAGATGATGGGTACAATCGGTGGACACCGAGGGTGGTGAGGGACACATATGATGTGTCATACTATACAAAAATGAGAGGGCCTTTTCGGTAGTTGATATCATGTGGAGGCCATATGTTGACTATCCATCATATAGAGGCATGGATGAGGAGTTAGAGGAGCTTCAACTACTGAGATGGATACAGGGGTGGTGTGCCAGGGAGCATGAGATGATACCTTGTGGATAGGGTAGAGATGATAGTTTGACTATATACAAGAGATGTGCCCCCACCTTTCCCACAATATCCATAGAGATGACATGGAGAGACCCATGTCTCCACCACATGTCCGAGTGTTCTTCTACAGGCAGAGGATAGGAGAGTAGATAGATGGATGATGACATGTGGAGTCAATGATGGACAGAGTGGTGGGTGGACACATATGGTGGCACATACTAGGAGGATGCCTATGAGGCTGTCCAGCAACCCAGATTTAGCTACATATCATATATATTTATTATATACATTATGATACATTAGGATACATATATGTGGTCACCCTAATAGCACACAAATTACATAATATGGGACACAACAATGAGGCAGGGGACAGCACTAGATTGAGCTACAGTGATGTCAAGCACAGTGGTAGCCAATAGGTGGCCCAGCCCTATACAGCCCCATATCAGACAAACACAGGACACAGCAGTCCCATGCACAGATAGGTGGAGATGGGGATGGAGGGAGGTAGCACCTATATAGCACAAGTGGCATAGGTTTACAATGGGCTAGTTGGCCATACATACATATGGTGGTGTGGTGGCCTTAGGTAGCCAGGATATAGTGGCAAGGTGCACACCACAGTACATAGTACCCCATAGGCCAAGGACAGGTCCCATTAGGACATAGACAAGGTCCCACATAGTCACATGGCACAAGAAGGACACATCACAAGACATAGGGCATCAGCAGGTATGAGCCATTATTATTAGGTCAAAAGAGTTCAAGGAGCAGTGAGCAATGAGACCCATGACCACCACCTAGACTATGTCGATGGTGAGGTTTAGGATCCCTGAATGAGGCTCACTACTATCAGGATCATCTAGCCACCGCAGGGATTGATGTGCCCTCATATGCCGAGTACCCAAAGCCCAACAGCAGAAGCCAATGAGATGAGAGAGAGAGATCCAGACTCACATATTTCAGTAGTAGCACAGGGGTCATCGACCCCAGAGACAAGGCCATGGTGAGGTTATGAGAGTGCTTAGAGACCTAGGCCTGAAAGAGGGAGGGAGAGGAGGAGAGAGAGAGTGAGACTGACAGAGGGTATCGTGTGAGGGTGATGATGATTATATCTATATGTGACCATTATTTTGATTTTTATATATATATATATATGTTATCCATATGCCAAAGACGTGAGATTACATACATGAGATTTTTGAGATACGATATTTTTATATATCTATGTATATATGTATCGATACACATACTCTCCCATTTATATAGTTGATGATGTTGATGGATGGATGGATGATGTACTCATTTTTAATTCCATATTATTGTGTAAAATGGAAACTAGTTGAATTTAGATATGATGAGTCGAGATGATGATAGTGAGAGTCATGATAGGATATGATAGTTTATATAGGTGATGGCATTAGGGATGACACAGGTTGGGCATGATGGAGTCAAGGTATTTAGGCATGATGGAGATAGGTATTTAGGCATTTTTTAAGTCAAGGTATATAGGCATGATGGATCGAGGTCATTATGATGGCATGATGGAGTCAAGGTCATTTAGGCATGAGGTCATTTAGGTCAGGTATGCATATGGAGGAGGTCAGGTGATAGGCATGATGGAGTCAAGGATAGGCATGGTGAGTTAGTCATTTTAGATGGAGGTGAGGTCATGTAGGCATGGAGTTAGGTATAGGCATGGTGGAGTCAGGTGATTTAGGCATGATTTGGTCATGTTTTTTGTTTGATTTAATTTCCAAGTTATTGTTATTATGGAAAATAAATGATGATGTATATGTATGTTGTGGTGTAAATTTCCAAATATTTGATATCATGGAAATGTGAAATGATTGATGTATGATATGGTGATGTTATAAAATGGTAGGTATGTATGTTTTTATGATTGTTTAATTTCCAAGTTTTTGTGTAAAATGGAAACTAACTAAGGTAGAATGTGAATAAAAAGGGGGAAAATTGGTTAGGGGAAAGAGTGGCCGAGCTAACCTCCAAGGGCCCCATGCCCTCAGAGTGTTGCCTACATAGCCCCAACAAAAAGGGGCCTCAGGTCGATGTAGTTCTCCCATAAGCTAGGGAAGAATATGATGAGGTAGAGGAATGGGTTGGTTGGTTTTAGGCATGATTGAGTCTAGGTCATTTAGGCATGATTGAGTCTAGGTCATTTAGGCATGGTCATGTTTGAGTTTAGGTCATTTTAGGCATGGTTGAGTTTAGGTTTAGGCATGGTTGAGTTTAGGTCATTTAGGCATGGTTGAGTTTTAGGTCATTTTAGGCATGGTGAATTTAGGTGATTTTAGGTGAATAGGCATGGGTGATTTTGGTGAAAGAATTCTAAAATGTAGGTGTCGAAGGTCTGGTCTTGTGTAGGAGAGAAAATAAGTAATAAAAAAAGAGGTGAATGGTAAGAGGAGACAAAAAATCCACCTAATTGATAAGAACCATTATGAGTCTATCATACCAAAGATGGTGTATGAACATAAAACCCTAAAGGTGTTGCATGATTGACTATTCTAAGGGTGAAGAAGGTCACATGATCATGAAATGTCACATTTGTGCACATGTCCCTTGAGTAGGTAGAAAATTAGAAAGGAAAAACGGTGAGGTGAAAGAAGTTGGTTTTTAGCGTAACCTAGTGTGAGACAACATGCCTCTTTGGCAAGAGACCCAAGATCAAAATAGGAAAGTCCATGAAAAAAATTCATTTTTTTTTTTTTTTTTTTTTTTTATAGATTGATCGATGGGAAGTCTATGTGGGATGAGTAGAGTATCTCCTTGAGGTCTTCGTGAAGTTGATCGATGGGAAGCTTCAAAATATTTTTTTTTATTTTATTTTTTGCAAGAATAGTCTTCTTTTTGTGATAGACTATGTACAATATGGCTAGCTTTGTATAGTTGTCCTTCGAGGGAGAAGTCTATTTATAACAACAAGATAGAAAGATTAGATGTCCTTTTTGAGGGAGTCATTTTTTGTGAGAAGTTTGACTCAAGGAGTTTTGAATTTGAAAATCCCATATATTACTTTTTTGAATTTTTTTGGACTTTTAGGTCATGGACAAGACTATAGAGAAGTATAGGCTTCTTTTATGAAGACAAAACCATAACACACAAGGGTTAGCTATGAAAGAGAGGTTTTAAGTGATGAATGACCATGGGATTCCATCTTGAAAAGGATGAAAAGTATCCATGAGAATCATGCCATGAGTAGAGTCATGGTACTCATATTTAAGATAAGGTGAAAAAAATGTGATGGGTAATCACATGATTCTTGTTTAGTCATGATCCTTAAAATAGGTAAGTGGAAGGTGAATGGTGCTCAAGGGACAACAATTAATAGACATAAGGTGATCTAGGACTTGATTCAACAATAGAATGGTCAAAGATGCAAGGCATTGAGGGGCTCAGGTTTGGGTTTACCTTCGAGTGAAGACAAATGATAAGCACTTGATCCATAGGTATGAGTAACGATATAGGGTCCAAGCCAATTAGGAGAAAATTTTCCCCATTTACTTTTCTCCACTTTTGTTACATGTTGATTTTCCTTCAGAGATGAGGTCACCGACCTAGAAGGTTCATTCTTGGACATGTTTATCATAGGCATGTTTGATATGTTTTTGGTAGATTTGGAGGTGATCGAGAGCATTGAGATGATGTTCATCTAATAACTCGAGTTGTGCCAAATGGTCCTAGTGAAAAAAATCATCATCGTTGAGCATATCTTTGAGTGAGATATGAAGAGATGGAATTTGGACTTGAGAGGAGCAAGAAACCTCTATACCATAGACCAAAGAGAAAGGTGTGGCAAAAAGTTGAGGTATGAATACTAGTGATAAGCCCATAAGGAAAAAGGAATGTGTGTGTGCCAATCCTTTCCAATATCATCAACCACTTTCATAAGAATTTTGTTTAAGGTTTTGTTGGTTGATTCCACTTGGCCATTTGTTTGAGGATAATAAGGTGAAGAAAAATGAGTTGAATGTCGAAGGCATCACAAAATTTTCCATAGGGTTTTTTTTTTGAATTATTTTTTCCATTATCAATGATGAGGTGTGAGGAACACCAAAGTGAAAAATGATGTGATGATTGATGAATTCACATATTTTCTCATTTTTGTAGAAATAAGAGGTATGGCTTCCACCCATTTAGTGTAATATTTGTAGTAGTGGTAATAATCCATTGATGATGTTGGGAAGAATGAGGATTGATCTCTCCGACAAGATCCAAACCCCATTGAGAGAAAGGCCAAAGGTCATGCATGTGACCTGTAAGGTGTGACTAGGGGTGTGATGAAGATTAGCATGTTGTTGACACTTCACACAATGTGACATAGTCACAACAATCATGGTTTAGGGTTGGCTAGTAATAGCCCCAGAAGAGAATGCATTTATGACAACTAAACCATTGAAGTGACCCCCAAAAATTCCATCATGAACTTCCTTGATGGTGTAGGGAATTTCATAACTCGTAAGACATCGTAAGAGGATAGTGTCAAAACCACATTTATAAAGAAGACCACCCATGATGACATAAAGTGAGAGACACTTTTGAGAAAGGCTCATTGTCCATTATGAGTAAGATCTGGAGGAAAATGGAAAGGGAAAGGTAGTCAAAAACTACTTATACCAAAGGTCATGTGGGTCAGTTTCAATGTTTCCTACAAGGTTGATGTCTCAAAATAGATAAGAAGGTGATTGCAACCTTTTTATGGTGACAAATATTTTTGAGTCGAGGGTGAAGTGGGGATTTGAGAAGCAAGACAAGCCATGGTATCTACAAATTTATTAGTGGAACGTGGGGTGGTTTGAAGTTCATAATGGTCAAAGGTAGTCAAAAGTATGTCAACATGATGCTTATACTTTTGAAGTATCTCATTATGACACTGGTATATACCATTAACTTGGTTCACAACCAGTTGAGAGTCACCAAAGATATTAATTGATTTAACATCTAAGGCTATGGTGGTTTGAAGACCTAACACATGAGTGCTTCATATTCGGTGATATTGTTAGTACAATCAAAATCTAGTTTGAAAGATAATGGCATAGGCTCACCATCAAGAGGAATGAGGATAACTCAGCACCACCCCACATGCGACATTTGGAACCATCAAAGAATAAGGTCATCTGGTAAATGGTATCATCCAAAGAGAGGGTAGTGATGGATTCATCAGGGAAATCAAAGTTAGAGGATTGATTTCCGAGAGAGAGGTGCATCTGTGAGTTGGTCAACAATTTTTGTCCTTTGACATATTTTTGATGGGTGAATTGAGATCTAGGTCTGCAAGAAGCATGAGCCAATGTGCAACATGTTGATGTTGGTAGGGCTTAGTGTACATGTAATGTAAGGGGTCAATATTGGTGACAACAAAGGTTTTGTGGTTGAGTAGGTAATGGTGAAGTTTAGTGGTGACAAAAACTAAGGCTAAGTAGAGTTTTTTGCATGATGAGTATATCTAGTTTTTGTAGTCTAAAAGCATATGACTTATATAATAAACCACTTTTCCCTGTGTTTCTCATCACGATGAGTGAGCATGACACCCAAGGAATGATCAGTAGTAGAAATGTAAAGGTAAAATGGTTGGTCATCCTTAGGGGAATGAGCACAGGTGGTTGGAGGAGGTATTTTTTTAAGGTGTCAAAGGTTTTTGTGGCATTCATCATCCCATTTGAAGGAGACATCCTTTTTTTGAGGAGATGATGAAATGGATGGCAAAGTGGTCAAAAAGCTATGAGAAATAAAGTGATGAATAGATTACAACTTTCCTTGCAAACTATGAAGTTGATGAAGGTTAGTAGGTGGAGGCATTTTGAGAATAGCCTTGATTTTAGTGGGATCAACTTCAATGCCACACAAAGAAACAATAAAACCAAGGAGCTTTCTAGAGAGAACAACAAAGACACACTTCTTAGGTTGAAGGTGAACACAATATTTGATGAGATGGTCAAAGATGACCTTAAGGACTGTAAGGTGTTCAACCCGATGTTTGGATTTGGAAAGAAGATCATCAACGTAATCTTCCAATATGTGATGCATAATGTCATGAAAGATATAAGTCATAGCCCACTGATATGTAGCACCAACATTTTTAAGGCCAAAGGGCATGACATGATAGTAGAAGGTCCCCAAGGAGTGATGAAGGAGGTTTTTGTGTTGATCTTCTGGGGCAAGTAATATTTGGTTATAACCCGAGAAACCATCCATGAGTGATAACATCTCATGGCCGGTGGTGAGATCAACTAGTTGGTCAATACTAGGTAAAGGAAAGTCATCTTTGGGGAAAGCTAAGTTAAGGTCATGGAAATCCATGCAAATGCGGAGTCCCCCTATCACTTTTGTGATAGAACAATGTTAGAGATCCATTGGGGATAATCAATGGGTAGGATGAAGGAAACCAAAAGAAGGCATTGGAGTTCTTCTTTGACAAGAAGGGAAATGCGAGGATGCATTTTCCATAGCTTTTGTTTCATGGGTTTGGCCTCAAGAATAGTTATGATATTGTGGACCACAATGTTTGGGTCAATACTAGGCATATCAGCATAGGACCAAGAAAAAGTGTTGCTATGATCCCAGAGGAAAGAAGTAAAAGCTTCATGTTCAACAACATCTAAAGATTGGCCTATTTTTAGAATGTGTGGGTCATCCTGAGTGTGAATATTGATTTTGATGGTCGATTCATTCAACATGGTTTGTGTCTCATAAGGTAATGACCGGTGAATATAAGAATCTTCCACACCAAGGTAGGTGAGAATAGACTCATCATCCTGACATTGAATGATGTTAATAGAAGGTGTATCATCATCGATCATGTTAGATATAGGAAGGGAAGAGAAGAGGGAGCCTCACCATCTCATTGATAAGTTAGAGGTCCCAAGGAAATGGTGTTCATGAAAAAAAAAGTTAGGAGGAATGGATTCTGGATCCATAGACTGTAGGTGAAGGTGGTGAAGTGGTGAATGGGGTGGAGAAGGTTTATCATCCTCAATGAGTTCGACTTGGGCCTTCTTGGGAGATGGTTGAAAATCCAATACCACTATGGTCTTTATGCTTACGAGTGGTGCAAGGAATGACAATATGGTGGCCTTGTTCATAGAAACCAAATCCAAAGCCCTTCCAGCACACAATGATGATGGAGGAAAGGTGTGGGTGAAGTGGTGGTTGGTGAGAGATTGAAGGTCGGATGAAAATGGTCAAGTTTGGGAAGGTGGCTGGGTGAGTAGGTAGAAGCATCAAGTCCCCCATATGTTAAGTTGGTGTGAAGGTGGGGAGGACCATAGGGAAAACCTCTCCTATGTGGTGATCATAGTGGGGATGTTGGTGAAGTTTACCATACTCTTGAGGAGTAAGGAATGTGTCAATATTATAAAGGTAGTACTTCCCCAGAGTGAGGCATTGAAAAACACCTTCTAAGGGATCAGTAGTTGATATGTGGGTAGTGGGAATGGATGAATTACTAGATGGTTGGGAAGAAGAAGCATTGGTTGTTTGAGAAGTAGATGGGTTGGGATGATGGGGGTCAAGCTACAAAAGTTGTGGTAAAAAGTGGGAATAGAGGAGTTTAGGTGTGGAAGAGGTAGTGAAAATGGTGGGTGGATGGGGCCGTGGGTGAAGGGAAGAAGTGGTAGTGGTGGTAGATGCCTTAACTGGTATAAGGACATCATTGGGTCGATACAACATGTTATAGGTCTTGAATGGTGAAGGGTGGATGGAATGGTATAGTTGTGTCCTTCATGTTCAAATTTTAAAATGGTGTAAGGTGAAGGAACACAACCCATGACATGGATCCAAGGTGGCCAAACAACATGTTGTACTAGAATTCCCCCTCTAAGACATAGAATAATTTAGGAATGGTATGGGGCCCACATGAATGTGGAGAATGATGGTGCCAAGGGTGGAAGTCATGGCATCATTGAATGAATGCAACATAACTAGGTTATTATGCATGTAATTGGTAGGGATGCACATTTGGTTGTACATGGGAGAAATGATGTTGATATCTAGCACCACCATCGATCATAATGCGTCGAAATGTATATTATCAATGTAGATGGAAATGAATAGGGTGGGATCAAGATCATCTGATTGGAGAGGTACAATCTCATCATCAGAGAAACTGAGAGAGTGGCTACTTGATGAGTGGTAGCGGGTGCAGAGGAAGGGGATGAAGTGGTGAGAGAGGCCACATGGTGAGGAGTGATAATGGATGCCACAGAGTAGGGTCATTAGGTAAAACCTCAATAGATTTCAGAACCTCAATGAGGGCCTATGATGAGACTCAGAGGTTTGGACAAGGTCATACAAAGACATTTTGAGAGGAGATTGGTGTAATTGTTTAATCATTATATGATGGGAAACCCCATTAGAAATAGGGTATGTGGGTCCATGGATGGTGATTTTTGGTGCAGTGTAGATGGGATATTGGGTAAAAAAGAGTGGCAGATGGGTTGGTTGTTTTCTCCTTTCCTTTGTCCTTTTGGGCTCGAGTGGTAATGTTAACCATATTAATATGTGGTAAAGGAGAAAGTGAGTCATGATAGGTGTAGTGACAGATGGGAAAAAATATGGTGAGGGCATATACTAGTTTTGTGAAAAGAATGCAAGTGCATTGGCATTTTGGTGGAGGTTTGGCTAGCTCTCTTATGTGGACCATATTGATCTCAAATGTTGGAGGAGGATAAAAGGGTTGTGGAGGGGGAGATGAAGGTCATTGAATAGGTAAGGGATGAGGAGGTGTGTGGTGATAGGATGGAGGTGGAATAGGGTCCTCATCTAAAAGATCATCATCATCAAAGTTTTCTTTGGGAGGACATAGTTGGAGAAGAATAGTCTTAAGAGCCTTATAATTTTCCACATCATGCCCTGACACACATGATGGTAAGCACAAATTTTTGTATCATCAAACCCTTCTGGTTTAGGTTTGAGTGGGTCGTAAGGTCTAAGTGGTGGCAATGTGATGACAAGAGGTTTCCAAAAGGTTAGCTAAGATGTTGGCGTAAGACCCCGCCAATGGATCACAATGTGAAGTAAGTGTGGGTCTAGATGGAAGTGTGGGTGATTTTGGTGGGAGAGGCGCCATGGGAGGTGGAATCAAGAGGTTGAGTCAATTTGACCACCTGTTTGGTAGGTAGTATGGTTTTAGGTTTGGATTGCACCTTCTTGGGTAAAGATGTAGCAGATGAACTAGTGGTCAAGGTGGTGTAGGTTTAACTACCTCTTTGGAGGGTAGTGGATTTTTTGACTTTGGTTGCACCTTCTTGGGTAAAGGTGAAGAAGAAGTGTGTGATGTAGAAGGGAAGGAAGAATGGTGGAAGGGGATGAGTTAGCCAAGGTGATAATGGAGGTGTGGTGAAGGCTATGGGAAGAGGAAAGGTGGAAGGTACTGGTTGAAGAGAAGGAATATCATAGGTAATGATGAGGATATACTGGAAGTGGTGTAGGTATAGGTGGTAAAAAGGATGAGTGATGGTGAAGGCATAAGTATGTGTAGGTAATTTGGGTGTAATAGAGGATCGTGATGAGGAGGTGGGCTGTTGTTTTTTTAGTTTACCTTGGGTAGGAGGTTCTTGGCCAAGGTTGATGGGTGGGGCCCTAGGATAGATGGAAGTGGTGAAGGTGATAGAGGGGTAGTGGGAAAAGCTGTGTATGTGGCCTAAGAGGTTGGGTCTTCCTCTTAGGTGGGGGAATAGTCTTTTGTGTTGGCTTGTGAGGATGTGGCTAAATCTAGTTTGACAGGGGATGGACTAGGCTTGATGTGGCATGACTCCCAATGTGGCAATGGGTTTGGACATGGAGGAAGATATAGATGTAGGTAAGGCTTTTAGGCATTGGAAAAATTTATTGATGGTAAAGGTTTAGGTGTGGGTGAGGGTGATGAAGAAGAGGTCACTACAACTGGCATGGGCATGGTTGGTTTGGTTTTCTAAAACACCTTTGGATAGATCATGGAAGTATCAACAGACAACATTTGCATCTGAGTTGAGAAAGGTAGCCAAAGGCATCCCCAAAGCATGGAATTGTCGACATAATCCAAGTGGTCAACCAAATGTGAAAATGACACCATTGGAGGGGGATGATGTTGATTTGGTAGTAATCCCTATAAATAATGTCTGTGAGACAAGGAAATGGTTGGCTTTTGACTCTGTGGGTAAAAGAGCCAAGAGAGAAAATCAACAAGATCCTTGAAAGCCAATGGAGAATTGTCACCAATAGGAAGGGGGGCACTACTAATGGATCCCCTATGGGTAGGGGAGATGACAAGTAGGATGAGGTAGGTTCATATTTTGGTGAAGAGGAAGGTAAGCATGACTCCCTGGGTGGGTGGGTAGGAGAGTAAATATCATGGTTGTTCATTAGTTTGAGAGGTGTGTGGGGAAACTATCTCGATAGATATGGTGGACTCCTCCATGGGTGAAGGGGGAGATAAGGGAGACTCCTCTATGGGTAAAGGAGAAGATGAAACAAGTCTTCCATGGATGAAGGAGCTGTGCAAGAATATCCTCGATAGATGGAGTAGGAGGAAATTGAGGAAGAGATGGTATGATGTCAAAAACAACATGAACCTCATGAATGTTACTATCATTGGTCGAAGGTTTCACTGGTTTGGTTAGATGATGGGGTGTGATTTGGGAATGGTTTCTTAAAGATGTGAAGGTTCTGATTAGCCAATGTGTTAGGGTTATCCAAGATGAGATCTCCACTATCTAACATTTCTTGGATGATATTTTTGAAAGTTATACAATTATCATCATTATGACCTTTAACGCGATGATAGTTACAGTAATCATTTTCTTTATACCATGCAGGCATAGGATGAGAAGGGTCAAAACCAGTATGTGGTTTGATGGGTGGAAGAGTGATTGCTTCGATTTTAGAAGTTTTTCTAAAACCAAAGAATAGGGTTCTCCTATGGGAGTGTATTTTTTTTTGCTCCCACTTGAACTGAAAATCCTGAACAAGAGAAAGGTTAGAAGAAGGATTTGATTGGTTGGATGGGTGAGATGGGCCAGCTTTCAAAACTACCATGTGGGCAGATCCTTTTTTTTAGAGTAATTATTTTGTGGTTTGGAAGAAGAAGAGGTATCATTTTGATTTAAATGCAACATTCTTTTGTTACAATTGTATCTTCTTCTCTTCAATGGCACAAATTTCAAGTTTTTGGGCCATGGTGAATGCCTCATCAAATGTGCGAAGGTTTGAACTTGGAGAGTTGGTGAGATGTGCCTAGCACAAGCCTTGGTGAACAACTCTATTAACTTGGTTTGAGGTAGTTGAAATGTGAGTTGGTTGATTAGGCTTTGCCAACGAGTGACAAAATCTGTGATAGATTCATCTTCGTATTGTCGTGTTGAGTACAAGTCGGTCATGGTGACTTTTTGATGATGTTGATAGAAAAGTGGTCTAGGAAAGCTTGAGCTACTTGGTTGAATGAGTAAATGGAGTGCCTAGGTAGAGCACTATACCAATCCAATGCAGTCCTATCAAGGACATTGGGAATGTTTCAAGAGAAAAGCATCATCATGAGCGATCAGATAACACCCATGTTTAAAAGACCACAAGTGTTGTTGTGGGTCTTCTTTTTGTTGTTAAATCTAGTTGAATTTAGGCATTTCCCAATGCGTAGGGTATGGATGAATGGAATGGATGGGTGAATGGGCTCATTGCAAATCTCATCGTATGTCAAGAGAATTACGTGAGCCGAGACCGATGCTTCCAATGTCTACATCTTGTCCATCATCATTTTGATAAGATCGTTAGTAGGTTGTGATGACTGGGCACCCCCGTAGTATAAGGGGGTAGATGATGAAGGTATGATGGGTGGCATCCCAATATATGGTGGTGCCGAGTACAAAAATTGTGAGGGAGGAATAGATGCAGGTGGAAAGTATCTTGAATAAGTGATAGATGAGATAGGGGTTGTTGGTGATAAGTGTAGGTAGGTGGAGTGGATGTAATGACTCGTAGTAATTGGAGGAAGAGACTCATGGGATGGAGAGGACAATTTTGGAAGGGAGTATGGGTTGCTACCGACACCATGGGTGGTTGAGATGTAATAGGTATATGAGAGGTGGTGGGTGCAGATAGACCTACACTCAAGGCAGTTGATAAAGGAATGGTTGACATCACAAGAGAAACTGACGTCAAAGGCATGATAGATGTCATAGGTGCAACAGATATCGATGATGTAGGGTCAAGTTGGGACACCACAGGTGGTAAGGTGGAAGAGGGTAAGGCTGAGCTAGTAGTAGCTGATGCAGAAGTGGGTGTGAGGGTAGGAGGAATGGACACATGCATGTCATATACAAGCTTCCTGATGAATCCCGAGTGGATGAATGGGCTAAATAATATTGTAAAGCAATGGGTTTTGATCAAGGAGTCTTGTGAACTCCTCATCACCAAGTATTGATGATAATAGGTGATTGGGATCCATAGGTGATAGAATGGAAGGGCATGATGGGCTAGGCGGGAGTGGCTGAAGGCTAGCATGGAATACGAGGGTGTTGGCTTGGCTATGAGTCAAAACCATGTGATTATAGTAGACCTGGTAATCTGATCTCTGTAGATGACAAAAACAAAAGGAATGGAGAAAATAGTTCTGGAAGGTGAAAATTAGTCGTTGTTTTAATTGAAAAATTAAAACACAAGAACCGATGACGTGGTTGGGTAACCGTGTGTGTGATGAGAGGGTAACCGATGATGGTCAAGAGGACCGATACCAGTTACTATGGAAAATAAAAGGATTTGTAAATGTGGCAATAAATGATGAAAATGAAGAAAATCTGGATTTTGACAATGATTTCAAAGACACAGAGATATGGTGAGGTAATTGAGGAAACCCCTAAAGAACAAAAATGTGATGAATGCTACTTTGGTTAAAATGACTAAAAAAATAGGAAACCGACAATGGTCAAGTAAACCGATGATGGTTAGATGAGTAAACCGATGATGTCATGGACCGATGACAACGATCATCACTATGAAATTTGTGAAAAGATGGAAAAAGTGAATTTGGTGATTTAGATCAAATAAAAGACCAACCCAGAAACCTGAGTATGGAAATGATTGACCCTAACACACTCAAAAAGAGTCGGAATACACCAACTATGATTATGGAGTGTGAAAGGAAAGAAGAATGAGAGAAAATGAACTCACACCTCAAAACACAGATCAAGCAAAAACTAAAAAACACGAAATCCTATGTGGTGGATTTTATGTTCCGGCTTATGCCATTTAGGACTGACTTGTGAATAGAGTAGAGTTTTTGGTTTGATAAAAGGTGCCCTATGAAAATCCAACAACTAAGGATAGTTTTAGGTAAGTTTTTTGCAGGGAGGTCCTTTCTTTGAGATAATGACTGGACAGAGAAACCAGTTTGGAGCCCACTATCAATCCTCTGATCATGTGATCATTGACAACTTCTTCCGGGTAGGATGTTGTTTAAGAAAATGAGTACTTTATTTTAGTGGTTTGGTGTAGAGAAGAAAGTGTGCACTATGATTCATTTTGTCAACCATCAGCTGGGCATGACTTCCAACATATAGGTTTGCCCACAATTTTAAATGAGCTATAAATGCAACACTCAAAATGATATGCAAAATATTTTAACCCAAATCCACAATGACATTTGATGAAAGCAATGATGAATAGGAAAGAGTATGTCTTTCACTAATGCAATACAAAAATAAAAAGAATGGTTCTTTTTAGTCCAAAATATGAGTGTCAATGAGACAAGTAGAAGAGAGAGAATGTTCCAAAGGAGAAAATTTAATGTGAACTGCTTTCAAAAGGAAATAGACACACAATATTTCACCTAGGAATGAACAATGCAAAAGAACCCCTGATGGGTCCCACCAATGGCATGCCAAAATGTTTCACCAAATAATTTGTGTGATAAAATAGATAAGGTAAAAGGTCAAGGAGGAATACCTATGATTATTGGTCAAAGGTTGAATGCATGTTACTAACTTTATCCAAGCTGATCATAGAGAACTCCTTTTTGTCTGGGAAGGACTACCTGTAGATACAAAACAAGACCACCAAATGATATTAAATAACAAGAGTCAGAGGACTTCCTAGCAAGGCTAGATCTGGGAAGTGTGATGCTTCCTCAAATGGTTTTCAATCCTCTATTTTTATCAAATTAATGAAAGTAAATATGAGAAATAAAGGTCCTATTGCTAACACTTTGATTTAGGTATCTCAAAATGTTATCAACAAACTAGATTAAGAAAAGTATTGAAATCTAAACTAATCTAGCATCAGGAAAGGTATGTTTTTGGTTGGGACAGGTCACAGGGGTGTTAGGTAAGGTCACAAAGGTATCTGGTAAGGTTTGGGTGGAGTTTAGGTGATGTTAGAGGCAATTTGGTGAAGGTTAGCAAAAACACAGTGACCGATATTGGTCTAGTGACCGATGCCGGAGAGAGGGGAGATTGACGATGGTTAAGGTGACCGATGTCAGTAGGGGAAATTTGATAGTAAATTATTAAACAAAGGTTTTTAGGCTCTCTGTGATTGCACAGAGAGTGAGGGTAGTATGGTTTGGGTCATAATATGGCTGAGAAGACTCAAGGATACTAAGGAGGTTTAGAATGGTGAAAAGGCTTGGGATGGTTGAATAGTGGGTTGGTGGGAGGAAGGTGATGTACATGAAATAGAGGAAATAAACTATTGAAAGAAACAAGAGATCTACAAAGGAATAAGAAAATGATTAGGATCACAATACTTACTTGATGTCTTATAGATCTTGGGAGTTGGGATGGTTGATGGTTGATCGGAGAAGAAGTGCTTGAGTCTAGTTTGGTAATACGACCTTTGTGCTCTCGTGAGTTTTCCAATGCTTTGGAAAGATGAACCGGATGTTTGTCTTGCACTGGTTGTGTGTGTTCATCGTCTGGATGCAGGAGGGCTTGAGGATTCATGCTTGAATGCAATAAGGCTCCAATAATTGAATGAACAACCGGTAAAGAGTTGTAAAAGTGTATATAAGGTAACCAGCGGTGGTTAAAGAGTTGGTTGTGATAACCGACATCGTTAGAGTGGGAAAGTCTAGGTTTACGAAAAATAAGCTATAGTCATTTTATCTACCCTCAATAATACTTTCTAACCCAAAATGCATCGGCCTATCACCCGGCGGGCGTTGGGCACTCACCCAGGCACGTGCGGGTGTTAGGCCCTCTTTATGTGAGCATTGTGAGAAGGTTCTACCATTAGTGGAGGATGAATTATAGAATGAGAAGTACATTTACTTAGTTAAAATAAAAGTGGAATGGACAACTTACAAATCCACACATCAATGCATTTTCAAGAAACTTAATAACAATTTAATAAGCACAATAAACTAGATCTGAGTCATGGTGGTCATATAACACAAGGGTTTACACCTTAAACATGATATAAATAACGAACCCACACACACACACACACACATATATTCATTGGTAGCCATATTACAATCAAAAGAGGTCATCACAAACCATACATACTAAATGACAGAGATTCAACCCCTACAGATCTTCCCTTGTATGAGACCCTAGCTATACCCTTCCATTTTCATCCTGTTACATAGATCTTAGTACCATATAGAGGATTATGACATCCCTCACAACCCTTAACACTAAGTGCTTTAAACCCTAGCATTACTGCAACACTCTGTTACTCATCATCCTACTCTCTATGCATTCTCTTCTCCCTTTCATATGTATTCTGATCCTCTGTCTCGATGTATCTCATCCATCTCTCTTTCTCTAGTCTAGAGCATATCTTCTTATAGGATCAACACCCACCACCATGCCTTCTCTTCGAACGGTTGCATCGTGTGTCAAGTGTCGTTGTGATCCTCCAATGGTGAATGCTTATTCCTTTGCAAACCATCCATTCTCTCGTAATGATATCTTATGGGAATATTCCCTACATGGAATATCCTTTTCTTTACCTCCAAGGTTTTAGGCTGGCACCTTATCCACTCATCATGCCTAGTCGAGGTCCTCACATTTTTCCTCAAGTGTCTTCAGAATGCCAAATATGGCTAAGTCCTTTGAACCTATGTTCTTCCTTCCGTGTGCACCCTAGTTTCACCTAAACCCTTCTTAAACCCCTTTGTCCTGTTCATTTTTCCTTGACTTCCCTTCTTGATTGATCTTGCGCGCATGCACCCTTTGGTACTTAGCCAATATTTCAAGGCCCAACATCACCCCACACTAAACATGTTCTCCATCCTGAAAACATCCTGCCCCTTCAAAGAATAAATAATAGTGGGATCGGGACAAATTGAATGAAGAATGAAAGAATGGAAGAATGGAAGAATTGCTACTACTATAGGAGGAGTGGGAAATCCTTCCTCACTATTACCTCAATCTTTTCCCAGGAATCCACCTCACCCTACACTTGTTGAAGTAGGTCACCCACTAGAGTGCTCACCTCCTCAAAACTTAATTCATCACCCTTAACATTCAATGTATCAACAATTCCTTCCAACTGCTTGCTAACGTTATCTAGCGCTTCCATCATGTGAGTGACCTGGGGTACAACTCCTTAAGCCAATTCTTAATTGAACCCTACAAGGCTTTGATTGCTTCCATCTTCTTCTCAACCTCGGCTAGGATTTTATCCCGCTCCACCATATTTCCCTTGTTCTTTTCTTGAAACTCTTTTAGATCCACCTCATGCGTAACAACTAGTATGCTTGCTACCCTATCTCTGTCAGTGCAATTATCATACACAACCTTAGCTATTTGCGTGATAGTCTTTACAACGGCAAGGAGCTCAGAATATCGAGTAACTATTTCCCCAATATTTAATATTTCTTCCTCCTTCTGGCATGCCAATACCTCTTCTACTGATTCTAATGTGAGCAACCTCCTTTCCATGGTGAGGATGTGGGTTAAGTCTTCCAAGCATTGCATGGTTGACTCATATTTTTGCTCAGCAGGCCAAGTCTGGGTGTGCTTTAAGATTATGGAGTTTGTAATCATTTCTATTTTCTTATAAATCTCATGCACCTTTACCTTCTCCTCCCTTAATTTGTGCCTTAATTGTGTGTTGATCAGCTCCTCCTACTTCAACTCCTTGTTCTTCTCAATGATTTCTTCATTTTTCTTTTCCAGTTCTTCCTCTAGGACCCTTACTCTATCATTCCTCCCGAAGAGCCTCACCTCAACCTCCACAATACCTTGTTGAGTGTGTTACACACTTTCTCATCTGATAATTGTTGAGCATTCACCGAGGGCTTACTCCCAAGCATATGGTTTCTTCATCAACACCTCACGGTTGACTTCAAACTTAAGCTCATAAACATGGGACTCAAAATCCCAAGACAACATCTTTCTTGTGCATGGGTATGCACCTTCTTCTTCGAATGAATACCATGCAAGGAGTTGGTTTGTAGGCACAATGCTTTGGAAACATACGCACAATACCTTATTTGGATCATTGATATTAGTCATCCCTTGCTCTTGTGCCACTACCACATTCCTTCCTCCTATGTGCGTTACCTTTGGGAAGCTTACCGCTAGGTTGGGATCTCCACCCATGCTTCCATACTCCTTTTCTACGCTCTTACTTCCCTCCATCTCATTGAGCACTTCATCGGCACTGCGCTCAACCTCTTATTCCACCAAGTATTTTATTATGCCTATTACCTCCCTTTCTATGGAATCTTCTATCTACTCGTGGGTTAGGTTTGAGTCCTTTGATCCTTCGTGTTATCTTCCTCACTTTCTCGTTTCTTTGTGAGTGCCTCCTTCATCCTCATCCTTCTCTTCATTTCCCTCCTCCTATGAGTCTTATACAGCATACACATGGATGGTCATGAGCCTCATCATGTTTGTTTTTATCCTCGTCACCATTGATGACCTCCATCCTCTTTGTTTTTTCGAGTCCGCCTTTTCTATTACTTTCTGCTTCTTCCTAACTGGTGATTTTTGTATAGGAGATTCTTCTTCTTCTTCCTCTCTCTAGAAACTCCTTCCTTTCCGGTGACTCTTCTTTTGCAGGGTCTCCTTTTGCTCTGGTACCTCTTCCTCGTGTGTTTTCTCCTTCTCTTGTATGGGGAACTTCTTCCTCCATGCATAGGTGCTTTGTTTTGCACTCGACTCGTGCGCATGCAGATCTATTATCTCGAACACTTATCTTTTTCTCAAGTGCCTCATCTCTCCCCCTCTTTCTTGGTGTGGCCTTCTTCCTTAAGGTGGGGTCTTTTGGGATAGATACATCACTCTCCACGTAAGTACCCTTCTCATACTTTGGCCTTATGCGCAGGTATACCCTTGTTGTAGTTCTCCCAAAGAACACGCAATGTTACAAGCTTCACCATATGCACATCATGAGAGACATACTTCTCCACATACGTGTGCTTCTTTGGATATATTTGAGTCCTACGCAGCTCATGGTAATCCTAGTCTACCGCATTGATGTCAAACCTTAACTTCTTTGCCTCCTTGAATCTATTAACTTCGGCCAGAAAGTATTGTGCCGTGAAGTAGAATGACAACTTGCACTAAGGGGACCCTCGCGCCATCTCTAGAGAAAACAGCCAATGCAAAAATGTTGGCACACGATGAATTTGGCCTCACCTTGTAGTAAAGTGGATAACTTCTCAGGTATTCTCCACTCCATGTTGAATGCATCATGCATCCGCTTGTATAATTTTTCTAGGCGCGCCTTGGGGGCATTCGTCGTGGTGTCACAAATATACTTCTCGAATATTTTGGCAGGGGAGGGATCTCCTCTGGGTACTCCCACAAAGTTTTCGGCCCATTAGAACTCCAATATCTAAAAATATGATGGTGAGAAGGACGTTACCAAACATGATCTTCTCTCCATCATGCGAGCAACACCTATGATTTCCTCTGGTATGACGCGAGAGGTTATAAATGGTCCCCTCCGAGATCTTCGATAGACATTCAACCACGCCTTGTTGATCTGTGTCCATCTCTCATGTCCATTTAGTTTGGTGACCAAGCACGTGACCATCCTCATTACAAGGTCGAAATCAAGAGATGTCAAAGTACCATGACCCTTCTTGTAGTCATAGGCCTCAACAGTTTTCTTGATGGCCTCCTTATCATCCAGGTCATCATCAAACAAATCTCCCTCGCAAGTAAGACCAAGTAAACTTAGAGATTAGTTGAGGAGTTATCCACATTTCGCATCTTACAAAATAGAATGGTCCTCATACACGCATGACATCAACCACCGTCTGACCACCCAAGTTTACCAAAATAGGGCAACTCCTAGAGTTATAATAACCCGACCTTCTCCATCTTCACCTTCACTTCATCGTCGTAGATAGGCATTCCATCTGGTGTCCTTTTTGTCCGCCGAGTGAACCAGCTTCTAATGCCATCTCATTCTTTGTGGTGCTTGTTCGATGGTTGTAGTCACTTACGGCCATCTTTCTCACGTGGGATACCCATTCCTTTCCAAGTAATACGTCATTTGGGTATTACATCTCCATGTACCATTCCTCATTGAAGCTGGTGGAAACAACTTGTTTCCCTTTTCCCTTGCCCTTCTTTGGTGAAACAATGGTTACTTTCCTTGGTGCCATTTATCTTATTGGGTTACTCAAAGTCATTTCTTATGATCATGGATTTTTTTAGTTCTGCGGCTCTATTCTTATGTGAAAGATCCCTTCAATCCTGTGCCCTAGTTATGGAACCCTAACCTGGAAAAAACCTTCCTTCCATAAGATGACGTCTTCACTTGTGGGTTTCGAAACTCCTACAACCCTCTTCCCCATGCCGTGTACTATTTTTCCACCCTGGTTTGTTGATCAACCTAGCTATGCACTTAAATCTTGTAACTTCTCTTAAGAATGCTATAGTTCGCAAGAGATCTTCGATATCACAAATGCAAGGTAAAAATAATGTATCCCGACCTTCTACTTATAGTTTTTCTTCTTTTCCACAATAAATGCAATGCCACCTACCATCGTACCTTTGCAATAAAGGTGGCCTTTTTCTTCTTAAGCCAACCTTCAACACTTTTACCCCCGTGCCCAATCCTACGTGAAAACTCCTACAACCTTCTAAAGACACAAAAATACTTCGACCGAAGATCCTTTTGCGCTTACAATGCCAAGGCACTTCTTCTGTCCTTACCCTAATTTTTGACATCGCCTACCTCATGTTGTTCCTACACTTCTCATATTTGTACGTGGTCTTCCAAACTCCTTACACCAAACTCCTTATGTCCACCTTTTCTACACGCGCTCTTCCAAACTACATGATTTTGATCCTTCAATCCGGCCATCGAAACATAACTTCTACTACCATCTTGGTGCCCATGCATGCCCATATAGATCTATATAGGGCGGGCGCGGGCGCCCATAGAGATCTATATAGGGGGGCGCGGGCGCCCATATATAGATCTCTATGGGGGGGGGTGGAGTTGTGAATGAGTGCGAGGAAGCTCCTCGTGCTTGTGAGCCGCCCGTTTCCCTGTGCGAGAACCCATTTCATTTCCATAGCTAGCTCAGAGGCCCGACGGCCTACTCTAGAGAGCTCCCTAGAGTTCTATATGGCACCGCCCTATCGGGCCTATATAGATTCTATTCTAGATATGGCGACCCCCCTCTCTCTATATGGGAGTGAGCGATAGTCTATATGTATATAGATATATATAGTTTAATTGGCGCTCTCCCTGTCATGCCCTGTCATTTTCTTTCGACCACACCGACTCTCTATAGTTGTAAATGAGTCAGGGCACACTACCATAAGGCACTTACTCGACTGAGGGCACTCACTCGACTGAGGGCACTCGTCCGACACTACCATTATCATAAGGCACTCACTCGACTGCCATAATACATAATGCACTCGCATCGCACTCCTTCCCCCGTGCCGACAAGACCCCCCCTCCTAGACTCTATATCTCATCTATCTGGGTCCCCCCGCGCATCTATCTATAGGGGGGCCCCTCCCCCTATAGATAGATGGCTATGGGGCCGGGGAGAATTCTATACAGCTATCTATATAGAGGCGGGGGGGCTACTATATAGATAGGGTATATAGATAGATAGGGCGCCGCCATCTATAGTTATCATATAGAGAGAGTGGGGGCGAGTAGAGAGGCCCCCAGAGAATATATACCGACGGGACTCTCTATCTATATGCTATGCTCGGGAGGATCTATAGAGAACTGGGGCATATATAGATAGGCCTCCAGAGAGCCAGATCTATAGAGAGGGGGCCCCCTCTCTATATATTCTATGGGCCCCCCTCTCTATATATGGGCTAGAGAGGGGGCCGGGCGGGCGGGGGTTCGCTACGCCATATAGAGATAGGGGCCTCCGCCAGATCTCTATATAGATATAGGGGAGGGAGAAGATATGCCCTAGAAATGAAATTGAAAGGGGCCCCCAGAGAACCCCCCTCTATCTATATGGGGGAGAGAAGGGGGGCTCGATTCTATGGAGGGCCCCCCTCTAGATATATGGGGGGCCCCCTGAACTCAACTCTCTATGGGCGGATGGGTAAGATATAGAGAGAGGGGGGCAAGCAAAAATGCGAGCCCATAGATCCGGCCATCTATAGTTATCATATATATAGAGTGGGGAGTGAGCGTAGCGAACCGGGCCGGCACTCGGGAGAGCAACTCGACCAACGGCCTTTGGACTAGACCATCACCATCTCATCTATAGTCAGTCTAGTCGGCACCCCCCTCCCCCCCTATATAGATTAGATATATGGCGCCCCATAGATATAGAGGGCCGGGTCGATCACGATCAGCGACTCTCTAGACTACTCCCCTCTCTCTATCCATATGGGGCAGGGGCCCAGTCCATTCATGCCCCTCCTCCCCCAGCCCCTCTATCTATATGGAGCAGAGTAGGCGGGCCCGAGGGCCGGGTCGATCACGATCAGCGACTCTCTAGACTACTCTAGGCTAGACTACTCTACTCTAATCAGGGTCCATTCATGCCCAGATGAGATGGCCCAGATGGTAGATGATATCGCAGTTGACTCGGAAGTTGGTTGAGTGGGTCGGCATGTGAAGGCAGGCGGCCCGCCCGCCCGCCCCTATATAGGTATTGGGCCTCCCCGGCCGCGCCTATCGCCTCCGATCGTCCCTCAACCTCCTACGTGCCCCCTAACTCAAACTGGCCCTAACTCAAACTGGCCCGATCATTCATTTCGTTTTCTTTTCCGCGGGCCGTTCTTAGGTTCTTTCTCTCCGTTGGGCGCTGTTTTTAGCGGTAGCGTCTCGTTCAGCGGACGCGTTCGGGCAGTTGTTCTTTTCAGCGGAAGCGGACGCGTTCTTTCGTTTAGTTTCCATTCTTGCATCTTGATACCACCGAGCCCTTCTCGGATCGGTTCTACGGGAAAAGCTTTTTCCGTATCGGGGACGAATTTCTCAATCACTGAGGAGTGAAAACCTGTGACTATATCGTCCCGAAGACGGATGCGACGGGAATAAATGGCGTCTGGAGGTGTTGCTGACTCCACATTTGGGTTTCGGCATGACACAGCTTGCACTGTCCTTTCGCACTTAGGCGCACAGCGTGCCGTCTCATTCGGTAGTGATTCTACAATTTCCGGCGTAATTGAACGCAAGCTGATCCTGAGTAATTGCTGTCGTTCCTTGGATTCCGGAGACACCACTTCGTTAGGATTGAGGAATTGCTGCAATTCCCTCTGAATAGCCTCGATTCTCCCCTCGAATGTCGCTTTGGAAGTATTACCCAAACTCCTCTGACTGAATATTAGAAAGCCTATGGAACGACAAGCTACTATCGTTTCTTCATTACAGATTGAGATCCCCTTCGAACTTAATACACCAATGAATGGAATAGCAGCAAATGGCATATTTCCCTCCCAACTCGATATCATTTGTCAACGTCATCATGACTCTTTGAGCAACGGAACAGAGTGGAGAGTGGAGCGATATGGGGACCATAGAATAGAGGGGAGAGCCCCCCTCCCCCCTCCCTGAACTATCTTATCCCCTCGGGGGGCGAGGGCCCCAATCAACTAGATCTGCCAGATCTGATCGATCGAGATCGAGATCTCGATCTATAGAGAGGGGAGGGGCCCGCCCCTATAGAGAGATCTCTCTGGAGGGGCCCCTATATCTCTATCTGGAGGGTGAGGGGTGAGCGCAGCGAACCACTCGCCCCCCCGGCACTCTATATGGGATCTATAGGGCCATATCTATACTCTATAGAGAGATAGGGGCAGCGAGGGCCCCCAATCTCTCTATCTGCCAGATCTGATCTATAGAGAGGGGAGGGCCCCCCCGACTAGAGATCGGCCCCCAATCTCTCTATCTGCCAGATCTGATCGAGATCGAGATCGAGATCTATATAGAGGGGAGGGGCCCGCCCCTAGATCTCTATCTATCTGGAGGGTGAGCGTAGCGTAGCGGAGCGAACCACTCGATTGAGAGATCAATCGAGGGCCCCCAATCTCTCTATCTGCCAGATCTGATCTCTCTAGAGGGGAGGGGCCCGCCCCTATCTGAATGAGAGGAGGGCCCCTAATCTCTCTATCTGCCAGATCTGATCTATAGAGAGGGGAGGGGCCCTGAACTCTATATCTCTCGGCTCTATAGGCGGAGGGGGAGGGGTGAGCGTAGCGAACCACTCAATTGATGAATCAATTGAGGGGCCCCCCGATACGAGAGGGGGCACTCGCCGCCCAGGGCATCACTTGTCGCATTACTCCACCCCACACAAAAACATATGTGTGGTCCTTTGCGCATAGAAAACATTTGAAAAAAATCATAAGTGGCTACCAAAGCCGCACAATGGGCACACAACAAAAAAAGGGAACAAGCAATGAGAAGGGGAAACACAAAGAAAGGAAAAGCATTAAAGGAAATCCTAGGCTAAATGGAAATATTGCCTTATTTATGAATACAAAGAAGACTTATTTATAGTAGGGCTTCAACCTACTCCCATTGAAATGGCCTGGTAACCTCGTCCCATCTAGTGCTTGTAATTGGCATGCGCTTGAATCAAGGATGTATGAGATGATATATGGTCCTAACCAATGGACTTTAGTTTCCTAAGATGGCACAAAAATTTGGAGTCATAAAGCAAGACCATCTGCCCAACCTCGAATTGTTTGTTTTTAATATGGCGATCATGTCATGCTTTTTATTACACCTTTTCAATCTTCTGACTCCACCTAACAAGTGATCACCTTTCATTTAACTGCATTAACTTCTCCATGCGCTCTTATAGTGATTTCTCATCAGCTAATCCTCTTCGCATGCGCAATACGTAGGGGATGGTAGTATAAAATTTTTGGTAAAACAACTTCCATGTCAAACACCAATTGGAATGGTGTGGCCTTGTTCAATCTCTTGTAGGTAGTCCTATATGCCCATAGTACAATTGAAACTTTGTCATCCCAATCCTATCTTCCCACATCAAAATTTTTGTTAACATGTGACTCAGAATTTTGTTAAACGCCTCAGCAGTTCCATTAGCTTGTGGGTGATATGGGGTAGTCTTATGGTGGGCTACCATGAATTTTACCAACAAGATTATGTCTCATTCAAGAAATGAGTACCCCTATCACTTGTTAAACTCAACGGACATCCATATTTGCTGATTATATTTTCCCACAAAAACCTAGTTGTTGTTACCATTGTGCAATCCTTTATAGGCACTTCCTCTACCCATCTTGTTAAGTAGTCAGTGTAAGTGATGATATAGCATGAACTAGTCCTTCATGTGAAGGTGAAATTGGTCCTAAAAATCAATGACCCATTTCTCAAATGGTTATGCACTAGCTATCGGCCTCAAGGGCATCTCATCCCTTCTTCCTGGTTTGCCAAGGCATTGGCAATGGTCATAGGCCTTGCAAAACTCAATACAATCCTAGTAGATACTTTCCCACCAAAGCCCTGCTAAAAGGATTTTGCACGGTTGCATTCCCTGCATAGTGTCCTCCTGCAATCCCATCATGTGCTTCCTCCATGATTGCAACACACTCATGTTCTAACACACACCGACACAAAACCTCATCGTGGCCTAACTTATATAAGTCTCCACTAATTAACATGTAGGGCATGATGCATATGGATAACTGCTTTCTTTCCAGAGTCTTCATTCCTCCATGCCACACCCATTTTGAGAAACACAACAATATCTTCCAAATCAGAGGGCACGCACCGCAACCTAAATAGTTGTGTGTCTAGCATTTATCCTCAATGCTCTCGTACATCCTCCCTTGAGTCAATCCTTGATAAATGGTAGGCCCTGAGTTACTCTTTCTTGGTTTCACAACAACTGTAAACTTAAACTCTTGAAACAACAAGACCCATCGACATATGCACCCTTGTAAAACGGGCTTGTTCACCAAGTACTTCAATGCCATGTGGTCCATGTAGAATATGAAGGGTGTTTCCAAAAATATTTCCTAAATTTATGCAACGTGTAGATCATTGATAGTGCTTTCACACTCAGTAGTAGTATAGTTCTTCTCTACTGGTGTTAACTTTCTGCTAGCAAAACACAAGGGGTGGTCAACAATCCCTTCTCTAGGTTGTGTTAGAATTGACCCAATCACCATTCCTGAAGCATCAACATGTACATGGAATGGCTTATCCAAGAGGGAAAGCGTAATATGGGTGTAATTATAAGCCTATTCTTTAATGTATCAAACACCATCTGTTGTGCCTCTCCCTAGTGAAATGCACTTTTGTGTTTTAGTAATTCTTCCAATGGTGTAACGATCTTGGCATACCCTTTAATAAATTTCTAGTAGTACCCCATATGTCTAAGGAATCCATGCACTACACTCTGGTCGGTAGGCTCCCCAATCCCATAATAATGAAAACTTTGGTGGGATCCACCAACAAACCTTCCTTACATATGATATGACCCAACAGGGTTCCAAATGGAGTAGCGAAGAGACATTTCTTAATGTTGAGGGATATGTGCAACTGCCAACATCTCTCAAACATTAACCACAAATTATCACAATGGTCTCTCACTAGCCCATACATTATCTAGTCATCAAGGTAGACTTGAAGGAACTTATGGATAAAATCCTTAAATTCCTAGACAACTATGTGCGTGAGAACACAACATGTGCATTCTTTAGTTAAAAGGCATGACCGTGTAGGAAAAACTTCAAAATTTATCTTTTCTTGGTCTTCCTTTACAATTCTAACTTGATGATACCTAAGAATCCATCCGTGAAGGAATAGATCTCTTTCCAGCCACTCCTTCTAGGATTTCCTTGGTAAAAGGGGTTGGAAAAGGTTAATGACACATACTGCATTTAAATCCACCGTAGTTGACATAGATCCTTATCCTCCCATCTTTTTAATGCTTATAACCATGGGGCTTATCCATTTTGATTCCTCCACAGCTTCAATGATTCCTGATGTGATCATCTTTTCTATCTCCTCCTTGACCGGATGTGCAAATTTGGATTCATTCGGTAAGGTCTCTTCCGAATTGGGCGTGCACCCTCCTTTAACTTGATTTTCATTTCCCCAAGGAGTGGTGGATGCCTTTAAGCTCATGGTACCCACATGGAAATAAGTCCTAAAACTCACACAATAGATCAATGATCTTGAAACCTCCTTTTTGACCAATAGTCCCCAATGGTATCCTCCTTAGGTTTTTTTAAGACAATGTTAACCTTATTTGTTTTGAGGGGTTCATGGTAGGCGCATGCTTTCTCATCAGCACTATCCACAACTTCACGCATACCTTCAATATGGTTAACATCCAAGTTTTCCACTTCTTCACCATCTATCACATAGACCATTTTTCCCTTCTCTTTCTCCATGCATGCACGCTCAAGTTGTATCTCTTTTGATTCTTCCTCATCAAAGCGCACTTCCAAACTAGGTTCACCCAATAACTCTAGTATTCTATCTTTCATGGCACTATCTCCCATCGTTAGGCATTTAACAACTGCAATGCCTTATCCACTGATGTCTTGGTGCTGATATTCAAAAGCTTGAAGGAGGTCAACCATCAAGTCAACTACCAATTTCTTGTCGATGACACATCTACGAGTGAATGTACACACGTGCGCATACCTTGTAAAGTGGATTACAACCTATGCACCTATAAAGAAGGTGAAAGGATTCCATGCCTTCCATCCAGGCCTTCTCACATGCTTGGATGTGAAATGAGGTGGGTTCCTTCCCATGATAGTCTTATATGACAGTGGGTGCATTGCTCTAGGAAAACCTAACAGAGAACGTGATTCTTACTTCATGCCACTCTAAAAGGCTATCATGATGTGTCACCCACCAACGTGCTATGGTCCCAAGAAAGTTATAGCTGAGCATCCTTCTTCTTTTGATCTCACTTTTCCATTGGGTCTCCATTTCTCATAAGAAAATATCAGGGTTGGATCCTCCATAATAGCTAGGAAACTTCTTTCCTCCCAGGAACTTGAATGAGTGTGCCATTATTACCCTTGTAACAGAGCCTCTAATTACCACCCAATTAACTCATAAGTCTTGTATGCGCCCAATTTTCGCATGCTACACTAGTGGTATCACTCATAGATTGGGCATCTTCAAACTAAATAACTCCTTTCGTAGGATTAATCACCTCAGGGTCCCTGATAGAGCACATAGATCCTGTTAAGAAATTCTTCTCCCAAGGGCTCAATATAGGGTGCTAACTTCCCATCGGTTAAGGGGATGATTACCCGTTCTTCCTTGTTCTCAAAGCTTATGTACCCTTTATTGAACCGTAGGTCAACATTGTTCTTATAACACTAGGGGCGCCCAAGTAATGTTGGAAAGTTTTCACCTTGGCTAGTAGCGCCAAGACTTCAAAATCTCCAAGTGAATTTCACCCCTTGGATAGTGATAGTAAGCATCCTTCAAGACACCAATGGGCATCACCTTTGTTTTGTTGGCCATATATAACACATTTGAAGATGGTTGTAATGGGGGCCTTCCCATTTGGTTCCAGAGTGTCCAAGGTGAGAACATTGACTTCCACACCTATGTCAATCAAAATATTTCTTAGGATCCATCCATCCATAACCGCATTCAAGGTAATCTCCTTATCATATTTGAGGTTGTGGGGAGGAAGGTTAGCATGCAAAACCTACCTCTCTCACATGCCCGCTCCAAAGCGTGTACTTTTTCCCATAACCATTCCCCTAGCAAAGGAATGATATTCTCTTGCCTCAACATTTTACATACTTCCCTAACCTCATCTAGATCCTTTTGTGGAGCCTCAGTGCTCTTTCTTTTTTTCTAATTGTAATGACTACTCCTTTAGGCACTAGATTTCTCCTTGTAGGCTTTGAATTACATCCATGGTCTCTTGATACACCTATTTCTGATGAGTAGGGTCTAGATACTTACCATACACCACCTCTTCTCTAGTAACTCAGTGGCTTCGCATTGTGTCTCTCTCTGGCGTGTGTATGAGCTTTAACTCACCTCGTCACCAAGTATAAGCTCTAATTCAAACTCGTGCGTAACCCTTGGCATCCATTGTGAGTCGGCCTTCTTTATGCTTACCATTCGACATGCCTTTTTCCTTCCAATGTTGTTGGCTCATATGTTTAAATAGCTCCAGGAACTCCTCATACTTGTGCTTCTTTCCACACCAAGATCATTGTAATAGATCAAGGCATTCACACTTATAGTGCTCCATAGATCCACAGTTGTAACAAGTTCCACATGGGAACTCACTTCTTCCTCTTTCATGGTTGCCATGACCACAAAATCCTCCTCGAAACCTCTTCCACGTGCCCCTCCATCCACGCGCCCTTCATAGTGATGACCATCATCCTTGGAATTGTTTGTGAGGCTGGTTTGGTGCACACCAATATCAATGGCATCATGTATCTAGTTAATCAATCTACAATCCTTGGTGTCATGGGTAGTAGAGGTACAAATCTTGCAATAGCAAGACACATTCTTATGGATCACGTGTTGCAGTAGTGGACACCTACTTGCATCATGATATTGTGGAAAATCTCATATTCCACTATCATGGCATGTACTAATCTCTAAGAGGAAACTATCCTTTGTATGCCCCTCTACCTCACAATCTCATGCACCATAAGCCATTGTGAGTCTCATGTGGTGAGTTCGTAGATAGCTTCTCACACTATTTTCCCACTGCAATAATCTGAGCTTCAAGAAAAGGGCTAACTTCGGTATCCATGCTTCCAACATCCTCAGCGTGTAGGGTAGCCTCCAAGGCCTCATGAGGTCTGTGAAATTCTTGTGTGAAAGTGCTCTCCTAAAAGGTGTTATCAACCCTCCAACAAACCACTGAGCATGCTATGAAGGATGAATATCATAAGACATTTTTGATAAGAGAGTCTTAAAATGCATCATATTCCCGCACACTCTCTACCATACCTTGTTGAATCTCCTTCAACGTGTTAATTCTTTTGTTCAAACTCAGGGATATGAAATTCAGCTAAGAAGGTATTCCATACATAGTGTAATCTACCACTATCTGGTGGGGGTCATACTTCTAGTACCAACTATGTGTGTCCCTGCAATGTTGTGCAAACTAACTTTCCTTCCATTTCGGGGTAGTGATCCCCTTCACATACCATAGTAGCTCACATTTGTGTACATGCTCTACAACATCCTCAACACCTTTGTAGTCTATTAGATGCAAAAAATTTCAAAAATACTTTTTGAGGTGGTTGAGGCCCATGTCCCTGATCTAGAACCTTGATTCCCTCTGGTGTTGCCTCCACCACTAGATCCATTAGATCCACCATCACATGTCCCTCCTGATCCACCAGATCCTCCAGATCCACCAGTCCACTAGGTCCACTAGCTCCTATTCCACCAGATCCACCTCTCGTAGTTGTTAAAGGTCCTAAAGTAGTCGTGCCTTGTGTCCCCATTGTCATTGAACTACTGTGCCAATAGTCTGTGATATTATACCACTACCAGATGTGTGTCTCGTGCCACTTCCATATACGATACCCAAGCTTTGTGTACCCATACTTTGCCCAAATGTGCTCTAGATAATATACCTCCAAACACAGAAATGATTATGCAACCATAAATGTGCCAAATGAAAAGTTATACCTCCTAGGTGTTGATCGGTTACTTCCACCAATACCGACTAGGTCAGCAATACTTATCTCTGGATTTGGAAAACTAAGCATCGGGGTTGGTCGCCAGTGGATTCAAATACACGCACCGATGACTCTCCTTTCTCCAAGTGACAAGCTCTCATAAGAAGCTGAAGGAGTCTCTCCTGTGCTTGCCAAGATGGGGTAGCATAGATTGCTCAGGCTCCACGTCCTCTGCGTGAACCTCAATTCCTTCCCTGCAACATCTACCTCCATAAATCCATCGCTCCTACAACTTCACGTTGTCTAACTAACTCCCTTTCACGAGCTTCATTATACTTGAGTTGTCTTTCCTCCCTCTCCTTTTCACCACTAAGGTCCGCCATCTTCCTCCACCCTAGCTTCCTCACCCAACACTTAGAGGAAGATTAGCTACTATAGAAATGTTTCCAAACTCATTGTAATGATCAAGATATCTTTATAGCTAAGGGATAACACACAAAAATGATCCTCTAAGCTCCCTTAAGAACTCAAACTCAGTAACCTCCGGACAAGAATACATAGAAATAGCGTATTCTAGGGTATAACTGGTCAAACTCTTCTCCACCAATGATCAACAACACGTGTCCAAGTTAGATCAACATCCTGTAGCCTCTGATACTCATCTTGGGTCCACACATGAGATCTATAGTACCAGCTTGATCTAGATGCATACGTTGAAATCAATTCATACAACTCGGAAAGTCCAACTCATAAATCTCTAAAGGTTCTCTTCACCCAACTCATCAAACTAAGGTCCGTACTAAATCTTGAGAAAACCATCCTTTGCTCTTAAACCATGCTTCAACATCTGTCAGTCAAGCATTCTGTCATCACACATCTTTCTCACAATACTTTGAAAAGAGGTCTCGACAATGGAACCAAGATGTAGTCATTTTATCTACCCTCAATATTACTTTCTAACCCCAAACGCCGACCTATCACCCAACAGTGGGTGCTGGGCACTCACCCGAGGCACGCGCGGCACCGAGCCCCTCCTTTATGTGAGCATTGTGAGAAGGTTCTTCCATTAGTGGAGGATGAATTATAGAATGAGAAGTACATTTACTTAGTTAAAAGAAAAGTGGAATGGGTAGCTTATATATCCACACATCAATGCATTTCGAAACTTAATAACAATGTAATAAGCACAATAAACTAGATCTGAGTCATGGTGGTCATATAACACAAGGGTTTACACCCTTAAACATGATATACATAATGAACCCATATATATATATATATATTCATTATATATATATATATATTCATTGGTAGCCACATTACAATCAAAATAGGTCATCACAAACCATACATACTAAATGATAGAGATTCAACCCCTACAGATCTTCCCTTGTATGAGACCCTAGCTATACCCTTCATTTTCATCCTTGTTATAGATCTTAGTACCATACAGAGGATTATGACATCCCTCACAACCCTTAACACTAAGTGATCTAAACCCTAGCATTAATGCAACACTCTATTACTCAACATTCTACTCTCTATGCATTCTCTTCTCCTTTTCGGGATGTATTCGATCCTTCTGTCTCAATGTATCTCATCGATCTCTCTTTCTCTAGTCCGAGCATCTTTTTATAGGATCAACACCCACCGCCATGCCTTCTCTTCGAATAGATCATGTGCCAAGTGTCAATGTGGTCCTCCAATGGTGAATGCTTATCCCTTTACAAACCCTCCATTCTTTGTAATGATGTCTTCTAGGAATATTATCCGTGTGGAATATCCTTTTCTTGACCTCCAAGGTTCCAGGATGGCACCTTATCCACTTATCACGCCTAGTCGGGTCCTCATGTTTTTCCTCAAGTGTCTTCAAATGCCAAATATGGCTAAGTCCTTTGAACATGTTTTGCCTTCCGTGTGCACCCTAGTTTCACCTAAACCCTTCTTAAAACCCTTTGTCTATGTGCTTTTCCTTGAGATCCCTTTTTCTTGATCCTGTGCACACGTGCCCTTTGGTACTTAGTAAATATTTTAAGGCCCAATATAGGCATATCTTTACTATTTTTGGTGTGATTCTAATTTACCTCACTTAGGAAAGTGGAGTTCACATGAGAGAAGGCAGGAAGGTCATAGAAGAAGTCCAATTAAGTTTTAGGAAGAAGTCTTAGTTAGTTAGGTTAAGTGGTGACTCAACACTGGGAGTGATGACTTAGTCATTGTGAGTTAAATGCCCCTGGAATGGGTCCAGGGTGAGGTGTTTAGGTGATGTGTAAATTAACTTAATTAAAGTAATTAAATTAATTAATAATGTGAGGATGAACATTAATTCAATTATAAGTAATTAAATTAATACGAATGTGGGGTAAAGGGGTCATGGTTAGGTGAACATGTTACGTTAATTGATAAAAGGGGACCAAGGGGAGTATGACCTAAATTTGGTGTCTACAATTCCCACGTGAAAAACTTTGTGTGTGCTTCTGCGCATACTCCTATGCATCCCTTTGTGCATTTTTTTAATCTTTCGCAAATGATTATTTCATGGTTCCACGCATACCTTTGGGCGCATCCTTGACCTTAGTACATGTCTCATACTTAGGCATTTTCTCGGCCCAACATTACCCCATACTAGGTATATTGTCGTCCTCAATAATATAAGAATCAATGAAAAATTATGAATGAAATAATGTGGGAAATACCCCAAAGAATAATGATGAATAAAGAATGTTATCTTGTTTTCGTGACAAAAATAGGCTCATGTTATCTGTAGGAGTTTTAGAATTCTACTTTGATGGTTGCTTTTGGTCCTTTCCACTCTTCGAGTGCACTATCTTACCTTCCAGGAAATGATTTCATAATGTTTGGTATTCCCTCCAGGGTTTGTCCACCCACCTTCTCCTATGATTATTTCAAAACGATGTCCCATTTAGAGACCATTTCTTCCGGACATTTACCCTTTCATCACCATAACTTACAACTCTCCCAGTCTCATCTCTACTTTGTCACATTTATTTTTATAGTTTTATTCATCTCCTCCATATCCTACAAAACTTTCACATGCATTACCTTGTCTCTTATATACAAGTAGGCCTTATGGCAACTCCATTGTGTTTATTCTTATGTGCGGCCCATGTCTATAATCGAGGTATCCTCAAATCTGATGAATATTTTCTTGGCCTTCTGTGAAGCTTCCTTCACCTTGGCACCAAGATCTTCATACTCCTTTAGTCTTCTATCAATATTTTCTTAATTCATCCTTGCCAATTCATCCATTATTTGTTCATGTCCTCTATTTTCCCTTATTAGTAACATGTTAATCTATTCTTCCAAATTGTCAATTTCCCTGTTATTATCAAACTTGGCCTACAAGAATACTTTAGGACATGACTCGCGTAATATGGGTGATTAGTTCAGATCATCTTAGTATTTACATCATCTAACCTTTTTTTGCCTTATTTAAATATGAAGCCAACTTCTTATTTTTGTTGCTCATATCCTTAAAATTTTCATGTGCGACATGTAATGTGGCTCTTTATTGATGTTTATGCACACCACCTCATTATCCATATTTATTAAGGAATTACTTGCCTGCTCATTTGAAAGTTGTGTGGAATCCAAAATTAACAATGTTTTTGATGGATCTCTTCTCCCCGCATCTCATTGATGGCTTTCTTGTTTATTTTGAACTCCAGATCCTATGTGTGAGTCTCCGCATCACAAAGAGAGCCTTTACATGTCTAGACATGGGCTTCTGATTTGTTGAGCATATCCCACCAATATAATTCTTACGCATTGGGAGCTTTGGAACCTATCCCTAATGAATTTTGATGTGTCATACATATATATATATATATATATATATATATATATATATATATATATATGTCATGCGAGGAAAGGAAGTGAGCATCTTCTTGGTCTTGTTCTTGTTGAGGATTTAAGTCTCCGGTTTCCCAATGCATGCTACTCATGCACCGACTCTTGTGCAACATTATAGTGTGTGGGATTGGTGTCCTCTCCTTTGCCTTGGTTAGTTTCCTACTCTTGCTCCTCTTGCTCTTGCTCTTGATCTTTCTCTTTCTCATGTTCTCCATGCTCATGTTCCTCCATGTGTGCCAAGGTATCAAATAGTATTTATTCTTCCTCATGCTCCTAAAAGCTGCTATTGTTCTTCTTCCACAATATGAACCACATGAGGTCTCATTTCTCTCTTCGAGTCCTCTCTTGTCCTTTGGAGATTATTCTCTGGACTAGTTATGTGCGTGGTTTCAATTAGGCTCGTTGGAGGTGTTCTAGGAGGGTGCACGTTAAACTTTTTCCATGTTATATTCACCTTATCTTATTTTTTTTTTATCCAGATGCCCCTCGGTCTCATCTCCTTCCTCTTCTTCTTCATGTTGTTGTTGGATCGGCTCGAGATTGCACTTCTTTGACCCTACGTGCTGCCCTTCCTGAAGATGGTGGTGTAATATTGGTGTCGCGCACATCCACGACCTTACCATCCTTTAACTTTTGTCATAGATAGATATAAAATTTGCATGCTTCCTTTCGAATGCCAAAGTTACAATGGGATTCAGGTCCATCCAATCTGACTCCATCATTTCCACATATGGTTATTTAGTCACGTAGCCATAGGTCTTACTTTAGAGTGTGGTACTCTGCTCACTATCTTGTCCGTATTGAACTTCAAGAGTTACTCGTCCTTGATTTTATTTACTATGCTCCTAAAATATCTTGTTGTGAATTCAAATGATAGTTTTCACCAAGGTCTTGCTTCTCCATTAAGTAACAAGAATTGTGCAAGGCAAAAGTGATGTATGACAAAAAAATTCAGCTTGTCCATCCAACTTTGTGGGAAGCTCCTAGGTATGCGCCATTAATTTTCAAAGGCGTCATGCATCTTCTTGTATCATATCTCTAGGTGTGCCTTATATATAATTATTATTGTGTTATCACATGTGTACTTAGCAAAATATTTGCTCGATAACCTCTTCTCAACATGATGCTCCCATTCCCTTCTTGTTGGTCCATATGGAACTCTAATTTCGAGAATATAGTTAAAAAAAATTTACCCCATGTGATCTTTTCATCTTTTTATGTTGGATTTTGGCCTCCTCTACAATACACTTTGCAATGTACAAAATAATATTGTATTTAGTTCCATGTGCCATCTTATGCAAATTATACAAAAACTTTTTGTTCACTTCAGTCCACCTCTTCAAAGCTCCAAGTTTATAACTCACTAAGCATGTGGTTAACTCTAGTACTAGGTTCAGTGATGTTTGTAACATTAAAGGTGTTTCTTCCCCTTTTATAATGTAATTTAGTGGTTGTTTTTTCCACCGCCGACTTGTCGAACATATCCAACGTAATTTCCTCTCCCCTATCTCTACGCCTGTAACTTTTTTTTGATTAGTTGTGGTGATGCACATCCTCCTCCCTCGTAAAGTATAAGTAATCTCATGTACTCTCAACATTGTCCATTGAAAATAGTTGCACATATTTTTTCTAAAAAAGGGAAATTCATATAGTTGTAACACTCCGCCACTTTTCAAGGTCTTATGCACTCGATCGTCTAGCACAATCTTGCCTTCTAAAGTGTGTTGGCATGTCTCTACCAAGGTTTCGGCCCTCATATCACTCTCATAGCATGTGGCGCAATGGTTATACTCATTGATCTTACACCTCCTTATTTGTGATACCTAGACCTTCCCAAAAATGACCTCTTAGGGATATTAACATTTATGAGAACCAATCGTCATGGGAATCCTCTACTACCTTCTTTCCCTTATGTGCTTTCATCATGGGTGTCATTGTTTATAACCTAGAACTTGGAAATCTTGTGAATTTAAAACCCTACAAGCCATGTGCCCTAACTCTACAACCTTTATTGCTCCAATTGCTTGCATTTTGCTTCCCCGAGTATCTCTTAATGACTCAATTTACTAAAATCCCATCTCTTCTTTGTTATTCACTTGTGATCCGCCATGCCCTAGCTCTACAACTTACAACCTTCGCAACTCGATATTTCACAATGGACAACCCTTCAACTCATTCCACACCCTTCAAATCTCCAATGCCATGTTCAATTGCCACTATGTTATCTGGACTTCAATTATTCCAAATTCAAGGATCTCTTGATCACTTGGAAACTAGTTTTTTGTCACCTTAGCCATCACTTTTGTTTACAAATTCACATTGGTTAGTAAGAGCTTCAATTCTCAAGGTAGATTACAACGTATTACTCATAGCTATTTATAATTTTCTATATTTTTGAGCATTTAATAGGTAGCTAGTGGTAGGTTTGACTTTCCCACTCCTTTATCTATTTTTCATTCTTTTCCACTAGGTTTGAGCCATCTAAGTTTTCCTTGCATGTGTGACATGGATAATCTTGTGGTGCACAATACTCTCCTTTCTACGTGAAACTTGCGCGCACGCCTTCCTACGATTGTGCAACTACTTTTCTAGGATACATATCCTTGTGTGCGCCTTCCCGTGTCATACCTTTCCTTCCTCTATCCCACATACCAAATATTTTTCTTCTCGCACTACCTACCTCACATTATCCTTCCCGCTTACATCAATTTATTTATGTTATATCATCACCAAGTTTTACACAATCGAAGCAAGACAATGTTGGCATGTTGTTGTTTAAATGTTATCATTGATGCAAAACCCCATTAATGACAATGTGGATGATGGAGTGATCTGTAAACCTCAAACTTTGGAAATTTACAAAACCACAAAAAAATGTGTTCTAATTTCAATTATTGAAAATGACATAATATGAAGTTAGTGACTGATTCTTTGGTGCTTAGAATTATTTTACAGTGAAAGAGAAAGAACTTTGACCAACGCAACACAATTTTTTGTCCCTGAAACCCCCAATTTGAGGGAAAACTAGTCGGGAAGGGAAATTGATCTTTCTTCCCACTTATGTATTGGCCAATTTAAATAATAAGATACAAATTACAATAAGATGAAGGGAAATTAACAATGTCAACACTTCCCTTTTGTACTTTTCTTGCTCTATTCTCACACACCTTGCTTCTACAATCCAATTCTAGCATTGAAGACTTCTTGCTCACTTCTCCCATGAATTGATATCCAAATCCACTTGCTCTCCATGTATTTATAGCTACTTCTCATGTCCTCATGTGCACTAGAGAATGAGAAGGGTCATACAAAGGAAGAGACACAGTTTCAGACGCTCCAAATCTGTGATTGTTTGTGGCTCTTTTATTTTTCCATATATTAGTGATATGAGCGTCGATGTCTATAGAACGAAGGTTACAAAACCCCAATTCTTGTGTAGGGAGGTTATGCAACCATCGGGGTGGTTATGCAACCTCTTCTCTACATAGAGGGTCGTTTGTAACTCTACTATCTACTCTATAGTTTTCTAACTTTTCCTTTTGGTACTAGTTGTTTTGATGAAGTAACTTGTTCTTTTAGATCCCTATGGATCACACCTCCTACTAAGGAGGATTTTGGTACCAAAAAAGCTTAGTGGGGGAGTAGATGAGAAAATAATTCCCTCACTTTCTCCTTCAAGTACCACCTTTGGGTATGGCTTAGTGTCTTCCCTTTTAGTCCAACTGCAAGACTCATGTGGACCTCTCCTTATCTCTCTGATCTTTTACTGCAACACTACGTCCTCCTCCAATTCACCTCGTGAATCCAAGATACAATATTCTATGGAAGGTAGTAACTGACATCCTTCTTCTTCATCAAGCATGGATGGCTCATATAGGTGTAAGTTATCACAATTTACTACTGAGTACATCCACATGAATGGTGGCAAATCAAGCCTGAAGGCATTTTCTCCAACCTGTTCTAGTATAGTGAAGGTTCCATACCATAGTGGCTTGAGTTTCCTTTCTTGGCATTATATTCTCTCCTTTCTCAAGTAAGTCCAAGGCTCTCAAAACCTTTCTCAAAAGTTGAACTTTGAAAACGGGTAATTTTGACAATTTTATCTATTTTGACCAGTTTGACCAAAAAGGGAAAAAAATTTAATGGGGCAAGAAATAAAATAAAATATAGGAAATTTTATATACTAACACAAGGATAAGGGACACGGTTAGGTTTTTAATCAAGGTGGCCATGATGGTTAAGTAAAGCTAAGGCTCCATGATTTAACACTTTTTCTAAAGAAAAAAATGACCAAGACATGAAGGTGAGTTGATTGACCATAAAGAAAAAAAAAATTGAGCTCGAACTATTGATAAAACACTAAAAATATGGATTCCCCTCATATGTCCACATGGATCAATGATGACCATCCCTAGATCTTGATGTCTTTGTAAATTTTGAGGAAAGATATAGGACTTAGATTCTTGGGTTCTTAAGAATTTGAAGGTTTCATGATCCAAAGGAATACTTGGAAACTCGAAGGGAAAGAAGACTCGTGGTCATAGAATGTTGTCATTGTTCTACATGGACCAATGATAGTAGTATGTGGTCCTAATGGTTTGAGATATCGTAAAGAGAAGTGGCTAAGATAGGAACTTTTGGGATACCAAAATCCCAAGATCCCAAAAACACGTGACACAAGGTTGGGCCTCAAAAATTTACATAGTCACCTAAAGCCTCTAAAGTAATCATGGGTCATTTAATCATTAGAGGTTTAACATTTAAATGGAATGAAAAGGTGGCCCAAGACCCCAAGGAACCCAAAACTTTGTAAACCTCGGAATCATGTGATTAGTCCATGTGAACCAACCATAGGTCAACTAAATCCTCATGAAGGTAGATGCAAAGGTGGAGGTATGAAATCCTAAGGATAGTCTCGAGACTCTAAGGTGACCCCACAACTTTGTGAATATTAAAAATACACAATTAGTCCATGTGGAAAATTCAAGGGTCACTTGGAATGCTAGAAAGTTGTGATCAAGGTGATGGTGACTCGAGAGCTCGAGAGGCTACATGGTTGCAGTGGTTGGTCATGAGATATTTTGATTGAGTTATATTTGATTGCCAAACTTAGTGCAAAATAAAGCTCGAGGAAGTAAAATTGGGAGGATCCATAAAAATGACCGAGATATAGTATTTTGATCATAACATTTCACTAAGAGATCTAAATGACCTATAATCGGTGTCATTAGAAGGGTTTAGAGAGAGATTTGCATTAACATGAATTTTGGGGTAGATGATAAAGAGACTTTGGATATTTTCTTGACATGTTTTTGAGGATTTCCATCTCATATTTTTCAATTCAATGGCACCTAAATCACTCTCATAATATTTAGGGTGGTCTGACCCCCTTCTAAGATGATTTTGAGATATTTTTCCCTTCTTAGCCCCCAAATTCCATCGAGAATTTAATTAAATTGTAGATCAAAGAATGAGTTGACATATTTATCTAATAGTGGAGAATTGATCTTCCAGCCAAGTGGAAATTTCTTATTCATCCATTCTCATAGTTTTCGAGAGATGCGCATGTGTTTTCTTTTCAGGATTTCCTTTGTACTTATTCAAGTGTCACTTTTGTGCCATATTTACCTTGTTTTAGGTAATATGTGTGTGTTCTCCATGATGATTTGGAAAGAGTGATTCAATCACGCTTTTATATCATCTCTCATTGGTGGATGATTTGTTTTCACTGGTCTTGAAGAGTGAATCTTGTCGACCTCTTATTACTTTTAAGGGAATATTCTAAGTAACTTTGTTGTGTACCTTTATGATTTCACATTTTTAGGTGATTTCACTATTTTTAATTTAAGAATCTTTAATTAACATACATAAAAAGGATGAATAATGTTATAGGTGGATATTTTAATTTAATTAACTTCCAACATTAATTTCACAAATCATAATAACGCTTTTCAAAGTGATTAGATACTTAACAAATGCCAAAAAAAAGGAAGAGAATGCACTTAGTTGATTATGGATAGATATAGAAGAGTTTTGGTGGTCTAAGTACAAGAAAAACAAATCTAAAACTGAAAATGCTTCGTTTTGAAATCGTGATCTACATCGAGCTCTGGTCAAAACCATGCATAACTCGGATCTATAATGTTTGTATGGTCATGACCCTCAATATAGTCTTGGACTTGCTTGGAATCTAGTTATGCAACTTCTTGAGTGCTTCACCTACATGAAAATGTGTGTCGATGTTTGTCAGTCTTCTTTGCTCACCTTCAAAATGGCTCTGTAAACTCTATTCAAACCTCAAACCCTTGTAGTGTAAGAATAAGTTCATGTAAAACAATGTTAGTTGGGTTGTGGGCACCCCTATGCATTGTCTTCATATGCACTACTCTAAAGAGGCCTCAAACCACACATTGTTCTCCTAGCTTGTGATATCTATTGTAGTGCAATCAGAATTTGACAACCATGCTTTAACAATGCCTTGCTTAAGTTTCATACTTCCTCAAATGCTTGGGAAGGGTTACTTTGTTAGTCTTGTAAGATGATAATGGAGACTCATAAAATTGGGAGGAGACTTAAAACTAGTAAAGAATAATTTCTAATGGATGTGCATGAGTTATTCAATTGTTTAGGGATATTTGGATGTATTTTTTGGTTTCTTTTATATGAGGAGTTCATAAAGTGCCAAGTCTCTCAAATGAGGTATCATTTACTTTCTTATATAGGTTCTTGAAGGTTGTTATGACTTGAAATGCTTACCAAAGGGGTATATTTTTTCGTATGAAGGTGATAGAATTGAAATAATTAATGCACAAATGTTAGTCTAAAACCATACATTAGAATCGTTATGTAATTTAATAGCCTACTTGAAAATGGCATTTTTGGACATGGAGAGGAGAAAAACACGTTTTGACTTTAGATGCCTAAGAATGGATGTTTCTAGATGTATTTTTACAATTAAATATCATAAATTGACTATAGAGAGGTGTACAAATATAAATAGGTACATGAAGTGCTATGTGGTTTCTAAACAAGAATGAGGAAAGTGAATTTGTCCATACAAGTATGCACTATCAAGATCAATAATGTCAAAAGATAGATTTCTAAATTTGAGTGTCTACACTTTGCAAAGGGAAATTGTATAAAGTGGAGAAGAAATTCTCCACATGGATCTTTTGGCTATTGAGAAAACTTGGTTGTCCTACTTTGAGAATTATGTTCTTCAATTTTCTAAGCAATTGAATAGTGATAATCTTTCATGGTTCAAAGAACAAGCATTGTGGGATGTTGAACAAGTGTTATGTTTTTGTTAGGAAGATTTGAAGGTGCAAATCATTTTTGGTCATGTAGTGCTTGTTTGTGTTGTGTTGACATTAAATGTTGAATTATAAAAATCTTACATGCTCCAAATACCTTGTATTTTCATTATATGATATCTTGTTTTAATAGGTGATGAAAGGTACGTGTATAATCTTTCATTATTTATCTAAATTAATGGTGGATTTTCAGAAATCGTGTAGATTGTTGTTCTATTTGGTTATCACTAGCTCACTTAATCTGATTTCATGTAACTCCTTACCCATTGGATTCAGCGATTGATCATAGTTCATTTGATCACCTTTTATTATGTTAAACATTTTCATTTTGTTCCATGATCATACTAAAATCTCACTTCATTTGTGTAAATACTTCAAGTTTTCAGCCATTATAACTATAAATTCATGTTTGTAAGTTTACCTTTAAATATTTTGTTAATCTAAATTGTAAATAACTTATGAATTATGAATAATTTTATCATCATAATTTATTTTCATGCAACCTTTGCTTAGACTTAGGTAATTATGATTTTGTCTTCTAATGACACTAAATTGGGTGGGGATTCATAGTGATTAAGTTGTATGTATGGGTTTGTTATACTTCAAGTATATAGTTGTGGTGTTTCATCCATGTAGGTTATCATAGTGTCTCTTCCTTGGTGTTTCATTTTTGCGCCAACTCTATCTACCATTTTAGGTGAAGAAGCACCTCACTACAATGACATATCCTAATGCCTTCTCCCTTTCAAATTTGGTACATATTTGAGATCCAACATCAGGTCATCCCGAGGTTGTGTGAAGAAGAGTGACAGACAACAAGCACCATTTCCAAACAAACAAAACACCTAAAAAGTTACATATCTTGTCTTATAGTCCAAAACCATAGAATCCTTGCCCTGGACCATACAACTCATGCCTAGACCATACAAATTTTATACGGTCATGTACCTATAATTTTTCCAGTTCCAAAACCTTCTACATATAATCCAAATTCCTAGATTCTCTTGTTTCAAGCAGCTAGCATATATAGATCATTATATAATCTTCCCTTAACAATATACATCTCTCTCCTCTTGTATTTAAACAAGTTAATTTTTATCAATCATTTAGTTCATTTCAAGTTGGGTGCATTATTCGGTCATGCATAATTAATATTGGAAGTTAATTAGATCATAATAGTCTACATGTTTCTAATCCTTACACCTTTTCATATAAATCTAATAAGGGTGTAAACAACCGATAATCTTTGTATCTTTGATGAGTGATCAATGGAAACCTTGAGTGATCGATGAGTAGAAAGTATTCTATTTTTAGGGTTGCGTAGGGGATGTATATCCATGGATCACAAAGTGGAAAAACCCAACATTTATAACAATTAGAAACAAGAAAGGTGGAAATAGTAGAATTGGCCCATCCAATTAAAAAATATGCACAACCTACAAGATATGACCATATAGATAGTCCTAAAATTTGTCAGAACTATATGGACTAACCAAACATGAGAAATTTACACAATAAACTAACGGTGGGGATTTTTATGGGATGTGTGAAATGGGATTTCAAGTTTTGGAAGTTGTCATAAAGGTTCTTAAAGGACAATTTAGACTAATCACCCATACGTACATAATTGCACACAACATATGTAATGACCCTTCATTAACACAAGCTAAAAGTGGATTTTTTTTTAAATTTTAAATATTATTAGGTAACTTAGAAATAACCATGCATATAATTAAATATTACAACAATACCTCTAAATAATTTGAGGTTCAAAACATCCTTTCGTTACCATATTTTCAAATGTCAAACAAGAGTTGATCAATTAAATGTCATTTAAAATTTATACATTGCTTCCCAAAATTTTCCGTCAAAAGTATGATCAACAATCATTTCATAATACAATGATTAATATCAGATTTACTTCATATTATATATCAAATACATGAGACAACAAGCCTGTCCCTAGCCAAGTACAACAATATGACCATATGTCTTAGTACAAGTAATATACTATTAAATCATTCTTTTCAAAAGTTCTTGTGTACATGTATATCTCATTTATGCAATTGTTTAGAGGGAGAGCATCATTGAAGTGCTTTTCCTCTTACTACAAAACCTCTTGATTCCCCCACACATTTCTCGTAAGCGAGAGGGCCCGACCCTTCACGAGGAAGGAAGATAGATATATTCAACTATCAACAAAGAATAGTAATCGAGAACCATGTGTAATATACCCAAATTCTAAAAATACATCCCATCATAAGATCACGACAACCAATATCATCATATGATTCCTAACTAGTACAAAATAAGGATAAGTGAACTAACAATGCATACAACTAGATACATTATTTTGGCTAAATTTTTCCAGCTATGCTAATGTAAGCTATATCTTATAGTTTGCACAAACAAATAATATTTTTCATCCTTCACAACACAACTATCTCATACACCACTTCCATAATCAATAATCCTCATCAAGAGGAAATCCATTCCAACATTTAAAGCAATGTTTTGATTTCATAATCAAAGAGGAAAAACAACCATCTATTCCAATTTTAAATCCATGTTTCCAGATTTTATAATCATAAAGAAAAAAACAGCCCCCATGAGCGTATGTATGTATGCTTATGCGGATTCCATAATGTTATACTAGCATGCATTCATAGGCTTATGGTATGATAATCACGTAACTATTTTAACATTAAGTAAAACAAAACTTCCTTTTGCACATTTACCGATGCACCAAACAACCATCACTTATCTACTTTTTCCAAAAATCCTTCATATGTTGTTTCATATTTCACTAAATTTATAATTCCTTTAATGTGATTTAAGGAGGAGACTTATGTTATCATGCTTGTGGCTTTGCCATGAGCGTGATAACATAAGTCGCATTCTAAATATGATCATATCATATTTGGGACATAATAAAAACTACATCCTCATGCCCAAGTAGCAAATAACGATAAGAAAACATAGTATCACAAATCAATTACCGTAAGGTAAAGTTTCATTATAATCAAGAAGTTACATTCACACAACAAGACATTGGCATAACCACCTATTTTACACAGTCATTCTATTTTTACTTATTTTAAAACAATATAATATGACACAACCCTGAAATAGGTTTATTTGGCCCAACAACTAGATGTTTAGTCTTTCTTGTTTCTTTCCAATATGTAAGCCCAATATGGGTTTGATTTTTAATCAAAATAACAAGTTTGCATAGACCCAAATAGGTGAAACCGACCCAATAAATAATGTTTCAATATATATAAATATACAAATATGTAGACCCAACAATGGGTGTAAATCAAGTGTAAAACAACCTCTGAAAAATGTATCATAGTCATACATGTATAACAAATCATGCATACCCAAAAATGGGTAAAATAGACTTCGTGAAAATGTGACACATGCACCTATAGAAACAAAATATGCAGATCCAAATGGGTTCCGAATCAACCCAAAGAAAATGTATTCCCTTCATAAATGTACAAGATCATGCAAACCCATAAATGAGAGGAAAAATTGACTTCAATAAAAACATATTACAAACCCATATGGGTTTAAAAATCAACCTCCACAAATGTATTTCACACCAAGATAATGCACAAAATTTGTAGGACCAAAAATGGGTAAAAATTCACCCACAGATAAACATTTTTATAGCCACCAATTTTCATAATAAGCATACCCAAATGGGTATAAATCTAAATCTTGAAAAAATGTTTTCTCAAAGACATAAATACAAAATAAGCAGTACATAAATGGTTATTTATCCATATATTCAATTTTCAAAACGTTGAGACCTAGAAATGGGTGTTTAATCCCTAAATTTATTTTCAAAACATAGACCCAAAAAGGGTGTTTAATCCATAAATTCATTTTCAAAACACAGACTCCAAAAATGGTTATAAATAAAATCTTGCAAAATGTTTTCACAATCAATTAAATACTAAAAATGCAATGCCAAAAATGGGTATTTAACAATAGATTCATTTTCAAAATGCAGACCCATAAATGGGTAAAATTTCAATAAAGCATTTCCATTTTAACAACAAATTTTCTTTTCCAACTTCTTTTCAAAGCAAATAGAATAAGAAGAAAAATCCATGCCTGCTAAAAACACTTTCCAACTTCTTTCTACCAATTTCTAGCTTGATCTTCCTTCCAAATTTCTAATGCTCCAGCCTCCAAGTCCCAAAGAAAAACCACCGTGTACACAATGAACCAAAAAAATGAAATAGCTTGTTTCCAACCATCCCTCCTCCATTTTCTCATGCAAACCCCAGTTTGAATTCCTCTTTCCCCATTTGTCTTTCTCTCAAAAACCACACATATGTGAATGGAGTCCACTTTACTCACATTTAAAACCAAATAAACTTCCCATTCATTCCCACTTCCAAACGTGTATTTTCACTTGGTGCATGTTTTATTTAAAACAATTAAAATTAAAAACAACACTTATCTCCCCTCCTTTATCTAACCACTGAGCTAAAGCTCCATGCAAAGTGGCCAAGTCAACAATTTAGATTTAATACAATGAATATTATATTATATTATTTCAATAACCATGTCATGGTCAACTTATACGTAGACCATTCCACGATAATGAAAAATTCAGTGAGATTCATAATGGATAATTTATAATGTCAATCAACCATCATCCACACACAAGTGAATATAACACACAAACATGGTCCATTTGTCTTGTTACATTTTCTGACTTATATCCATAAGTCTAATAAAATACCTATAAAAGGAATAAATTTTCACTTACTGTGTATTAATAATCAATGTACGATGGTCGGGTTATGCTAGTGGCATTTAGCCACATCGGCATAATCCGCTCATCGTCTATCGATATCAACTAAATAGAAAAAAAAGCAAAACATAAAGAAGTCACACATCACACAAGTAAACTAAATGCTACCCAATCCTGTGGTGTGTGTTAGTTCTCATATTACCTTCGTTGTTTTAAGTTTAATATCTCGATATGACAACCTCTCTCCGATGATGCCCTCCCTCACCGTTTCAACGAGGGTGTACTACTCCTACATCCACCTCATGTCACCAAGAAGGTAGTTAGTCCAAATCATTAAAATTCAACATAATGATAATAAGCATGCTAATTTCCACATTTAAAAATGATCATAACAAATAATTATCCAATTTAAGCATGTCATTTTAATCATCATGATTAAACAAGTATTGAATTTTTAAATCCACATAGGAGGGATGTGACATCCTTCCCTTCCCAAAAAAATCATTGTCTTGATGAATACATCCAAATATAATACAACTATAACTAATTGTAAAAACTTGCATTCTTTTCCCATTTTCAGATTTTTCATATTTCAAAATTCTTTAAATGTAGAATAAAATTTGCAAAGAACTACTGATTTTCATGCAATTTCTAAATAACAATAGTAATAAACTTGTTTTACAATAATCTTTAGCTGAATAGAAACTCAATTCCTTTCATATTTATCACAACTAACATAAAAAATTTAGTTTCAAGTTTAAACTTAACAAAATTAAAAATACTTATTTTAAACATATTGTTGTAATGTATGCAAACAACAAATCAGAATCAATATTTCTATCTCAAATCAACAAGTACTATATGGCTTTCAAATGGCCATTTATTATAGTCATAAAATTCTAGCTTTTATCAGTTTTCACTCAAATAAATGTGGAAAAATAGTACTAATTTCCTCCAAGTTTTCCCAAGTGGCACTTTCTTCATTATATCGGTCCCATTAGACCTTGCATTGTGCTACTTCACACTTACGCAAATTAAGCATTCATGTGTCCAATATTCTAATTGGTTCTACGATCACCACTCGTGGTTCCTGAACCTGCAAATATTTCCAATCTAGCACATGAGTCAAATATCCTACATATTTCTTGATTAATGATATATTAAATAAATTATGTAACATGTTGTCATGGGATCTAAAAATGTGAAATTTTCATTTTTTTTGAAATTTTGGCTAAGTAGCTTGCTCCTCTTGGTTGTGTTTGCCTTGTTTGTGTGAAGATTTAATAGGAAAGTCTAGTAGTTAATCATTTTTGGGATGTTTTAGTTCAAATCGATGAATTGGTCCTTTGAGGAATGGGAGGAACTTTTCCCTTGTTCCTCCTATTCCCCACATCACAACTTTTGCACTTTTTCGCCTAAATCGGATGAATCGGGTGAATTGGGCACTCGCTTGAACTAGTAGAACTATTTCAAACTTCCCCTCGTACTCCACTTCCCCAACTTTTCCAATTCGCCTCACCTCACCAAATATCTTGAAAAATTTGGTGTTCTCTCAGTACCATTGAACCTTGAGCCTTGTTCCTTTAGACCTTTAGTTTATCGCATATCCACTTAATTTGAATCCCTCCTCCTAAATCGGTTAAATGAGACATTGTAGGCACTTCATGAACTTGTAGAAAAGTTCCTCTAGACTCTCGTTTCCCACATCCCCGACTTATCCGCCTTATGTTTAAATAATATTATGTAGTGTATTTTCCATCCATTCCACTCGGCTCTAACATGTCCAATTTAAATGAAATAGAGGTAGATGGTTTGTTTATATGTGTTCCCAATCCTCCAAACACCCAACTTGTGGTTTTAGTGAGAAAATAGACTATTTAGCCTACCTTCGCAATGTTTTTGTTAATACCGCTTGAAGGAAATGTAACCAACAGGGTATCTTAAGAAGACACACAATTGATTTAATTAAGTATATGGTAGCTTGTTCATACAATTCAGAAAGTTCTCCTTCATCCAAAAAGTCGATTCAAGAGAGTCCCATATAAGCTTTTGATATAATCCAATGATAAGATAGTTTTGGTTGAGCTCTGCAGAAATTGGATCTCCTTCATAGGACCTGTTAAGATAAGAAAATATCTGGTATAAATTTCCCATAACTTTGGGAAATTACATGTTGAGGACAACTTTGGATGCACAAAATTTTGAAAGGACTATCTCTCCGTTTAACTTTCACCCTTACTAAAAGAGGAGTAATTTTGATTGGAATAATTTCATTGGTAATAATATCATGATAACGTACTACCATACATATACATTTGAAGACTATTGTGAGGAATTTGTGTTGATGAATATGAGGTTAGAAGAAGAGCCTATGATAGTCTATCCTTACATCAAATCAAAGATTTCAAGCTATATGCAGTACATGAGGGAATGATAGATGATGGTTCAGATACTTTCACTGCAAAATATATAAATTCCATTTAGTATACTCCTCTACCCACCATTGATTGGTCGTAGAAGGAGAAATATAATCCAGATGATCGAAAACCCCTATACTCTTGATATAAAGGCATTAGCTGGATAAAAATGTTTAAGGAATTCAATGAGTCTCAGAATATGGCTTCCTCCCAAGAAGCATATTCTTCACAAAAGAATACCCCAACTCAAAGCAAAATTTTTCCTCCTCTCCTCTGGATTCTAGAACTAAAGTTTGCACTAAGAAAGATAAGGCCAAAGAGGTGGAAAAGAAAGTAGAAACATCTAGACAAGGAGTTAAGAAAGATAAAGCACGAGAGTTAGGAAGTGAATCAACTCCGATCAGACCCAACAACATGTTGAAGAAGAGGCAAGTGATAAAAAGTAGGTCGAGGAAGAAGAAGAAGAAGAGGAAGTGAAGAAATGATAAAGAGGAAGATGTTGTTGAGGTAGTTGCACCTAGTCTAGGGAAAATTGGTGTTTCAAGGCCAAAAATGGATGTAAGGAGACCCTCTTCATCTATTATAACTTCTACTATTGAGGTTTTAGTTTCCCAACCTCCAATTTTTCATATTACTCTTGCATTGCATCATCGGGAGACATCTTCTAGAGATTCATTTACCTAGGTTCAAACCATGGTAAATAGTAGAAAGAGAAAATCTCAATCCTAGATTGATGTTCCTAAATTCAATGTAGTGGTTTCCCTCCTTGGTACTTCCTCCTTCTCCAAAGAAATAAAATACTACTTCTCGTCTTGTTTCAAATTCTACAGGACAAAAATTCTTATAAATTTCTAGACCAAAGGAGGAAAATCATGAAAAAGAAGCATCATTGTTAGATCTTGAGCTAACAAGAATGTCATTGGGTGAATCAACTCCAGAGGAAGAAGTACATAATCTTAGAGAAAATGTCTCTAAGGTTATTAAAAGAGTTGAAAAGGGAAAGCAAACCCAAGAGTAGCTAGAGGAGCAGGTACAAGTACTTGCAAGCTTTATCAAGTCTTTCCTTTCATCTGAAAAAACTCCACTAGATCCAACTCCTCTATCTACACTCCCACCCATTGTTTCTACTACTAAAATTGATTTGAAGGAAATCACAGAAATTCACAAACATGTCACTTTTGGAAAAGCATCAAAATCTTGGGTTGAGGGTATTCTTGTTTTAGGATTGCAGTTCATTGATGAAGCATGTAAGATATATGATAACATCATCTCATCTCAAGATCAAATCAATTCAAGGATTGATGGTATTGACAAGGAACTCAAAATTTGGGCTGATGTTATCCAAGACCTTCGAATCATGACTCTCATAGATGAGAAAATCCTCCTTTCGAGATAATATTTTCAATGAATCTAAGAGTAAATTATCAGGACTTGGACTTTCAGTTTGGAATGGAGGATAAGAGTTCTTGAAGAAGCCTCAATTGAATTACAGAATGTAGTTCAAAAATGAGAATCTCTAAAATTTTAAATTTGTGCAGAGACTTATAAGCCCTTCACCGCCAATTTTGAAAGACGACTCATCAGAGAGAAATTCAATTGATCATATCAAGGTATATTTCAATGCACTCATCAAAGAGAACTTGTTCAAAGAGGAATGGGTCAACAAGGAGATAATGGAAGAATTGTCATAACTCAATAATGTCATGATAGAGGAAGCAAAGGGACATACACAATATGGTGGAATAATAAAATAAATGGATTTTTCTCTTGGCAGTTGCTTGACTAATCTTTTGAACACCATTGTACCCAAAGACACAGAGATATCAATTGTAGTGACCAAGTTCTTGATGCATGATTTAAAGCTCCAAGGTTCCTATAGCTTCCATCTCTTTTATTCATTCTTCATCTGGTTCATGATGTAACTAGTTGTTCTATTTTATAATTGACTTTATTGTATAAAAAGTAAAATTGTAATATAAATTCATTTTATGTAAATCAATTAATTAAGTGTTTTAACACTTAATTAAGACAACTAGTTAGTTGAGGTAGTTACTCCCTCCCCTTTTCCTATATAAGGCTTCATTTTCTTTATAAAAGGGGTTGGATATTGGTGCACATTATATGTAAGAGACAAAGATTTTGGAAATACAAAAGAAGAACCCTCTTTCTTTCTATTCTTATTCTTCCAATCTCCTTTTCTTGATTTAGTTGGTACATTATTTGCTTTATCTGGGATTTGAAGCTTTGTATTCTCTTTCATGGAGTAAGATTTGATGAACTTTGATTCAATTTGCATCTTATGTGATGTAAAATTTCCATTTATTCAAGCATGTATGTTCTTTAATTCCATTTACATGCAAAATTCTAATAAGATCTAGTCTTCTTCTTTGAAAGTGTTATTGTTTCCCCCTCTCATTTATTCATTCTTGTGGTAATCTTGTAAAATCAAGGAGGATCTATATATCCTTGATGGATGAATTAGTGAAAATTTGTGTCTCTAATTAATTTATCTTGTCATAACCTTGTTGTTTTATTTATCTTCTCGTATTGAGAATCATGGGATCATTCATTTTCACTAGGTCATTTAGCCATATAGACTTGAGACTCAAAGTACCCTATAGTGATATTAGCACTCTAACCATTTGGAAGAGGTCTCAAGGTCCATAGGAAAGCACAAAGAGATTTGATAGTTCAAAGAGGGGGAATATCACTATATAGCCACCCCTAGTACGTACATTTGTAAATATTTTAGAGTTCTAGGCTTTTGGCTTAATAAGGGAACCTCCCGATAAAGAAGAGGGATTGTCATCCCCTAAACTATTGATTTTTTCCCCAACGACATATTTTATAACCAATTTTTTTTTGGCACCTACGGTGGGCCACTATATCATGGTACCCACGGGATATTTTCTTCAATTGAATAATAATCAATCTAGAGTTTTTATCACATTTTGAACGGAGAGACACTAGATTTTAAGAGCTCGGGGCATTGAAGATCCTACTAGTTTCAACATCAATGTTATTTTCATTCATCTCCTGAAAGAAAGGGTAAAGAAAAGAGGTCTACAAGCACACATCCAACAAAAAGGATAAATGGTTCATCTTCACAAGTATGTATTACTCAAGCTTTGATTTTGGTTGGTGTTACCCTTGCAAATTGTTTTTCCTGAATGGTTGCACTCTTGCCTTGGGGATAGGATATTGGACCTTTGGCCCTTCCTTAACCTCTCCATGACCTACCCAAAGGAAGTCAAAAGAACTTCTTGAAATTTAGAAGACATGGTAAGTTTCACCTAAAAACATCTGCAACATTCTATGTTGCTTGTGGAGTCCTCAGAGTTGCACATGAGGATGTATATGTTATGTTTTTGTTGAAAGCTTACAAGGCAATGCTACTTTGAGTGGTTTTATCATCTTTTAGTTAACTAACATTATCATCATTGGGATACAATGAAAACCAAATTTGAGGCTAGGTTTAAACCAGTAGAGGATGCCCATGCACTTTGGCCCAACTCTCTCAAATGAAGAAGGAACCTTATGAACCAATGAGGGAGTTCATAGTGAAATTTAATAGATTGGTCCATAAAATTGGCTCTTTGCTTTCAACCCACCATTGAGAATTTTAATTTTTTCTTCATCAATGTTCAAATTCGAAGGTTAGTTTCACATTGAAAAGATCACATGGTTAACAAATTTGAATGAAGATTAAAAACTTCCTATAAGTGTTGAAGATGACTTGATTATGTCAGGTAAGTTGAAGAAAGAACCTTCTAAGTCTAAGGCTTCTCCTTGGGTCTGCTAATTCTGATCAATTAGTCTAAAAACTAGCTAACAATTTGATTGCTATAAAGAAACAACTCTCTCAAAATATCCCTTACAAATATATTCCCATGAAGAATTTTCAGCCAAGGAATTATCTTCTAGCTATTTAGCCCAAGCCCGCTATCGAATCTCCTCATGTGAAGGTTCCAATAAATGTAACTTGTGAAGTTCAAGAAGTGGAGGATGAAATCATAAGTAGAGAAGAAATTGAGGAATAACTTGAGGAAAATAATGAGGAAGTTGAATATTCTCAAATTATGTTGTGTATGAGTCTAAAGAAGATGATTATGAAGAAATTGTGGGTGGAATGAACATCGAGTCTTACGCGCGTCATGACCAGAGAAAAATTAGTAATAAGAAGTATATTGTTCATCTCGATAAGAAAGAGAAGGCTAAGGAATCTCTCATTGTCATTCTAGTTGTTGCAAAAAAAGGGGTTTCACGTCCCTTCCACATATAAGAAAGTAAGTACTATTGCACCTTCAAATTGCCCTTCATCTTCAACATATGTGTCTAAACCAAATGCAACTCCTAAAGTTGATAAGCCTAAAACTCCCATTGTGTCTAGTCAAGAAACTTCTTCTTCTTCAGGATATTTTAACATTATTGATCATATCAATAAAACCAAGATTCAAATCTCCAAAGCTGAGTATTATCAAACCCATCCAGAGGCTTTTTCCCAAGTTGTTAACTTTGTAAATGCTAAGCCTCCTCAATTTTCCCCTTCTTCAAAGGACTTTTGCCTACTCCTAAAGCCCCTTCTCCAAAAACTTGATGGCCTCCATTCCCTCCACATCTGAAAATATTGAATGATTTTATGTGACATTGTTGATAGCCGTACATAAGTAAAGTAATTATGTCATTGATTGGAGCATCGAGATAATGTAATGCCCGCAAAAGTAGCCCATGCATTAGGCCTTATCCTAACCGAGAAATTTGGTTCATGGTACTCAATATAAACTAAAGAAGTACCTTTGATAGGAAGAATACATGATGCTCAAGTGGCCTTTGCAATTTTTGAAAAAAGAGTTAATGCTACTATCTTGGTTGATGATATACCCCCCTCTTACTAGAATGTTCTTAAGAAGAAATTTTTGTAGAGATGTAGGAGGAGAAATTCAAATGGATTGGTCTTGTGCACTTATCAATGTGAAAGGAGAGATGAAAAGTTGTTTCTGGAAGACAAGCTAAGTACATAGTCCAAAATACGATGATCCTCAAGCACAAATTTTGTATGAAGACATTGGACATGGTAATTATATGGTAATGTATGGTCCTGAATTGAATATTCCTGAAGTTGTTCAAGATACTTTAAATGATATTTGGAACCTTGAGTTGATGGAAGTTATTCTACAACAAGTTCTGGAGAAGGGGTAGTTCTTGTCTCACCTTAGGAAAGATTCACCCATTTTCATACAAGTTACGAGTTAGTGAATACTAATAACACTGTTGAGTATGAGGCTCTTCTTCTTGGTCTGGAAACATCAAAAGAAATGGGAATCAAGAATGTTCATGCACAAGGAGATGTTTATTAAGAGCCCAAACAATATCAAACCAAATCACTATGTTAGAAATGATGCAAAACTCAACAATGTCTATTAGGCTTTCAAATTAGCTCTATTTCTACTATGTACACAACTTAAAAATAGGAAAATTTTGATCTTTAGGTTTATGGCATTAATCCAACACTTGTACCTTGTTTTTAGAACACCGATGCTATTAATTCAAACATAACATTAACTCAAATCATTTAAGGAGATTAATTGTCTCACCTATTTGTAAAAATGCCTCCTACTAGGCTTCTTGAGTTCGGTGGTTTCTTGGGGATTCATGAATAGAGTGATCTAGAGTAACCCATAACTAACTAATTGCTTTTTTAGTACCCTTTTAGGCTCTTAAGGTGCATACAAAATTTTAGGATCCAATTCCTTTTCTAAGTGCTTCTTTCACCATCATTCCTCCTTTCGTAGTTCAAACTTCTAGTAGCCCCGACTAGACTAATTTTCCCACATAAATTTTGATTCAATGTCTCAACATCGAAGAAAATCACCTTTTCAGATACCCATTTTTCTTTACTTCTCAGGTATAAAGTTTCACTATGACCTTCTTTACACAAAACTCGCTCAATTCACTCTCTTGGCTTCCAAATTAGGTCTTCCTTCACTTGTTTGCTTGATGAGATCTAAAATGTTCAACACTAGGGAAAATATATAAGGTTTTGGGATTTATAACCTCCAAATTCTTTGAGAGAAATGTTTTAAGATCATAAGTTCTACTTTACACCTCTTCATTTAAGATTCACACCTATCTTTAGTTATCTTGATCTCTTTCTTAGCAAAGCTGTGTCTTGTCTCGGTCCCCTTCACTCTACTTGTTAGCATTACATCCAACAATTTCAATACATATTTTTTATGAAGGTTCAAGGCTTCCTTCAAGTGTTTTCAACTTTGGGCCTCCACTATAGATATTTTATTGTATGCTTAATCACCTAGTTCTTAAATTTCCATTCACACCTATGGAATTCCACTCAGAATCTTGTCACATTTTGATACTAATGGGAAGGGTTTCAAAGATTTTTAATAATGTACTCTGTCAAATGAAGATGTTAGAAAACTCCCTTGATGATTTCAAGGTTTCCTTCAACCACTAACTCCCTCATTCCACTTAGTTTCTCATAACCCTAAGGAGGGTTTCTCTCAAGCCCGAGAATACCTTTTAAATGCTTTCAATACATGTTTGTTATGAAGGCTCAAGGATTCCTTAAAGATTTTTAACTTTAGGTTTTTACTATATGATGTAGCCTATAATTGTTAGTTAACTCCTAGTCGCATGGCACATCACTCGGCCCTGAGCCGAGCGCTCACCCGAAGCACGCTTGAAAGGTATCGGGTCCTCTTAATAGTTGCGAGTAAGAGAATGGTGGTATGATAAAACAATTAAACATATATTTTAGGAACTAATCCATCCATTCACCATTTATATCCAACCAGTTCTATAAGCGCTAAAGGTAAATCATCATGAAAGTAATAACATGCATTGATAAAACACATCACACACTTTGTTCGGCCAATTTCCTTTATCTATTCATTGAACTAACAATACAAGAAGTTGCTTAACCATACAATACAGGGTACGCGCGCATGGATCTATTACAATTATCCAAGTCGCATGTACTCGTGTTTTCCATTCCTCCAAACATATGGTTCCATCCGTATCTCTATGTATGTCTCTCTATTCTTTAAGTAGTTCATTACATATATATATATATATATATATATATATATATACATACATATATATATATATATATACACACACATATATATATATATACACACACATATATATATATATACACACATATATATATATACATATATATATATATATATATACATATATATATAGGGTGGGGAACTAACCCTTCACCACTTAACTCTACCAGAAATAGGTCGCATGCTAATAACAACCACGCACCTTTTTACAATTATAGCCATACATGCAAGTATGCTATCTATAGATTGTTGATAGTTAACTGAAGTGATGGATCTATTCTTAACTTATGCCCATGCAAGAGTGAGTTGACATGTCCTTCCAAAATCCCCACGAAGAGTGGCACGTAAATCTCGGCATCGCTTTGTGTACTCCGCACGCCAATCTCTAAGAATAGACCTGATCTCCAAAATCAGCTAAGTCCTTGAGAGTCTTACCCTACATCTCCGCGCGTGACGCCTTCCTATTACTTCGTGCTTTTTCTCCTGTGCCATTCTTCCACGCGGACTCTAAGTGCAAGTTCAACTAAGTGTTTTCTCTGATCAACATTACCCCACACTAATCTCATTGTCGCCCAACAATGGCGATGCTCAAAACTTATACATAAAATGGATAAATAAAGAATAAAGAATGTTGAATAAGAATTTTGAAGAAGATATACATAGCTAACAAAATTGTTTAGGCCTCAGGCCCCTCCGTCTCATCCTGTAGCATAAATCTGGATATTCTTCTTTGATATTTGCTTCGGGTTCTCCACGGTGTTAGCGTTTCTCCTGCTTGTTTTAGGCACGTCTACAATGATGGTGTAGCTCTTCCATGGAGAGTTTCCCTTGCTCATTTTGTATTACAAGCATTACACTTGACATAGAGGTTTACACCCCTTCCTAAGTACATCCATCCTTTCGAGCAATGAGCTTTCCTAGCTCCTCCAACCTCTCCTTATGTGGTGCTTGCACCGCATCTAGTGCCTCTGCTTCTGTTTTACAGGACTAGGCGTTCAGCGTGGCCTAGGGAAGCATCCTTCATCACTTTGTGGACCTCATTTTCTTCCTCCGGGTTTTCACCGTGATCAGCATCCGGGGTTGTGCATATGGTTAGCGCATGATAATCCTTCTTTAGTTTATCGTGGGTGGCTTATGTAGACCTTCATAAGTAGCAATTTTCCTAGCTACTGCAGCCTGCGCCCTTTCTGTCTTCTCCCTAGAGTCCTTGGGCTATGTGAGGATACGCGTGCCTTTTCATCCTCCAACACTAATGTTATCATTGTTTTCACATAGTGCATCACAGAAGGAAATTCTTTTGGTACCCGAGATTCCAGATTTGGGCGTACCTTTAGAACATCATCTCTAATTTCCTTTGCCATACTAACAAATGTGTCATATTTTCTTTTGATCAAGTCCTTTTCTGGACTAGGCGCGCTATCTCCACATCCTTGGCCTTTAATCTCTCTGTCAGCACCTTGATGGTAGTAGATTTATCTATGTTTCTTCTTGCTACTTTGGAGGATACTTTTATTAGAGCATTGCTCACCGATCATCGACATCATTGTTGGTTTGATTATCATGTGGCGCATTTCAGGTTCCTTCTTCAACCACCTTGATGTGCATGATTCTTCACCGACATCAAAGTCGGGCTTGTCCATGTGTGTGTGCATAGACCATGAGAGTTGCTTCCTTGTGCGTGCAGAGTCACCTTGTCCTCATCCATGAGCGCCCATCCAAATAAATCCTTCTACTCGATGGTACTTTGGAACCGAGCGTGAATGATCAACTTTGGGTCTTCTGCATACCCCATGGCATGTGCCTTGGCATCCTCCCCTATTTGACAAGATCGGGGTCCTCTTGGAATGGTTGCATCAAGGTTGGGAATACCAAATGTATCCCCACCCTTGTCCTATGTAGCCTCTGATTGACCCCCTTCTTCTTCTTCCATCTTCTCCCCCTCATGTTGAGGCTCTTCCCTATTGGAGATGAAGGCACCTTCTCCTCAGATTCCTCTGTTTCCTCACTCAGCCTGAGTTTTCTCCATTTCTTCTCCTCTAGCTCCTTCACCTGCAGGGTTCCTCCTTGCGCCCTTGTGCACTTAAACACCTTCTTAAATCTTTGTGTGCCCTGCTCCTCCCCCGTAGCTCCTTCTCCCTGGGGAGTTGTCGCGTGCTCCCCCTCCTGGCCAGATGGCTACTTCCTTCTCTGCACCAGGCCGCCACTATCTTCGGGTTCTTCATCCTCTTCCTCCTCATCTTTCCTAGGCGTAGAGGGCCTAGGTCGAGAATGTTCTCCATAGTATGCTTTCCCTTTGGCGGCCCTGGAAGCACGAATTCGTTCTCCACATACTTGTTATTCTCCATTTTAGGCTTCAGTTGGAGGTATATTAGTGCGGCCCCGATATCCGCGATGGCCACTATCTCTGGCTTAATGCTTAAGATTTCCGAGATGTTATTCTCATTGTATGCATTCCTCCCTGGATATCCATAAGTCTTTCTCAGGGTGTGATACTCACAGTCCACCTTGTCTGCATTAAATACCAACCTTCATGTGTTGGGTGGTGATGAATCGTAGCTTGAAAACTTGTGTGGGAATTCATATGGTAGTTTACCGGGGCTCCACGACCCATCTACCATTGGGAAGCACACAATACAGAAATGTTGGTAGACTGCAAATTGTACCTGTTTTCCCAAGACCGAGGGAAAATCCTTGGGTATGCGCCATTCTTCCCCAAACGTGCGTGCAAAGCCTATCATACCACATCTCAAAGACGCTCCTTAACCTCCTCCATCATCGACCCTTTACAAAGATATTTGACTAAATCGCTCATTTGGATACTTATGATTCATGGGGTACTCCCATATGTTCTCTTTTGGGCCATCTGGTACCCCGAGCTCCATAAAGACTAAACTCGGTAAGATACAGCCAAAACATATCTTACTTCCTTTGCACACTTCCTCAACTATCTGCTCTACGATAAATCCGGTGATGTTATAAGTGGTTCCCTCTGACATGCGCTTGGCCACATGCAACCACATAGAATTAACTTGTGACCAACGATCTTGGTCATTCAACTTTGTGGTTAGATGTGATACTGCACCATCTTCTTGGACAATTTTTCAACTTGTCAATGTCCATCCCACATGGTCCTTTTTGGTAGCCCAACACCTTCTGTGTCTCCAAAATGGCACTTTTGTCAGCTAAGTCAGTCTTAATGTCTTTGCCCATTGTCTCGTAATCTAGTAAGCGTAGGCAATGAGGATGGGTGTTAGTCTTACCCTCCGTCCTACGAAGTAGAAGAAGTCCTCATGGACTCGGCTCATCAGCCATCTGTACAAGGGTGCATACTTTCCAAAGTATGGAAGCTCATAAAGCTGGTAGACACCATTTCCCTTGAGTAGCTTTTCCCTGCATCATCATATATTGGCATGCCATCCTCAGTGTCTGTTCATTGAGAGGTGAGTAGGTCATCTAACTTCTTCTGGTTCTCACTGGTTTGGTGATTATATTCACTTATCTTGCTCTGTCTTATGTGGGTATTCCATTCCTGCCCCACAATAACTTCTTTAGGGTACTGCATTTCGGAGAAATTGCTCTCCGGGGCCATCTCCTCCTCTTCTTCCACCACCACCTTCTTCTTTTCTTTTATCAGTGTTGCTTTCTTCTTTGGTGCCATTCTCTTTCAAGGTTTTGTTTTATAGGTCATTGCTTGTGTGTTTTAAATAATTTGCTTTGAACCCTAACCTGGTTCTTCCATGCCCTAATTTGTAATCACAAACTTGTGCACCCTAACTCTGTTGTATTACTCTGCTTCATCAAACCCTTTTTCTAGGGGATCCAAGCCCTTCTAATAAACAAATCTCTTCTCCATGCCTAGTTCGCTTACTTCGTACCTTGAATTAGTTAGCTTTATGCTCTTCACATATAGGCTCTCTATCGAATTCTCGTAGTCGCAAGGGTAAAAATGAAATCACATCCCATCCTTATATAGATTTCTACTTTTTGCTACATTAATTGCTCCTCCACCTACCAAATTCTCCTCATTTATGACCCGTTTTTATCATTTCCGCGCGGTATATTTTCACGCCAAAGCTATAACCTTCTAGTGCACCCCTTTACTCTTTGTCATAGACTTCTCTTCAACGCATGCACCTTCGCACCTAAGTACCTCATCATTGCATGATCTCCTGGTAATTACCATGGCCGCTCATTGCTTACCTCGCGTTATACTTTCCCTTATCCATATCCATCCTTTCTTATCTTGAGAAGTAATTTTTGTGAGTTACCCTTAGCAACCTTCTTTCAACACCCACAACATGACATCTTCACAAAGATATCCACGAGAGTCACCAATAGTCCAATCCACCCCACATGAAAAGGATGTGTAGTCCTCTGCGCATCAACATGCTTCATATTGTAGTTAGTTTCATGCATGCAAGCATGCTTGTTACATAAACAAGAGCTAAAATTGACAAAGCAACATAACGATGATGAAATAAATACATTAAGGAAATGCATAAAGGAAACCTAACATATCTAGAAATATTACCTTATTACAAACACCAAGAAGACTTATTTATAGTAGGGCTTCAAACTACTCCCATTAAAGTAACCGGGCAACCGTGTGCCATCAATTGTTTCCATTTGTCGGCAAGCACCTAACTGAGTATATGAGTGATAACATATGGCCCGTCACCAATGCACTTGAGCTTTCTGGATGGCACAAAAACTTGGAGTCATATAGAAGTACCATTTGTCCCACTACAAGTTTCTTATCCCTGATGTGTCGATCATGCCATGCCTTTTGTTTCGCTTTCTCATGTTTCGACTCCATCGTGCGATGGCGCGGTGCTCATCTGAGCTGAACCATCTTTGCAATCCATTCTTCCAAGTCCTACCCATCAGTTAGACCTCTGGGCCGCGTAATGTGCAAAGGATGGTAACATAAATTCTAGAGGCGTAACAGCACCAAACACCAATTGAAAAGGTGTGGCTTTGTTCAATCTTTTGTATGTTGTTCTATAAGCCCAAAAACAGATGATACTTTATCATCCCAATCTTTCCTCCCAACATCGTAAATCTTGGTCAATGTGTGGCTCAAGATCTTGTTAAAGGCCTTAGTAGTCCCATTTCACGAGGGTGATATGGTGTAGTTTTATGGCGGGCAACCATAAACTCATCTAAAAGAATTCATATTGTCTCATTTAAAAATGTGCCCTTTATCACTTGTTAAACTTAAAGGACAACCATCCCTTATAAGGACATTCTCCCATAAGAACCGTGCTATTGTAGCCACACGCAGTCCTTTGTAGGTGCTGCTTACTACCATCGGGTAAGATAATCTGTACAAGTGATGATATAGTGCGATCCGGTCCTACGTGCGCATTGGGAGATATGCCTAAAAAAAGTCAATCGCCCATTTCTCAAAGGGTTACGCACTCATTATGGGCCATAGGGGAATCTCATCCTGTTGTCTGGTGACCAAGATGTTGACAATGGTCACATGTCTTACAATACTCTTTACAATCTTGAAATGTTTCCCACCACAACCCAGTCCCAAGTAGGATCTTGCACATTGTTCCCCGTGGACTACATCACTTGCATAATGGCCACCAAAGCAATACCACCATGTGCTTCTTCCATTATGTCCTTTCGTTCATTGCTCCAATTTGACACAATGGTGTAACACCTCATCTTTGCCTAGCTTGTACAAATCACCACTAATTAACATGAATGGTGCCATACACGAATAGCAAGTTGCTTCTTCTCTAAAGCTTTCATGCCTTCGCGCCATACCACTAGTTCTTAGAAGATCCAAGATGTCCCAATTCGATGGCATGCGTTGTAACCTATACTGATTGTGCATCGAGGCATGGTCTCTTCTATTGTTTGTGCCTCTTCCCCGATTGAATTCTAGACAAGTGATCCGGTCGAATTGCTTTTGCTGGTTTTACCACAACCATAAATTCAAACTCTTGAAACAAGAGTACCCATATATGCGATTCCCCTATAAAATGAGCTTATTCACCAAATATTTTAATGTCATGTGATATGTATGATAAAACACAAATGGTGTAGCCAACAAAATCAAATGACAAAATTTGTGCAAGGCATAGATCATAGACAAGGCCTTGCACTCTGTAGTGGTATAATTTTGTTCTAGGGTCGACTTCCTACTTAAGCGAAGCAAATGGGATGATCGGCGATACCTTCACTGGTTGAGCGAAAGCGGCAGATCCAATGGCTATCGAAGCATCCATGGAGTGAACATGAAAATGTTTATCCCATGAAGGAAAACGTAAGATAGGCGCGGTAGTAAGCTCCCCATTTGTTCCAATATCTCAAACGTAAGTCATTGTGACTCCCCAATAGAATGTACCTTTTCCTTGGAGTAACTCTTCGAGGGCACGACAAATTTTACATACCCTTTTATAAACTTCAAAGTGAATCCTGTGTGACCCAAAAATGCACCTCTGGAGGGACCTTCACATGAAGTGCTTTCAAGCCAATGATGACGGCAACTTTAGTTGGATCAACCAACAACCCTTCCTTGCAGATGTATGTCCTAAAAGTGTGCCGAAGGGAGTTGCAAAGATGCACTTCTTGATATTTAATGAGATACTCAATTGTCCACATCTTTCAAACATCAAGTGCAGATTGTCCCAATGATCCTTGATCAGCCCATAAACGGTCCAATCATCAAGATAGACCTATAAAAAGTTATGAATAAAATCCTTGAAGGCTTGTACCACTATTCTTGAAAATACAAAGAGGTGCATTCTTGATCAAAGGGCATCACAATATAAGAAAAGCTTCCCCATTTAGTAGTGAAGGTGGTCTTCTCTTGATCTTCTAGGGCAATCCTAACCTAATGATACCCTGAAAACCCATCTGTAAATGAATATATTTCACGCTTGACCACTCCTAATATTTCCTCCATGAATGGTGTAGGAAAGGGATTTGTAACACATCTTTGCTAATTCAACTCCTATAATTAACACAAATTTGAATCCTACGATCCTTTTTGGTACTTATCACCATAGGGTGACCCATTATGATTCATCCAATGGTCGAATGATCCGGATTTCAGCATCTTGTCAATCTCCTCTCCTTTACTTTCTCACACAAATTGGGATTCATCCAATATGGTGGCTTCTAATAGGGCTCGCACCTTCTTTGAGCTTTATCTTCATTTCTCCAGTGATATATGCACACCTTTAAGTTCATGGTATCCTCTTGTGAATAATTCCTCAGCCTCATCCTGAAGTAACTCTATGATCTTTGTTACCTCTTGATTCGACCAAGTAATCCCCAATTATAACCTCCTTAGGTTCGGTTTTTTTAATGCCTATATTGACCTTTATTGTCTTCCTAGGTTAGTGTTACATCAGCCACACTCACCTGTCTCGACCCTAATATCAATGGCATCATGGATCTGGCCAATCAATCTACAGTCCTTAGTATCATGGGTCATGGACCTACAAATTTTACAAAAGGAGGATACATTCTTCCTGATTGCGCATTGTAGGAGGGGGCAGTGACTAGCATCATGGTTCAAATGGAAAATCTCACAGTCTAATAACAATGAACGTATAGTTCAGTGAGGGAAACTATCCTTAGTGTGCCCTTCCACTTCAAAATTTGTACACCAAATCCCTAAGCACGTTTCATGAGCCGAGTTTGCTGATAATTTCTCTAATTGTTTCGCCATAGCCGCTATCTGAGCTTCCAAAAATGGACTAACTCCAGTGTCAATACTCCCAACTACTTCAAAGACGTAAAGTAGCTTCCAATGCTTCACGCGTAGATTGGTATAAGTTTTATGCGACGGTGCTCTCTCGAAATGGAGTAATCGGTCCCCAACAAACCATCTCGCATGCTTTGACTTGCATGAATGTCATAAGAGAGTTTGGATAGAAGTGTTTTTAAATCGTGCATCATACTCACGTACACTTTGATAGTGCCTTGCTTTTATATCCTTGAGTGCGCTTATACTCTTCTACTCAAACTCGGGGATGTGGAACTCTTTTAAGAAAGCATCTTTCAATGCTTTGCATAGTCAATACAAGTTTGATTTGGGTCAAACTTCCTATACCATATGTGCTTGCGCACCTGATGTAGTAGCAAATTGACTTGCCTTACATTCGAGGCCGTAATACCTTTTTGCTACCACAATATTTCACACATATGAACATTTTAGTAGCATCCTGATACCCCTATATTCTGGGAGACAAAGGGACATCTCCATATAAATGTTCTAAGGGTTCTTTGTAGGCCTTGACCACCCGACCGAGAACCTCCTTGGTTTCCTCTTCCTCCAATACCACCGAACCACCGGAACTAGAACTACCATACCACTTGATCCTCCTCCAGAATTTGGAATAGGCCCGTGGATGCACTCCCTATGCCCCAACCGGTGGTACTATATCTGGACCCCCTACAGGTTTGGGAAGTGGTCCCGACTCAGAGGTGATTCCACACTCGACGCATGCTCATATTGCGTATAGATGATGAGCCGATAACGTACCCCAAAGGAATAATGAAGTTGTTCATGTTGCCATTGGTGTACTTACTTTCTATCGACCTATTTCTATGCTTTCACTTCTGAATTAAAACTACTTTTACTGCATTGTACAGGATACTGGAAAACCAAGCGCAAGGGCTAGGTGAATAGGTTGGCTTAGATGTGTGCCGCTGCCCATGTCATATCTCGGCACTTCCCATATGCCAGGCCGAGGAGGGTTTTTTTCATGCTTCCTAGATGGGGAGTTCTGATGCTCTTGCTCTCCTTCCTCCCCATGAGCCTCAAATCCTTCATGAGCCATCTCTCTCCACAACACCATCCATTCTGTCAATTTCTTGCCTCTTGCATAATTCCTCTCATGCGCACCTCATCATACTTCATTCGCCTTTCTTCCCTCTGTATGCGCTCATTACGCTAGGTCTGCCATCTTTCACCAATCCTCCTTCCCTCGCGCGTGGAGATGCTTTAGCTTTCCATGGGTTTAGCTTCCAAATTCAATGTTACCATTATTATTTTGATTCGTGGAATACCTTGCAAATATGTCCCTCTAGGATACCGTAGAAACTAGAACTGCTGCTCTGGGCATGAATAAATTGAAATTGAATACTCTAGAATATTGTTGTTTAGGACACCACGAAACCAGGTGTCTACGTATGCAAGTCCAACTTAGGTAAGCATCATAGAGTGTTTGAAATTCCTCATGTGTCCAAACAAGCATATGATACCTCCAATTCGATTAGATGCATACGCAGTCAACCATTCATACAATTCTACTAGAAAGATATCAAAGAAGCTTTCATATAAACTGTCATATGAATTATGCTCTACCCAAGTACATGCACTAAATCCAGATCCATGGTGTTAAACCTCTATGCGTATTCTCCTCCAAATCATGAATCCATTCTTCAACGCTTGCCAAAGTTCGCCGGTATGTCTTCATCACGAACCATTGCATGAAAACAATGAAAAAGGGGTCCGTAACGGAACATAACAAATGATCTGAGCCTAGAATTGTTAGTTAACACCTAGTTATCTTTGGCACATCACTCGGCTGGGTTGAGCACTCACCCAAAGCGCAAAGGTACCAAGTCCCTCTTAATAGTTGTAGTAGTAGAATGGTGGTATGATAAAACGATAAACATATATTTTAGGAACTAATCCATCCATTCGCCATTTATATCAACCATTTCTATAAGCATGTAAGGTAAATCATCATGAAAGTAATAACATGCATTGATGAAACACATCACACACTTTGTTTTGCCAATTTCCTTTATCTATCCATTGAATTAACAATACAACAAGCTTCATACAATACAGGGCATGCATGGATGCATGGATCTATTATCCAATCATCCATGTACTCGTGTTTTTCCATTCCTCCAAACATATGATTCCATCTGTATCTCTATGTATGTCTCTCTATTCTTTAAGTAGTTCATTACATATATATAGGGTGGGGAACTAACCCTTCACCACTTAACTCTACCAGAAATAGGTCGCATGCAAATAAAACCACACGCCTTTTACAATTATAGCCATACATGTAAGTATGCTATCTATAGATTGCTGATAGTTAGTTGAAGTGATGGATCTATTCTTAACTTATGCCCATGTAAGAGTGAGTTGACATGTCCTTCCAAAATCCCCATGAAGAGTGGCGCGCAAATCTTAGCATCGCTTTGTGTACTCCACACGCCAATCTCTAAGAATAGACTGATCTCCAAAATCAGCTAAGTCCTTGAGAGTCTTACCCTACATCTCTGTGTGTGACGCCTTCCTATTACTTTGCACTTTTGCTCCTGTGCCATTCTTCCGTGCGGACTCTGAGTGCAAGTTCAACTAAGTGTTTTCTCTGATCAACACCTTGTAAATAATTTATTGTATGCTTGATCACCTAGTTCTTTAATCTCCATGCTCACCTACATGATTCCACTATAACTATCAAGTTTTTTTACTAATGGGAAGGGTTTCAAAGATAATTAACAATGTACTATGTCAAATAAAGATGTTAGCAAACTCCTTGATGATTTCAAGGTTTCCTTAAACGACTAACTCCCTCATTCCACTTAGTTTCTCATAACCCTAAGGAGGGTCTCTCTCGAGCTTGAGAAGACCTTTTTTCTTACTACATTAAGCCCTCGTGGTTTTAATGACTCTTATATCTTTCCTCAAGGATGTATCAATCTAATTAAGCATATTATTCTAACACTAGATCTAGTTACATCAACATTCCCGAGGATGTCACAATTCCCTCTTCTCTTCGATAACTTGAGAACAAGGTATCTAGAGAATGTAACAACATGGTATATACGTTATGTTTACCTTAGTTACTTATTAAATGGCCTTCACTCTTCCTTAAGGAAATTTTCTAGTCCCTAAAACAACCTCTTTCATGTGTTGATAAGATGGAATGTTGATAAGACGTATTGTTCTAAGGAGAATACACACATAGGAATGTATGTGCGGGAACAAGGCACATTTGAAGGTGTTGAAGGATAGGAAAGGAGAGCGCGTGCCAGACAAGTTGATTCGGGACTTAGCCATTTTCGTGGATGTGGACTATTTTTGGAAGATAACATGTGGAGCACACATTGGGATGGAGACTTCATGCAACACGCAAATGCTATTTTGGAATGAGCATCGATAAGTGGGATGTATAAGTTCAAGATAATAATAGGATTACTTCTTCTGTTAACTATAGGATGTCTATCATTAGTGCACTTGCATGTGTGCATGTTAATGTAAAGGTGCATGGATATTATCGCATTTCGACCTATTTTGGGAAGTGCGTAGGTAGTGAAGGGAAAGTCCCCACCCCTATAAGTATGTATTGAACTATGTAGTTTAGTAGTAGTGAATTATTGTAGAGTTATGTTGTTGGATCTGATGTGTGCATGACTTATGGTGATGCTTTGTAATGTAAGAAGCTTCTATGTATTATAGTGTTTAATGTAATGGAGTATATTGGATGGATAATGGTTTTAAACATGACTATAACTAGTTCTTGTATGGTTAATCTTATTATAGTTATTGTTTAATTCATGATTCTCTAAGATCTAGATCTGGTTAGGCATTGTGGAATGTTTATGGTTATTTATGGTTTTGAATATGTTGTATCTTCATCACACTAACATCTTGCATAAACAACTCTAAAGAGGGGCCTGGTACCTTTGCGTACTTTGGGTGAGCGCTCAGCTCAGGCTAGGTGATGTGTCGCGAAACTGGGTTTTATATAGAAGAATATAGGTTGCATCATGGGCAACTTGAGAAAACTCTTAACTTCGTCAAAGAATCATTCTTGCATACAACTTTGCTACAAGATAGGGTTTCTATACAAAAATGATCTAATTTTCACATGCATGTGCTCTATAAAGGAAATGAAGTCGAACCTTCCTCAATACATTCTTCCAGGCACTCATTCTTCACAAAATCTAAGTTACCTCTCAAAATGTCAATATTACAAAGGATTCGCATGTAGTTAAAGTTTATTGTAGGGTTCTCTTATTTTCAAATGATAACCTTTAATATAACAATAATTTCCCTCAAGATCACTAATACCTTAAGTAAGAACTCTTACCAATATTAAAATCTTTCCTCGTTACATGCAACACATTTCATAAATGTCAAATGCTTGTACACATAGACTAAGATACCTAATACACCTTATTTACAAAAGAAATCACAGAAAAGTTCTTAGAGCTATCATTCCTTATCTGTGATCATTCGAATGATGATCAAATTAGTTACAATTTCAGGCTTTAATGTGCTTCCATAAGCCTTCTAACTAAATTTTTCCTCTATGACCCTTTACATTCCATGATTTTTCCTTTCTTACAACATTAGAAAAGCTAGTTTAGTTTAGAACTCTAGGAGCTAAGAACTAGTCCACAAACAAGGCCTTAGTAGGACTTCTATACCACAATAGGACTTGTTACATGATTATTACATATTTTAACCTCTAAAACCTATCAACATACTTAGGAAGTCAAAATTTATGTTTTCACACATATGTATATGCAGGAGTGATGCTCCCTGCATCATACTCCCAAGGAAAAAGAAATGTTTTCCCATTCTTCGTGTTAGCCTTCTTATTCTTCCTCTTTCTTCCTTTGCTTCCAATTGAAGATGATCCTTCTACAATCTCCCTTGACTGCAAACCATCCAAGATTTACCTCTTTCAAATATTCTTTATCTTCTCTCAATTGGTTCTTCTTTGAATTTCTTAAATTCTTGATCACAATGATGCCTCTAGATTTGTATTTTATGTCTTACTCCTTAGGTGCGAGTATGGACCCTTGATTTATGGTTATATATGATGCATCTTCATCAATCATGAATATTAAGTTTTTCCTTTAATTTTATTTTAGTCATTCTTGAATCTTCTCTTCCTCAAAATGATAATATGTTTTCTTTAACTTGATATATTCATCTTCCCTTGATTGCCTCTTCATCAACTTAATTGTTGAACTTGTGTTTATATCACTTAGAAAGGACTTACACTCGATAAAATTGATTTCCATCACTTGGATTAGTTATTTTATCCATCTCATGTTTACTTTCATCTTGTCCTTGTAATTTATTAGCTTCTTGATTTGTTAGCCTTCTAATTTCTTGATTGTTGATCTTCTTTATTATGCCATATTTCTTGCTTCAACTTTTCCATATTTTAATGCTTCTAAGATCTTATTTTGGTGTCCATCCCTCTTCCTATCTCTGCAAATCTTTCTTTTCTTTCACTTTCCTTGTTCAATTCTTCTTTTAAGTTGTCTTGAATTTGCCATGTTCGCTTTATTTTTCTTCATGCTTCTCATTAATTGGTCTATACCTTCGTTCTTTTCACTTGTACCTAAAAACCAATGCTCAAAGAAGTGTTAGAATAAAAAACAAAAGGCTTGCATGCCTCATTCACCTTCCTCATGCTTTTTTTCCTCTTCTTTATTCACTTCTTCTTCACAAAAATTTCCTGCTTCTTGCCTCTATCTTGCCTTCCTTGTCACCTTTCTCAACTACATCAATTGTTTCTCTATCCACTAGACCTTCTTGTTGGTCCTCAAGCACTCTAACATGTGCTTCTCTTCTCTCTCTATCATCTCTTTCTTGTCTCTCATCATCATCTTCATCTTTCACCTCTTCTTCTCTTGAAACCATCTCTATCTCTCTCAAAACCTTTGTTCAAATCAGTCTCATGAGGCTTAATAGCCCTTAATAGTGTCTTCTTACATGCATTTCTAGTCTCTGTCAAGAAATTCTTAGCTGCCATCATCATCACTATTCCTTCTTGTTGTTCTTGTTCACATTTGAGTGGTAAAAGTGTATGGTTAACTCCATTTGCTACAATAGTATAAGTGTTTTTCTTTCCATCATTAAGCGCTTGCCTATCATACTACCATGGTCTTCCTAAAAAAACATGAAATACATATATAGAAACCAAATCACATAGCACTTTGTCCTTATATCTTCCGATCTAAAATTCTACCTGACATTTATCCCTAACTAAGATATGATGTCCATTTTGCATCCATGATGCCTAATATGGGTTAGGGTGCATTGTAGTTTTCAGTTCTAGCTTCTCTACCACCTCAAATGAAACTATATTCTCAAGTACTTCCACTATCAATGACCACATTACAACATTTACCTTTTGCTTTACATACAGTTTTGAACAACCATCTCCTTTGAGTTACATTATTCATCACATTACCTAGTTTCAAAAGAACTCTTCTACATAAAAGTGGCTTACCTCTATCTTCAAGATTTCAGCAACTATGTCCATATCTTTCAATATTGCATTCATCTCTTTGCACTCATATGCCTCGTGTCCTACATATCCCTAACACTTATAACACTTACCTATAAATTGTACCTACCATTTGTCCCATTTCTTTGCATATAGCTCATCTATGTCCTCATTCTTCTCTGAGTTTCTTACATGCATTCCAATATGCTCAACACAACTTCTAACATCCTTTCCATCTTCTCTTCCCAAGCTGACCTTCTCACCTCTCTTACTTGTACCATTTTTTCTTCTCTTTCCTGCAATCACTTCTCAAAACAATGTTTATTATTTTCAAGAATCTATATCACTCTCGATACCAAATGATGTAGATCTCAAACAATATTTTTCAACTCACTATGTTATAAATGATGCAAAACTCAACAATGCCTATTAGGCCTTCAAATTAGCTCTATTTCTACTATGTACACACCTCAAAAATAGGAAAATTCTTGATCTTTATCTTTATGGCATTAATCCCACACTTGTAACCTACTTCTAAACCACTGACACTATTAATTCAACCATAAAATTAACTCAAATCATTTAAGGAGATTAATTGTCTCACCTATTTGTAAAACAACCTTACAAGGCTTCTTGAGTTCAGGGCTTCTATTGGATTCATGAATAGAGTGATCTAGAGTAACCCATTACCAACTAATTGCTTTTTCTAGTACCTTTTTGGGCTCTTAATTTGTGTGTAAAATGGTAGGCTCCAATTCCTTTTCTAAGTGCTTATTTCACTATCATTCCTCCTTTCTTGGTTCAAACTTCTAATAGCCACGACTACACTGATTTTCACACATATTTTTGATTCAATGTCTCAATATCTAAGAAAATCACCTTTTAGATACCCATTTTTCTTTACTTCTCAAGTACAAAGTTTTACTATGACCTTCTTTTCACAAAACTCATTCAATTCACTCTCTTGGCTTCTAAATTAGGTCTTCCTTCACTTGTTTGCTTGAATGAGATCTAAAGTGTCCACCACTAGGGAAATCTAGAAGGTTTTGGGCTCTAGAACCTCCAAATTGTTGAGAGCAATGTTTTAAGATCATATGTTCTACTTTACACCTCTTGATTCAAGATTCACACATATCTTTAGTTATCTCAATCTCTTTCCTAGGCAAATATTTCTTGTCTCGGTCCCCTTCACTCTACTTGTTAGCATTAAATCCAAAAAAACAAGTTCTTAACCTTTACAATTCTTTCAATATGTGATTTTATGAATTCTCAAGGCTACCTTCAAGGGTTTCAACTTTGGGTCTACACTATAAAGACTTTATTGTATGTTTGATCACGTAGTTCTTGAATCTCCATGCACACCTACAAGATTCCAAAGTGTAAACTATCACATTTTGCTACTAATGGGAAGGGTTTCAAATATTATTAACAATTTACTCTATCAAATAAATATGTTAGCAAAATCCCTTCATGATTTTAGGGTTTCTTCAACCACTAACTCCCTCATGATCTTTGGAGCATCATTGTCATTAGGTGATTACGGGTCATAGGGTATAAAGTGTGTTCAAGTTGTATTTTCCCTCCATATCTATGTAGTTCAAATTTCAAATGTATGTAAAAGTGAGGGATGAAATAAATAGAGGTTACAAATGAGGTGTAAAGGTAATTTTGACTTGGTCAAGAAGGGTTATAAGCTAAATAAGGCCCTTAGAACCTTGTCATCATGTGTAAGTTGGTATGTATGAAAAAATAGGTTTTTAGGATGATATTCTTCCTGGTTTCCAGGTTTAGGTGATTGTTGAGTCACTTCAGGAGTTAGCTTAGGAAGCTAGATTTGGACAATATCCACCTATTCATAGGGATTTCAATGTAATTGAGAGAGAGAGATGCATTGAGTGACTCGGTCAAGAAAATACCACAGAAGAACATGTAAAAGAGTCAGATAATGAATAATAAAGATGTTGAGTGGTGTTGTAGGTAAAAATTTGTGTGAAATTTACATGTATTATTGTCTTTATAGAGAGCCTGTGCATTGAGAACCCATTGCTTGGGCCTCGACTCGGAATATCAGTCACCATGGGAGTGCTCTTAGAACATTGTGAATGCATAGGGATTTCAAGGAGGAGGAATGGAGTGTCTCCAAATTTTTGTAGCTCTTAAAACCAATCATTTTCACTGTAGCTTTAATTTTTTGCTCTCGGGCCCTAACTAGGGCATCACATAACTGGAATTCTAACTATTCAAATTTGATGAAATTTTGGGGAAAGGATTGTCTAGATGAGAGTGAGAAGTGTGCAAAACTTATCCTCCAACTTGCATGTGTAAGGAGTTATTTGAATTTTTGTAGGTCATTCTGTAACATTGTACGGATCGAGGAGAAAATGAGGTGCATGAGTGGTTAAATGATGGATTCAAGTCACCAAACTTGGTAGACATCATATTAGCAACATTCCAGAGGTGGATCTATCAACTTCTAGGTGAGATCATAGAGGTAAGTGTCTGTTGTCATGAGTAGGAGGCTAATTAGGCCTAATTTGCATGATATATTACAAAGGAAGTACAATTCCATACAAAGGAGCAAGGTATGATATTTTGGTGTATTTGAGTACTCCATAAAGGGTCTTTAGATTACCCATTTGATGATATGATTGTTTCATGAAAAAGTGAGATACAACGGGGTTTGTATGGTGGAAGGGCTAGTAGGTCAACAAGGCCTAATCAAGAAACTAGCATAAGAGGCAAGGGTATGATTAAATGGAGGGTCAAATCACCTTAAGGAAATCTTCACAAAAGATACTATGAGTGTTAGAGATTATGCAAGGTGCCTAAGAGAAGTTTTGGGTCTAGTAACCATTGTTACCTAGTTAGACATAGTTAGGAGGTAGAGTTAATTTAAAGGAAGAGTTAACACATGAGATATATGGTTGAAATATTGATGCTTAATAAGGTTAGAAGAACATTTTAGAGAGTCAATATGATTATTCAGAGTTGAGGACTCGTTGCAGTTGTACAAGTACCCTCTTCCATTTTTTTCATCCATAGAATGGTCTATTGACCTATGAGATAACCAACCTTGTGTATACATGTGTGTCAAATATACAAGGAATATGAGTCTTGGAGATCCTCACGACAGGGGATAGTAAAGAAGAAACACTAATAATGGTAAGATCTCAAGTCCAAGAATGCATAGTGAAGTAAGTGAGCAAGACCAATGCATAGAAGTTATTTATCAAAAGAGAATGATGTATGCCCCTTGTCCCACCTCATTCCACTTAGTTTCTCATAACCCTAAAGAGCGTTTCTCTCGGGCATGAGAAGAGATTTTTTCTTACTTCATTGTTCCCTCTTTCTTTCAATGATTCCTATCTCTTTCCTCAATGTTGTATAAGCATATTAATTCAACAATATCTCTTATTACATCAACATTCCTGGGGATCTCACAATTCCCTTTTCTCTTGACTAATAACAGAACATGATATTTAGAGAATGTAATAACATGGTATATACGTTATGTTTACCTTATTTACTTCTTAAATGGAATCCACACTTCTTTAAGGCAATTTATAGTCCCTTTAACAACCTCTTTCACGTGTTGATAAGATGGAGCAACTTGAGAAAATCCTAACTTCATCAAAGAATCATTCTTGCATATAAATTTGCTACAACACGGGGTTTCTATATAAGTAGTCATCTAATTTTCACATACGCATGTTCTCTATAGAAGAAATAAAGTCTAAACTTCGTTGGTACATTTTTTCCAAGCACTCATTCTTCACAAAATCTAAGTTACCTCTCAAAATGTCAATATTACAAAGGATCACACAACAAGTTACAATTTACTATAGGATTCTCTTATTTTTCAAATGATAACCTTTAATAGAATGATAATTTCCCTCAAGATCACTAATACCTTAAGCAATAACTCTTACAATCTTAAAATCTTTCCTCGGTTGCATGCAACACATTTCATGAATTCCAAATAGTCGTAAAGAGACCGAGATAACTAACACACCTTATTTATAACAAGAAATCATATAAAACTTCTTGGAGATCTCATTCCTTATCTATTATCATTCAAATGATGATCAAATTAGTTACAATTTGAGGCTATAAAGTGCTTCCACAAGACTTCTAACTGAATTTTTCCTCTATGACCCTTTACATTCCATGATTTGTCCTTTATTACAACATTATAAAAGCTAGTTTAGTTTAGAACTCTAGGAACTAAGCACTAGTCCATAAACAAGGCCTAAGTAGGACTTATATACCATAATAGGACTTGTTACATGCTTATTAAATAATTTAATGCTCTAATATTACACTTCTCTACCTAATGACAAGCCAAAAATTGCCCTCAACATTCAAATTGCATTTTGGAGGGAAATGGCATAATTTTAATTCATGAAGGGCTTATTCAAACCGAACATACCTAGACAATTCTAGAATACCACTAAAACCTATCGACATGCTTAGGAAGTTGAAAATGATGTTTTCACACATATGTATAGGCTAAGAGTGATGCTCCCGCATCAAACTCCCAAGGGGAAAAGAAATATTTCCCCATTCCTTGTGCTACCCTTGTTGTTCTTCCTCTTTCTTCCTCTAATTCCAATTGAAGATGAGCCTTTGAAATGTCCTTGATTGCATACAATCCATGTTTTACCTCTCTCAATTGTTTGTTGTCTTCTCTCAATTGGTTCTTCTTTGAATTACTTAAATTCTTGATCACAATGATGTCTCTAGGATCGTATTTATTATCTTGCTCCTTAGGTTTGAGTATGGACCCTTGATTTATGGTTATAAATGTTGTATCTTCGTCGATCATGAATATGAAATTGTTCCTTTCATTTTATTTTAGTCCTTCTTGAATCATATCTTCCTCAAAATGATAATATGCTTGTTTTAGATTGATATATTCATCTTCCCTTCATCGCCTATTCATCAACTCAACTATGAACTTGTGTTTATGTCATTTAGAAATGAATTACATTGAGAAAACTGATTTCCACCACTTGGATTAGTTATTTTATCCATCTCATGCTTGCTTTCATCTTGTCCTTTGTACTTTATTAGCTTTTGATCTTTTAGCCTTCTACTTTCTTAATTGTTTTCTTCTTTTGTAACATTTGATTTTGATCTTCCTTGTTATGCCATGTTTCTTGTTCAAATTTTCCCAAGTGTAGTGCTCCTAAGAGCTTATCTTGGTGTCCATCCCTCTTTCTATTGACAAATATTTATTTTCTTTCACTTTCCTTGTTCACTTCTTCTTGTAAGTTGTCTTGAAACTACCATGTCCACTCTATTTTCTTCATACTTCTCATTAATTGGTCTACACCTTCATTTTTTTCACTCAGAATTATAAAATCAATTCTTAAAGTAGTTTTAGAGTAAAAATAAGATGCTTTCATGCCTCACACACCTTCCTCGTGCTCTATTTTCCCTCTTCTCTACTCACTTCTTCTTCACGTGACATTTTCTTGCTTATTGCCTATATCCTTCCTTCCATGTAAGCTTTCTCAACTTCATCAAATTTTTCTCTATCCAATAAACCTTATTATTGGTCCTCAAGTACTCTAGCATGTGCTTATCTTATCTCTCTATCATCTCTTTCTTGTCTCTCATCATCATCTTCATCTTTCACCTCTTCTTGTCTTGAAACCATCTCTATCTCTCTGCATATCCAATATCCATCTCTCTAAAAACCTTTTTTCAAATCAAGTATCACGAGGCTTAATAGCCATGAATAGTGTCTTTTACATGCCTCTCTGGTCTCATTCAAGAACTTCTTAGTTGTCATCATCATCGCTAGTCTATCTTGTTGTTCGTGTTCACCTTTGAGTGGTAAAAGTGTATGGTTGACTCCATTTGCTACAATAGTGTAAGTGTTTTTCTTTCCATCATGCACTACTTTCCTATCATACTACCATGGTCTACCTAACAACACATGAAAAACATCCATAGGAACCAAATCACATAGCACTTTTTCCTTATATCTTCTAATCTAAAATTCTACTTGACATTGTTCCCTAACCAAGATATGATGTCCCTTTTGCATCCATGATACCTGATATGGGTTAGGGTGCATTGTAGTTTTCAATCCTAGCTTCTCTACCATCTCAAATGAAACAAGATTCTCATTACTTCCACTATCAATAACCACATTACAACATTTACCTTTTTCTTTACATATAGTTTTGAACAAGCATCTCCTTTGAGTTACATTATTCATCACATTATCTTGGTTTCAAAAGAACTCTTGTACATATAATTGACTCACCTTTGTCTTCAAGATTTTGATCAATATCTTTGTCCATCTCTTTCACTCTTACATTCATCTCTTTGCACTCATATGCCTTGTGTGCTACATATCTCTCGACACCTATAGCACTTATTTACAAATATTACTCTACCATTTGTCCCATTTCTTTCGCATATAGCTCATCTTTGTCCTCATCTTTCTCGATTTTCTTACATGCCTTCCAATCTACTCAAACTACTTCCAACATCCTTTTCATCTTCTCTTCCCAAGTTTACCTTCCCATCTCTCTTACTTACACCATTTTTGCTTCTATTTCTGCAATCATTCTCAAAACAATGTTTCTTTTCAAGAATATATAGCGTGCTCGATACCAAATGATGTAGAGCCCAAACAATCTCAAACCAACTCACTATGTTAGAAATGATGCAAAACTCAACAATGCCTATTAGGCATTCAAATTAGTTGTATTTCTACAATGTACACACCTCAAAAATAGGAAAATTCTTGATCTTTAGCTTTATGGCATTAATCCAACACGTGTACCCTACTTCAAGACCACCGACATTGTTAATTCAACCATAAAATTAACTCAAATAATGCACAAAGATTAATTGTCTCACCTATTTGTAAAAATGTCTTACCATGCTTCTTGAGTTCGGTGGTTTCTAATGGATTCATGAATAGAGTGATCTAGAGTAACCCATAACTAAATAATTGCTTTTTCTAGTACCCTTTTGGGCTCTTAAGGTGGATACAAAATTTTAGGTTCCAATTCCTTTTCTAAGTGCTTCTTTCACTATCATTCCTCCTTTCTTGGTGAAACTTCTAATAGCCCTCGACTTGACTTATTTTCCCACATAACTTTTGATTCAATGTCACAATATCCAAAAAAATCACATTTTAGATACCCATTTTTGTTTACTTCTCATGTACAAAGTTTCACTATGACCTTCTTTACACAAAACTCATTCAATTCACTCTCGTAGCTTCCAAATTAGGTCTTCCTTCACTTGTTTGCTTGACGAGATCTAAAATGTCCAACATTAGGGGAAATATAGAAGGTTTTGGGTTTTATAACCTCCAAATTCTTTGAGAGTAATGACCTTCCCTTTTAAGATCGTAAGTTCTACTTTACACCTCTTGATTCAAGATTCACACCTATCTTTAGTTATCTTTTCTGGGCAACTTTGTCTTGTCTCAATCCCATTCACTCTACCTATTAGCATTAAATATAAAAAAATAAGTTCTTAAGATTTTAAATGCTTTTAATACATGTTTTTTATGAAGGCCCAAGGCTTCCTTCAAGAGTTTCAACTTTGGGTCTCCTTTGTAAAAGACGTTATTGTATGTTTGATCACCTAGTTCTTGAATCTACATGCACACCTATAAGCTTCCACTATATCTATCACATTTTTCTACTAATGGGAAGTGTTTAAAATATTATTAACAATGTATTTTTCAAATAAATATTTTAGCAAACTCCTTGATGATTTCAGGGTTTCCTTCAACCACTAACCCCTCATTCCACTTAGTTTCTCGGGTTTCTCTCAGCCCAGAAAAGACCATTTTTCTTACTACATTATTCCCTTGTGCTTTCAATGACTCGCTTATTACATGATTCTTAACTCTATCTCTTTCCTCAATGTTGTATCAATATACTTAAGCATATTATTCTAACAATAGCTTTTGTTACATCAACATTCCCGGGGATCTCACACTTCCCTCTTCTCTTGACTGATAACAGAACAAGGTATCTAGAGAATGTAAGAATAGGGCATATACGTTGTGTTTACCTTATTTACTTCTAGAATGGCCTTTACACTTCCTTAAGGAAATTTCTAGTCCCTACAACAACCTCTTTCATGTGTTGATAAGGTGGAGCAACTCGAGAAAAATTCTAGCTTCAACAAACAATCATTCTTGCATACAACTTTGCTACAACATGGGGTTTCTATACAAACAGTCATCTAATTTTCACATGCATGTTCTCTATAGAAGAAATGAAGTCCAACCTTCCTCGGTACATTATTCCCAAGAAATCATTCTTCACAAAATCTAAGTTACCTCTCAAAATGTTAATATTGCAAAGGACTACACAATAGTTACATTTTACTGCAAGGTTCTCTTATTTGTCAAATGACAACCTTTGATAGAACAATAATCGCCCTCAATATCACTAATACCTTAAGTAAGAACTCTTATCAATCTTGAAATTATTCCTCAGTTGCATGCAACACATTTCATGAATGCCAAATGCTCATACACACACTGAGATAACTAACACACCTTATTACATAAAAAATCATAGAAAACTTCTTAGAGCTCTCATTCCTTATCTTTGATCATTCGAATGATGATAAAATTAGTTAAAATTTGAGGCTTTAATGTGCTTCCATAAGCCTTCTAGCTGAATTTTGCCTCTATGACCCTTCGCATTCCATGATTTTTCCTTTATTACAACATTATAAAAGTTAATTTAGTTTATAACTCTGGGAACTAAGCACTAGTCCACAAAAAGTCCTAAGTAAGATTTCTACACCACGTTACATGCTTATTACATATTTTAATGCTCCAAGATTACACTTCTCTACCCAATTACAAGCCAAAAATTTCCCTCAACATTCAAATTACATTTTGGAGGGAAATGGCATAATTTGAATTTATGAAGGGCTTATTCAAACTCAACATACCTAACAACTCTCAAGACCTCTAAAACCTATCAACATACTTAGGAAGCCAAAATCTATGTTTTCACACATATGTACGTCTTGAGAGCTAGGAGTGATGCTCCTACCTCATACTCCCAAGTGGAAAAGAAATGTTTCCCATTCCTTATGCTAGCCTTATTTTTCTTCCTTTTCTTCCAATTGAAGATGAGCCTTTGCAAATGTCCTCGACCGCATACCATCCAAGCTTTACCTCTCTCAATTGTTCTTTGTCTTTCTCAATCGGTTCTTTTTTAATTTCTTAAATTCTTGATCACAATGATGCCTCTAGGAGTGTATTTAGTGTCTTAATCCTTGGGTGTGAGTATATATACCCTTTATTTATGGTTATATATGTTGCATATTCATCGATCATGAATATGAAGTTGTTCCTTTCATTTTATTCTATTCCTTCTTGAATCATCTCTTCCTTAAAATGATTATATGTTTGCTTTACCTTGATATATTCATCTTCCTGAATACCTCTTCATCAACTCAACTATTGGACTTGTTTTTATGTCACTTAGAAAGGACTTACATGTTTTTGAGAAAATTTATTTCCATCACTTGGATTAGTTATTTTATCCATCCCAGTATTTTCTTTCATCTTGTCTTTGAACTCTATTAGCTTCTTGATCTCATTAGCCTTCTACTTTCTTGATTGTTTTCTTCTTTTGTAAGGTATGATTGCTACTCTTCCTTATTATGCATTTTTTCTTGCTCAAATTTTCCCAATTTTAATGCTCCTAAGATCTTATCTTGGTGTATATCCTCTTTGTTATATATAAATATTTCTTTTCTTTCACTTTCATTGCTCACTTCTTGTAAGTTGTCTTGAATCTACCATGTCCACTCTATTTTCTTCATGCTTCTCATTAATTGGTCTACACCTTCATTATTTTCACCCATATACCTATAAAACCAATTCTCAAATAAGTGTTAGAATAACAACTAGAGGTTTGCATGCCTCATTCACCTTCTTTATGCTTTGTTTTTCCTCTTCTCTACTAACTTCTTTACCGCACAACATTTTCTTGCTTCTTGCCTCTATCATGCCTTCCTTGTCACCTTTATCAACTTCATCAATTGTTTCTCTATCCACTAGACCTTCTTGTTATTCCTAAATCACTCTAGCATGTGCTTCTCTTCTCTTTATATCTTTTATTTCATGTCTCTCATCGTCATCTTTATCTTTCACCTCTTCTTGTCTTGAAACCATCTCTATCTCTCTGCATATCCGATATCCATCTCTCTCAAAAAATTTGTTGAATTAGTATCACGAGGCTTAACAACCCTAAATAGTGTCTTCGTACATGCCTCTCTAGTCTTTGTCAAGAACTTCTTAGTTGTCATCATCATCACTAGTCTTGTTTGTTGTTCTTGTTAACCTTTGAGTGGTAAAAGTGTATGGCTAACTCCATTTTCTATAGTAGTGTGAGTGTTTTGCTTTACATCATAAGTTTTTTTGCCCATTATACTACCATGGTCTACCTAACAAAACATGACAAACATCCATAGGAACCAAATCACATAACACTTTGTCCTTATATCTTCCAATCTAAAACTCTACCTGACATTGTTCCCTAACCAAGATATGATGTCCCTTTTACATCCATGATACGATATGGGTTAGGGTGCATTGTAGTTTTCAGTCCTAGCTTCTCTACCATCTCAAATGAAACAATATTCTCAAGATTTACTTACACTATTAATGACCACATTGCAATATTTACCTTTTATTTTACATACGATTTTGAATAAGCATCTCCTTTGAGTTACATTATTCATCACATTACCTAATTTCAAAAGAAATCTTATATATAAAATTGACTTACCTCTATCTTCTAATTTCGATTAGCAAATTTTTCTATCTCTTTCACTCTTGCATTCATCTCTTTGCACTCATTCACTTTATTGTTTGTTTCCTATGGTTATGGACTAGTCTTATAAATCATGAGATTCTCGAGTTCTTTTCTTTGTCTTGTTTTCACTTTGTGTTAAGCCAAGTCATGCCTTAGAAAGAGCCAATCTGTTTTCATGGGATTTAAAAATGTGAAATTTTTGAAATTTTGGCTAAGTAGTTAGATCTTCTTGGTTTTTTTTTCCTTGTTTGTGTCAATATTGAAGAGGAAATTCCAGCGGTTAATCATTTTTTGGGGTTTTTGCTTCAAATCAGATTAATCAGTCCTTTTAGGAATAGGATGAACTATTCCCTTGTTCCTCATGCTCCTCGCATCACCACTTTTCCCATTTTATTTTCCTAAATCAGATTAATCGGGTGAATTGGGCACTATTTGAACTAAAGCGAATTGTTCCAAACTTCCGCTCGTTCTCCACTTCCTCACCTTTATTGGTTCGACGCACCTCACAAATTAAATCGAACAAATCGATGTTCTCATGTACCATTGGAACCTTGAGCCCTGTTCCTTTGGGCCTTTGGTTCACCACATATCTGCTCCATCGACTCCCTCATTCTAAATCGGTTACATAAGACATTCGCAGGCACTTCGGGGAACTCATAGAAAAGTTCCTCTAGACCCTTAGTTCCATACATCCCCGATTTATCTTCGCCTTATTTTAAATAGGAGTATGTAGCATATGTTTCGTATATTCCACTATCTTTGAAATGTCCGATTTAAATGAAATAGAGGTAAATGGTGTGTTTATATGTGTTCGATGGGGATCCAATCATCGTAATCATGGTTTTAATGAGAAAATGGACTATCCAACCTACCTTCACAATGTTTTTGGTAAGAATGCTTGAGGGAATGTAACTAGTAGGGTATCTCAAGAAGCTAAAAATTGATTTTAGTATATGGAAGCTTGTTCATACAATTCGAAAGTTCTCCTACATCTTAATAGTTGGATTTGAGGGAGATCCATCTAAGCTTTCGATATACTACAATGATAATATAGTTTTGTTTGAGCTATTCGGGCAATTAGATATCCTTCATAGACCTACAAGAGATAAGAAAGTCTCTGGTATACAATTTCCCATAACTTTGGGAAATTATATGTCCAAGACATCTTTGGATGCATAGAGTTCGAAAGGACTATCTCTTCCTTCAACTATCACCCTTACCGGAAGAGGACTAATTTTGATAGTAAGAATGTCATTGGCAATAATCTTAGCCTAATGTACTACCATACACTTGCATTTGAAGATTATTGGGAGGAATATGTTGATGAATATGAGGTTAAAAGAAGAGCCTATGACATGTTATCCTTACAAAAATAAAAGATATCAAGTTATATGCAATCATTGAGGGAATGATAGATGATGGTTTAGATCCTTTAACTCTAGGATATATAAATTCCATTCAGTATACTCCTCTACCCACCATTGACTAGTCCTCATAAGGAGAAAGATAATCCAGATGATTTGAGCACCCCTATGCCCTTGAGATCAAGGCATTGGTGAATAAAACGTTAAGGAATTCAAAGCATCTTAGAAGATGGCTTCCTCCAAAGAAGCATCTTCTTCACAAAATAATACCCCATCTCTATAAACTCCTTCCTCCTCCCTTATGGATTCTATAACTAAAGTTTCCACTAAGAAATATTAGGCCAAAGAGGTGGAAAGGAAAATAGAAACATTTAGACAACGAGTGAGCAAGAGAAATCATAGGAGTTAGGAAGTGAAGTAGCTCTTGATCAAACCCAACAACATGGTTAAGAAGAGGAAAGTGAGAAGAAGCGGGTCGAGGAAGAAGAATAAGAGGAAATGAAGAAAATGATGAAGAGGAAGATATTATTGAGGTAGTTACACACCGATCTAGGGAAAAATGGTGTTTTAAGGCCAAAACTAGATGTAATGAGACATTCTTCCTCTCTGTTGCAACTTCTACTATTGAGGTTTTAGTTTCTCAACCTCTAAACTCTTAGATTGTTCTTGCATTTTCTCCTCTAGTGACATATTCTAGAGATTCATTTACATGGGTTCAACCCATTGTAGATAGTAGAAAGAGAAAGGCTCAATCCCGGATTGAGGTTCCTAAATTTGATGCAATGGCCACCCTCCTTAGTACTTCCCTTCCTCCTCCAAAGAAATCAAATACTAATTCTCATCTTGTTTAGATTCTACAGGACAACAATTCTTAGAAATTGCTAGACCAAAGGAGGAAAAACATGAAAAGATGTATCATTATTAGATCTTGAGCTAACAAGAATCTCATTGGGTGAATCAACTTCAGAGGGAGAAGTACATAATCTTAGAGAAATTTTTTCTAAGGTTATTAAAAGAGTTGAAAAGGGAAAGCAAACACAAGAGAATCTAGAGGAGCAGGTACACATACTTGCAAGATTTATCAAGTCTTTCCTTTCATCTAAAAAAACTCTACTATATACAACTCCTCTATCTACACTCCCACCAAAGGTGCTACTCTTTGCTTGAATTGATTTGAATGCAATCACAAATATTTACAAACATGCCACTTTTAGAAAAGCATCGGAAGCTTGGGTTGAGGGTATTCTTGTTTTGGGGTTTTAATTAATTTATGAAGCATGTAATATATATGATAACATCATCTTAGTTCAAGATCAAATCAATTCAGGGATTGATGGTATTGACCACAAACTCAAGATTTGGGTTGATGTTATCCAAGACCTTCAAATCATGACTCTCACAAATGAGAAAATCCTCCTTCGGAGAAGATTATTGATGACTCTAAAGTAATTTATGTAAGACTTGGAATTTAAGTGTGGAATGGAGGATAAGACTTCTTAGGAACCATCAACTAAATCATGAAATGTAGTTTAGAAAGAAGGTTATCTAAAAGCTGAAATATTTGAAGACTTACAAGTCCTTCTCACGCCAATTGTTGAAAGACAACTCATTAGAGAGAAATTCATTCAATCGATCAAGGGATATTTCAATGCACTCATCAAAGAGAACTTGTTCAAAGAGGAATTGGTCAACAAGGAGATAATGAAGAATTTTCATGGCTTAATAATTTCATCATAGAGGTAACAAAGTGACTTGCACAATATGGTGGAATAATAAAAGAAATGGAGTTTTCTCTTGGTAGTTGTTTGACTAATCTTTTGAACACCAATGTACCCAAAGACACAGAGTCATTCTTTTGACTAATCTTTTGAACACTAATTGTTTCCCCTCTCATTTATTCATTATTGTGGAAATCTTGTAAAACCAACAAGGATCTATATATCCTTGATGGATGAATTAGTTGAAATTGTGTGTCTCTAATTAATTTATCTTTTCACAACCTCATTGTTATATTTATTTTGTTTTCTTAGTTCTTAATTGTCTTGTGTATTGAGAATCATGGGGCCATTCATGTTCACCAATATCCTCATTAAAAATTAATTAGTCTGTACATTTGTAAATATTTTAGAGTTCTAGGTTTTTGGCTCAATAAGGGAACCTCCCCATTAAAGAGGAGGGACTTTCATCCCCTAAACTGTTGATTATTTCCCAATGACATATTTTCTAACCAACATAACCAAGACAATGTTGGACGTAAGACAACCTATAAGACACGTGGTTTATTTCTTCTAGAACTTAAAAAGGTCCAACATATATGGGTGCTAACTAAGCAAATTTCCCAAATTTAAAGGAACTCTTCTTTCTTTTAACTTGAATAAAAACCTTATCCCCAATGGATAATTTCCTTTCAGTTCGCTTCTTGTTAGCATAACTCTTTTGTCTATCAATGGATTATTTGAGCCTTTGCCTAATTAACTTAACATATTTTGCCTTTATAATAACACATCAGGTCCTACTACCTCTCTATCCTCTATCTTATCCCAATTGATTGGTATCATGTACCTTATACCATAAATAGCCTCAAATGGTTCCATTTTCAAAGTAAAGCGGTAAACATTATTATACTCAAATTCTACCAAAGAAATATATTATTCCCACTTGTATTGTTGATCCATGCAATACATCCCAAACACATCCTCAAGGACCTAATTAACCACCTTAGCATGTATGTCGGTCTTCGGGTGTTAAGTGTAACTTAAGTTCAACTTTTTTCTTAAGGTTACATAAAGCATCTATAAAAATCTTGATGTCATGAGGATATCTATCCAAGATTATCGCTCTAGTATCCCATGTAATTTGATGATTTCATGCACAAATCTCTTTCGCAAGATTAGGTGAATCATCCTTCAAATTCCCAGCTATAAAGTGGGTTTCCTTGGTCAACTTATCCACCACGACCAAAATCATATCATGTTTATTCCTAGATATATGAAATCCATGTACAAAGTTCATACTAATCACTGCCACTTCAACAAAGTGGTATATCATGCAGATATAACAATCTTGCTAGATGCACATGTTTAGCCTTAACCCATTGACACTCCAAAATTTTTGATATTAACTCTATTATATCCCTTTTTGACCATAAGTAGAGCTTCCAAATCAACATGTATTTTAGTCACTAGGATGTCCGTAATATGGAGCATTATGAAACTCCTCAAGAAATTTTTCTCTCAATTCCCCTTCCTTCGACACATACATTTTTCCTAAATAACGAAGTAATCCATCCACCTAAAAATTTTATGCATCATACCTATGATAGAGGATTTGTTCTAGTGCCTCCTTGACTTGTAGATAAAACTAATCCACTAAAAATTGCTTGAGAATTACTTCCCTAAAATTTGATCTAAGAGTGATCAAAGCAACAAGATACCTACTACTGAGATAAGGGAAAAACCACCCTAATATCTTTCCTTTGATATAACCAATATCAAAATCATGTTTAGCGAGGGAATTAATCCATCTTCATTACCTAACATTTGGGTTCGCTTGAGTGAAAATATATTTCAACCCCAAATGATCAGTCTTTAGATCAAAGGGTTTACCCAAGAGAAAATGCCTCCATACTTTTAAATCATGGACTATGGTAGCTAATTCCAAATCACACGGTTTGTTTTTCTTTCTTAAACCCTATACACAATGACACATCACTCAAAGCAGGATCGAGCACTCACTCGAAGCACGCAAAGGTACCAAGTCCCTCTTTGTTATTATCTTACCACGGAGTTAGCATGCATGTTCATAATAAATAGATCCCAAGATGTATAATTCATTCTAACTATCAGATCTATGAACTCAAGTTGGAAATACACATAATAAATTAAAAATACATATCACATAACAATTAGGATCAGATTCACCATATAATCACCAAACGATACATCAATAACCAATATCCAACCATAATGATCCATTATATTATTCCATCAAAACACAATAGCTGAATACATCATAGTTACCATCACAAATCAGTGCACATTATTCAACAACATAACTCTATTACAGCTCAAACACATCATGTCTCTCTCTAAACCGTGGAAATCAATATATATATATATGGGTGGGGACTTGCTCTTCACATCCTATGCATTCTTAAAATAGGATGCATGCTCAAAATAGCCATGCGTTGCTTACAAAGTGTAAGAAGCATGTAAGCTCCGCATAATAATAGATCACCTATAGATAACTCTAATTCTAATCTATTATTAGCTCTCATGCTTTAGTTCGAACTATTAGTTCCTTTCTCCAATAATAGACTCTCATGGACATCAAATTCCCTTGGGTGTCGCACAATCCATGTCTATATTTAGTATAACCCCTTAAATGACTAATTCTCATGCCTTTTTTGCAGTAATCCCTAAGTGCCCTTTTTTATGTCTCCGCGTGCGAGCTATATCACCCAATGTGCTCATCTTGTTCAACACCCCCAATGTGCTCCCTATGTAGTCCTTCTTGTGCATGTGCATTTCCTTTGTAGTCCTTTTTGTGTGTGTGCATTCCAATACTTAGTCAATTTATGGTACCCGACATTACCCCACACTAGGTATGTTTTCCATCCTTGACAACACTCAACTTGTTTTCTTAAAGAATAATAAAGAATGAAAGAATGTTTGTACGGATTGTGCCAAAGAATGAAAGAATCTAAGTCTTTACTGGGAAAAAAGGAGGGGGGATTCCTTATTCACCATTACTTCTAAAGTTTTCCACCCCTTTAATTCCTTACTCACTTGGAAAAATCATCACCCACAATGGTAGGAACCTCTGCAATAGTCAAGTCCTCACCCTTTACCTTGATTTTTTGACTATAAGCGACTCGTATTTTTTTCTATATCAACCAATGCCTCCATCTTGTGTGTAACTTGAGGGTAGATTTCCTTTAACTTATTTTTAATCGAGGACCCTTAACATATCAATTGCTTCTCTCTTTTGTTCAACTTTGGACAATATTCTTTCACGCTCCACCCTATTCCCTTTGTTCTTGGCCTAGAAAGTCTTTGAGATTTGCTTCATCCTTTGCAACAATTAGTCCCACTACATGATCCCAATCTTTGCAATTTTCATAGACAACTTTCGCCATGTGAGCGATTGTTTTTATCACTTCAATCATCTCATTTCTTGGGTTATGGTAGTTTCAAGTTGTTCCTTTTCTTGTTGCTTCATTGTGAAAAAAATCTTCTACGGGTTCTAATGCAAGAGAAGTAATTATGTGTATTAAATCTTTTAGATAATGAAAAACATATTCATATGTTATTTTATTAGGGGGTGTCAAGTCTGGGCATGCTAGTAAAATTACATCAACAATGCATTCGACCTTCTTATACAATGCGCGCATCCACCCTTTTTCTTCCCTCAACTCGGCCTTTTAATGCACAATAATTTTTCTTTCTCTTTTATTTCCTTATCTCTTTCCTTATTTCTTTATCCTTTTCATCTAGTTCCCTCTACATAAATCACATTATTTTATTCTTATAAAAATCCTGGTTCCAACCTCCACCGATAGTTTATTCAAGTACATTGCTCACTTGTTCATCGATAAATGCTTGAGATTCAATTATCGGATATGGTTCACTAGGCATTGTCATGTCCCTAGTACTTATTAATGAGTGAGCACTTATTTCAAACTTTGGCTCATCAATATGTGACTCAAGCACCTAGGATAACATTTTCTTTGTGCACGGTAGCACCTCATCCTTATTGAAAAATGACCAGCAAAGTAATTGGTCCGGGGTATCGTACTACGATACCTAACACGTAAAACTTTACTTCGAGTCATTAACATATTGCATTATTGGACCCTATGGAGAATACCTTAACCACCTATTCTTTCCACGAACACCCTTGGGAAAACCCACAACAAGAGATGTTCTTGCGCTTACCGACTTAGTCTTTCCTTCACTCTTTTTTCTTGTGTGTTGCACGCCACCTCATGTTCCACTAGATGTTTAATAATTTATGTGACTTCCTTCTCCAGCATCTACTCTAGCTCATGATCGGGGGTACACCTAGCCTCATGCCCCATAGTTGGTTCCAATTTTTCTTTTGTCCTTTGTATAACAGGCACCCTAATACCTCCTTCATCCATATCCATAACATGGGTGTCCTCGAAGTGCTCACTTGTCCTTTAGCATCTGATTCATTAAGTGTACACATGAGGGCTTACCTTTCCTACCACCTCTTCCTCACCTTCGGCCTCCTTCTTCTTTATGTTCGGCTCTCTATCTCCTCTAGAATAATCGAGCTTTGTACTATTCTTTGTTTTTCTTCCACACCAAAGAGCTTCCTCGGCATACTTTATTCTTATATAAGTTCTCATCCCTAACTCCTTAGCGCTAATGTTTACCCTCCGAGCGCACTAGTACCTGTGAGAGTCTTATCTTTACTTCCTTCTTCACTTCATTTGACATTGGGAGTTTTTTTGCACACCCTTTTCTTTTGTTCAACCTTCTTCCACGCGAAGGGTTCTTCAAGAATGCTCACATCATCTTCTATAAATGCTCCATCTATAACCCACTTAGATGACTTAGATATATATATATCTCTATTGTTATTATATATATATATTTGTTATCGTAAATTTGGTGAGTTTGTACAAATGAATGTTCTCTTATACATGCTTTTCCTCATAAGCACTCTTCTTAGGGTAACTAAAATCTTGAACATCTCATGGTTCTTATCGGGCTTGGCTTAAGGTCAAATCTTAACTTTCATGCCTCCTTAAACCTATTCACATCACCCTAAAATTATTGCGTTGTAAAAGCAAATGGGAGTTTGCACCATGGGCTCTTTGTACCATCATTCAAGGTGAACCACCCAATACAAAATTGTTAATAGATTACAAATTCAGAAATCCCATCTACAAGAGCAGGTAACTCACTTGGAATCCACATTTTCACATCGAATACATCACATTTTATCTTGTACCACTTATCTACATGTGCCTTGTATGTTGGTGGTGTTGAATCACATGTATATTTGGCAAACCATTTTGCAGGAGAGAGGATTTTCTTCAGGATATTCCCATATCTTGTCCTTCGACTCATCGGGCACCCCAATCTTAGAGAACACTATTACTAATAAACATTTACAGAGATGATTTTATCCCATCGCGCGTAGCTTCAATAATCTCTTTGTTATGAAGGAAGTAATAAATATATCATGCCTTATGTTATCTTCTTACATACATACGGCCAACGTTTATTCACTTGTTTCCATATTTTTTACCATTCAATTTTGTGATAAAATACATGGCCATCCTTAAAATAGGATCATCGATCTTGGTGATATCCATCGCGTGCCCTCCATTTTTATAAGAAAGCTCTTAGTATTTTTATTTACCTCAAAATCATTCGATAAGTCATCTCAAATGCATTCCTTGTGTTAATAAAACTAGTATACTTCTTGATCAATTGTGTGGTGATGCACATCCTTCTTCCCTGTAAAGTAGAAAAGTTCCTCATGGATGTGGGGCATCAACCATTGATATAATCTCTTAGGATTCCCAAAGAATAGAAGCTCATATAACTATAACAGCCCTACATTCTTTAATACCCTCTTCACCTTGTCATCATACACTGGCTTATCATCCGACATCCTCTCCTCTGTCGGTTGAACAAGTTATGTTACCATGTCATGCACCATTAAATCTATCGATAATTATAGTCTCTTGTGACCATGTTCCACGATATGGTACACCCACTCCTTTCCTAACAACACCCCATTTGGGTATTGCATTTACGCATACCTTTCTTCTTGTATATCAATGGTAGGTGTTCAATTTATATTTTGCCTTTTCCCTTCTTCTTTGGTGATGTTGTCAATACTTTTCTTAGTGCCATTTTAGTCTTGTAACATCAACACTTTTACCTGTGCTTGCTCTTGCCTACCCTTAATACTCATGTCTTCCTATCATAGACCTTTAGCAAAACATGAATATACTTCAAGCTCAAATTTTGTATTGTGTGCCCTAATATTCGAAACCCTATCCAAAAATTCATGATTCCTTTCAAATTCCACACCACGTCATTCAACTTATAGGATTCTCTCCAATGGAACTCACTCCTTCACTTGGCCTTGCTTTCTTTCTTCCTCTGGTTTAAAGATTATTAAACTTTACACTCGATTTCTGCTCAAACGTTGAATTTTTTCCTAAGTCACACACCAAATCTCTTCACAAATTCACACAAGGTAAGGTAAAAATGATCTTACCCCGATGCTCTATTTATAGGTTTTCAAATTTTACCCGCATTAATTATTTTCCAACCACCACTATACCTTGCATTTAATTAAGTGTTTTTACTTTTCCTACCTTTTCCGTAGTTTCCATCGTGCTTCTAATTCACTTCCACCACACGTCTCATGCACATGCCAGCTTCAACCTTCTAGTGTGCAAACCACTTCCTCGACCGCATATCTCCTTACACACGCATATCTCCTTATGCACGCTCCAAACGCTGAAGTACATAAACCTCGTATGCCCTATACCAAGTAGTTCTCCATGTTGTTGCCTCCCTCACGTTGCACATTGTGTGCTCATTCATTATACATGAATATTCATCTGGGGTATTCTTCTTATTATCACCATTTCTCTTATGAAACCTTGACACTATGCTTCAACAATCATATTTCTCATTGATGTGCACGATCCCAAGCACTTAGGCCTTTCTCGAAACATAACTCTCTCAACTCTCTTTTGCCTTATTTTTCTTATAATCCACCCCACACTAATTGTATGTGTGGTCCTCTGTGCATGAATTCACTTAGATAGTAATCACCTATTGGCGTGCAAGCATGCTTATTAGAACAAAACACTTGAACTAAATTGATAAAGCATAAGCAATGATGAAAGGAAACACATATAATAAAATGCATTAAAAGGAAATCTAATATAACTAGCAATATTGCCTTATTAAAAACACCAAGAAGACTTATTTATACTAGGACTTCAGCCTACTCCCTCCCATTAATGAGAAATAAAGTGTCATCCACCACATGTAACTGGTAAACACCTGACTCCAATATCTTTGTTATAACAAAGGGTCCTAACCAATGAACCTTCAACTTTCTAGGGTGGCGTGAAAACTTAGAATCATACAAAAGAACCATCTTTCCAACCTCAAATTCCTTATTTTGAATATTTTCTGTCATGTCATACTTTATGTTGTGCTTTTTTAATCTTCGACTCCATCGAGCAATAACACATCATTCATCTAACTGCATCAATTTGTTTATACGTTCCTCAATAGCTTGTTCATCATCCAATACTCTTGTGCACACAATACACAAGGATGGCATCATGAATTCTATAAGAAATATAGCCTCCATGCTAAACACCAACTAAAAGGGTGTGGCTTTGTTCAATCTTTTGTAAGTAGTCCTATATGCCCAAAGTACAACATATACTTTATCATCCTAGTCTTTCCTTCCAACATCACAAATATTTGTCAATGTATGTCCCAGAATCTTGTTGAAATCCTCAATACCATTAGCCTATGGGTGATAGGGCATTGTCTTGTGGTGTGCCACCATAAACTCACCAATAATATTCTAATAGTCTCATTCAAAAGTGTGTGCCCCTATCACTTGTCAAGATCAATGGACATCCATACATGCTAATAATGTTTTCCCATAGAAATCTCATTGTTATAGCTTTCATGCAATCCTTTATAGGAATTGCTTCTACCCACCTTGTAAGATACTTTATTACAAGTTATAATGTAGCCTTTTGAGTCCTACGTGCGTGGGTGGGGAAATCAGTCCCACAAAGTCAATCACCCATTTTTCAAAAGGTTCAACACTTACAATAGGTCTCAAAGGCATCTCATCTTTGGTTCTAGACTTCCCAAGGCATTAACAATGATCACATGCCTTAACATACTCCTTGACATCCTTATATAAAGTTTCCCACCATAATCCAACCATCAGAATCTTACGCGCGCGGTGGCATCTCCTACATAATGACCTCCTGTAATTCCACCATGAGCTTCTTCCATAATTGCCTCACATTCATGCTCTAGCACATACGAGCAAAACTTCATCATGACCAAGTTTGTACAAAGTCACCACTTATCAATTGGTAAGGTGTCATGCGTATTGCAAGTTTCTTCTTCTCTAATGTCTTCATTCCCTTAAGAAACATATATTGTGCACAAAAAAACTGCAATATCTTCTAACTCGGTGAGTGTGTAATTCAATCTAAAGAGTTGTGTATCGGCATTATGTCTTCAATGCTCTACACATCCTCACTAGAATTAATCCTCGATAAGTGATCAAGCCCTGAGTTACTTTTTCTTGGTTTGGCAACAATTGTAAATTGAAACTCTTGAAAATAGTATCAACTTGAAAATGCGCCCTTGTAAAACATGCTTGTTTACCAAATACTTAAGTGCCATATGATCTGTGAAAAAGATAAATGGTGTGGCCAATAAGTATTGTTTGAACTTGTGTAGCGCATAAATCATAGAAAAATCTTCACGCTCAGTAGTTGTATAATTTTTTTTTAGCGGGTGTCAACTTCCTACTTGCAAAACAAATAGGGTGGTCTACAATTCCTTCACTGGTTGTGCTAATATGATGCCAATCACCATTCCAAAAGCATTGACATGAACATGAAACGGTTTGTCCCATGAAGGAAAGTGCAAAATAGGTGCAAGTGGTCAGCCTTTCCTTCAGTGTTTCAAATGCTTGTTGTTACGCCTCCCCAATATAATTCACCCTTAGATTTTCAACAGTTCCTCTAGGGGCACGCAACAATCTTTACATAGCCCTTAATGAATTTCCTATAATAACCTGTATGACCAAGAAATCGCACACTTCACTTTTATTTTTAGGTTCTTCCAATCCCAAGATCACAGTGACCTTGGTTGGATCTACCAATAAGCCTTCTTTACAAATAATATGCCCAAGAAAAAGTGCCAAAAGGTGTCGCAAAGATACATTTCTTAATATTCAAGGAGATGCTTAACTACTGCATCTTTCAAACATAAGTCTCAAATTGTCACAATGATCCTCAAATAGATACACTATCCAATCATCAAGATACACCTGTAAAAATTTATGAATGAAGTCTTGAAACACTTTTACAACAAATGCAAATAGAATGCGAGGCACATTCTTTAGTCAAAGGGCATAAATATATATGTAAAACTTCCCCATTTAGTGGTGAAAGTTTTCTTCTCCTGATCTTCCTTTGCTATGCACACTTGATGATATCCCAAAAATCCATCGGTAAAAGAGTATATCTTGCACCCTGTAACTCCTTCTAGGATCTCCTCAGTAAATGGGGTAGGAAAAGGATCAATAACACATGAAGCATTTAATTCTCTATAGTCCACATAGATCCTTATCCTCCCATCCTTTTTAATGCTTATCACCATGGGACTCACCCACTTTGATTCCTCAATGGGCTCAATGATTCCATATTTCAACATCTTATCAATTTCTTCCTTTACCTTAACACACATATTAGGATTCATCCTATAAGGCCTCTTCCTAATCAGGCGCACACCTTCTTTAAGTTTGATTTGCATCTCACCTAAAGAAGGGTTTACTCCTTTCAATTTGTGATAGCCCCTCGGAAATAAATCCTAAAATTTGTTCCGTAGCTCAATAATCTTGGCTACCTCTGCTCGGACCAATAATCTCCAATAATTGCTTCTTTGAGGTTTTACATCTATCCCAATGTTAACCTTCTTAGTCTTCATGGGCTCATGATACACCCACACCTTCTCATCGGTTGTATCCATTACCTCATGCGTACCTTCGGTGGGGTTTACATCTAGGTTGTTGTCCTCATCATCTTCACCATATATCAAACATACCAGCTTACCCTTTTCTTTTCCTTCCTAGGTGCAAACCATTTCCTCTTCTTCAGTCTCTTCAAGGTCAAGGCGTGCCTCTAAATCTATCTCTCCAAACATATCTAAAATTAGTTCCTCAACTTTTGTGTTATCTCCCAAAGTAAGGCACTTCATAATCTATAATGCTTCATTGACCGGAGGTTTAGTAGAAAAGTAATCAAATGTGTGAACCATACCTGAGGTCATCTCTCGCCAATTAATTGTCTCTCGTGTTAACTCTACATAAACATACCATGCACGCGCGTGCACTACTACAAGGGTTACGTAGAACTTATGTACCCAGAGTGATGGTGGTAAGGCCTCCTGCCCCTCCGTCTAGAGTCTCTCACACTTCTAAACGTGATGTGAAGTAGAATCCTTCCCATGGTATTCACATATCTATGAAGGTACATTGCTCCTTAGAAACCTAGTAGAAAGGGTGATTCTCACCTTGCGCCATTCTAAAATGTTGTCCTGTGTGTAGCTCACCAACGTGTTGTTGTCTTGTGTAAGGTATAAACTAGAATATTTCTTGATCACTAGTATCCTTCCACTAGGCTTCCATAGCATGAAAAATACATCGGGGTTTCCTTCGCCTCAGTGTACCTGAGATACGGGTTATTACTCAAGCGCCTAACCATGCATGGCTTGATCATGTGAGTAATTGTATTCTTAACCTCATGCCCAACTACTTCATACATTCCATGTGCCCAATTGTCACAAGAAATACTTTTAGTATCACTAATTGAATGAGCATCATCCCATTGTATTACCCCTTCCTTAGATGGATCAATCACCTCAGGGTCTCTGATTATACGTGCGTATATCTGTTCAAGTCCTCATCGCTTAATGACTCAACATACGAGGTAGCCTTTGCATCTGTCAATGGGATAATGACATGCTCTTCTTTGTTCTTAAAGCTAATGTACCCCTTATTGAAGCGTAAATCTGCATTATTTGCATAACACTAGGGGCACCCAAGTAATGTTGGGAAACTATCTGCTTGAGTTCCAATACTTCAAAGTCCCCAGTAAACTTGGCTCCTGAATCATAATAGTAGCATCTTTTAACACCCCAATAGGATTATCCCTAGTTCTATTTTCCATATACAACACATTCGAAGAAGGCTACAATGGTGGTCTTCCCATCTGATTCCAAGCGTCTAAAGTGAGTACATTAACTTTCTTTTTGTATCTATAAGAATGTTTCTCAGAAGCCACCCATCAATGACCGCATTCAATGTAATCTCCTTTTCATACTCATGATTATGGGGAGGAATATTTACATGAAGGATTTTCCTCTCATTTTCACATCATGTGCATGGTACCTTCTCTCACAACCAATTTCCTAACATAGGGATGATGTTCTCCTGATGCAACATTCTACAAACTTCCTTCAAATCATCTATGTCTTTCTATGGGACTTAACATGTTTAGCATGTTCCAATGCATGTGCTACTCCTTTAAACTTTGAATCTCCCTTTTAGATTCCTAATCACATCCATAGTCTCTAGGTAAACTTATTTTTGATGTTCAGCATCAAGGTACTTTACATTAATCACTTCTTGCTTCATTATAGGTGGCTTGTACTTCATAGTCTCACGGGCGCGCTCAGCCTTCGGTGCATGTGGTAACTAACACAGATTGTAATTTAGAATTCAGCCCAACCTTCGACATCCATTTTTCTCCATCTGCGTGTTGAATCTTAATCATAGTTGCACCCTTATCTTGCTTATGTTGGGTTAGCATATGGATTTGCATGCATGCAAATGACATACAACAATAAGGGAATGAAGAACCTCCTTAATGAAGGTGAGGCTACCTTTTTTGAAAACCAAAATTGTATTTACATTTGTACATTCAAAATTGTATGTGGGGGTATTTTGGAACATCAAACGGAAAGAAATGTCCCATCCATGGTGAAATTAGGATTCCTCGCCTTTGAATGAAAATATTTGAGCCTCCCCAATGTTTCAAACATATCAAGAGGTTCACTCGGTTGAAGCAAAAGGAACACCTCTGATTCCAAAATCCTACTTGGCATATTATTTAGATTGACCATTTTTATTTGGCATTCTCAAACAAGTTCCTAATTTAATAAAACATTCCATTGAAGAAGAGAAATTGATGGCGGGAATGTACATGTCTTTGAACAATGTGAGAATTGTTCTTCAACATGTTATGATGGATGTCTCTAATTATGCTCATTCACAATATCACAAGGAATTTCAGCTATGAACTCTGAATTGAGGTGAGTGAAGTGAAGGCTTCACTTGATGCGCATATGTTCTCGTAATGAATAATAGAATCTTCAAGAAGCATTTTCTATGACTTGAGATGTAGACAATGTCATCACCAATCCGGCACTATGATAATTCTCCACGGGAACTCCTCGTCTTTATGATTATTTACTAATGCATAGCCTTTAGTTTGGTGGATGTAACTGGGAACACATCAGCAAACATAACACAAGAATACCATACACTATGATATGAAGGAATGATGACAAATCTGAAATATAAGTGTAAATTATAATATCAACATGAAATTGTTACAATCTCACCCATGAGGCACTTCAAGTGTTATTGACTTCACTTGCCTTAACAACAAAACTATGGGAGAAACTTCACAATGGATTCTTTAACACACCTTCAAATGATGGCTTTCTTTACACACTTACTCATACAATATTTCTCATTACTTCCTCTATGCTAAATAAGGGGGTGGCCTCTTTATTTATAGGAATTGGCTTATCCACCCTATCTCTAAGATAGATAGGAAATCTCTTCCGACCAATCATATTCCATGCCTAAACTCTTGCCTTTACATGTAGGCTTATCTTAAGATAAGATAAACCTTATCATCTCACATGGGTTCCACCTTTTTAGACTTTTCCACAAATAAAATACACAAAATATTTATGACATCACTCTTTGTCCTTTTACAAATATAATATTTCTAATTCTAATCATGTACCCTACTTTCTACATACTCCAACTTTGACATTTTAACATTACCGAACCACTTACGACACATATTTACTTTTTACAACATTCCTATTGTACGGGGCATTATCCACTCTACTTTATTGGCGGCACTGCATCGACTTGTGGCACCATTATCTTCTATCGACGCCACTATAATCATACTTAACAACATCCTATTCCTAATACATACATAATAAAATAGAAATTACGGAGGAAAATTTTAATGTCGACATATATCCTTCCACCACCCGACTCATGAATCCATAAGATTATCTGAAGAAGAAATTGTTGATCGTCTCCAACAAATAAAGATTGGTGATGTTGTGATGGAGAGTGAGAAGGAATCCTACCTCTAGCTCTTTCAAGGTACATACACCTATTCACTTTTGATTACATGGAACTTCGTCAAATAAGTTGGGTAGAACATTCTATTGAAATTTGGTAGATAGTGCTAAGCCCATAAAGAAAATGCCATATAGAATGAATCCTAATTTTTCCAAGAGTGTAAAATAAGAAATAGATAAGTTGCTTAGATTCATATTCTTGTGGAAAATTTAGAATGGGTTTCTCCCATTGTGATCTCAACAAAAAGAATGGGAAACTACGCATTTGTGTTGATTATAGGAAGCTCAACAAGGCAACAAAGAAGGATCATTACCCTCTTCCATTCTGATAAGATCAAGTAGTGCCAAGAGTGTTATAGTTTTCATTGATGGATATAGTGGATACAACCAAGTTTGTATAGCAGAGAGAAAGATCATTCAAGACCACGTTCACCACTCCTTGGGAACATTTGCTTATAGAGTTATGCCTTTTGGGTTGTGTAATGCTCCTGCACGTTCCAACGCTTGATGAATAGGGTGTTTGAACCCTACATTGGGAACTTGATCGAGTATTTTTGGATGATTTTTGCATCTATGGGAGCCGGGAGTGCTTATAGATTTTAGAATCTTCGAGAAGTATCTTCTATGACTTGAGATGTAGACACCAAAGAAAGTGTGTCCTCGGCATTTGAATTCAAGGATCCCTTTAATGTCTAGAGTTGTAGATTCCATACTTGTCATCTCCTATAGTCTAGGAAATATCTCATCCATATTTGATATGCTTGAAGAAAAAGATTCCTTAAAAGAAAGGATCGGATCTAGGTATGAAAAAATGTCTTCATGGAGTTTTACGGCTACTTTGATTGTCTCTCTCGTAAAATTGAGGATCTCTAAAAGCCAGGATTTAATGACATGACCCAAAGTGTTTATCTCTTTTGACAGATTGAGTGTTTCTTCGTCGGGGGCAGCCACTATATCAAGTATTGGGAAAGTCGAGGATATTGGATTTATCAAATGTTGAACATAATCCACCAACTGATTCTTTTCGGCCTTGAGTTGAGAATTCTGAGATTTATATTTCTCAAGCCTTCTTAGTGCAATATCCATGGAATCTCAAGTCATTGTCATGTCACTTTCCAATGTAGACTTCCCAAGTCAAAGCCTAAATACTTCATATTCAACATGTATCATGGCATTACGCTCTTTCTCAACTTGTGGGATGGCAAGATCTGTAAATTTGTTTTTGTCTCCATCCACCATTATTCTCAAGAACACTTTAGGATTCTTGGGAATGACATCATTTGAAAGCTTGAAAAGGGCATCGAAGTCAATATCAATTGCCTTGACAACCCTCTTTCTTTTCTTGACTTCACAATCAACCCAAGAAGGGGTCTCCTTGACCAATTCTACACACAAAATCTTGGAGTCAAAGCAACATTCACATTGTTCTCGATATCATTAGATTCTACAACGGTCCTTTCATAACTTCAATCTTCTGGGAAAATAACTTTGATATCAACCTCTTGAACCTCAGGGAGACCTTGAGAAACCTCTTCATGAAATAAAGGTTAGAATCATTTGGTATTTGGACATCTTGCACTTGAGAAGACTCTTATGCATGACATGGCTAAGGAGTTTTTGTTATGAGATTCATTAAACTATCAACAATGTGAGTAGAGGAATCTCTACTTGAAGTGGAAATCCTGATACACGCTCTCTTCCTTCATAGGGCTAGGACCCTTGGATGTTTCTCCTATGATACCTTCTTTGGAGAAGTGGATTTGGGTAACTACTCTTTTCTAGCTTGGTGTGTATGGGTAGATGGCATGGAGGTTGATTGAGAAGAGACTTTAGTTATTTGGAGACCTCCTTGTGTTGGCAATTTCTATGAACCTAGGGTATGAACTTGGATATTGGATTGATGATAACTTTACAAGTTCTCATTCATGCAGAGTTATGTTCCTTTCAAGAATTGGTTGATTCTTGTTATCAAGAGAAAATTCATCTCTTTTGGTCCAATAAATTGGGGCAATGGAGTGAAAGGCAATGACATCATAAAAGGATCAATAACATCTTCACTATCATCCATCAATGAATTTGGAGGATCTATGATGTGGAAGGCCTTGATCGAGAAAGGATCGGGTGGGAAATTTCTTGCCTTTTTACTTTGTGTTCATCTGAACAAGTAGCTTAGAAGTCTTCCATGGTGGGATTATGCTGGTACTTTTCTCCAAGAGCCTTTTGCATGTATCCATTGATGTCAAATTGGGATCTCTTCACAAATGGATGTATGGTAATGAGAGAAAAATCCTTCTCCATGAGTTGTGCACTGAAGAGATTCGGACATTGGTATTCCCCAATTTGGATTGGGAAGTGGATGCCTGAACGATGTTTGTCGTTGAGAAGACAATGAACTTGGAAAATTTGTTGCACAAGCTCCATTAATGCCCACTTATCATTGACATACTTGGGAAGCTTCCATGGAGTGCTGTAAATCCGCTCACATGAATGTATGAAAAGGATGGAAATTGAATAAACCATGTTCCCCACTGAGAAATGACAACCATGACATCTTTGGAGAATATTTCTTCAAGATTTCTATTGAAGTTTCTAATCACGTGGAAGGTGAAAGCATTATTAACTCTCCTAAAGTGATGAGAGCTATTCTTAAAACTCAACTACGGATAATGGTGAAAAACACTATTTGATGGACCCATGATGCCTTTCGTTTCTAGCCCCAAAAAAATTCCTTCTGGCCATTGCATAAGTTAGATATGATGTCATGTAGAAACACCCAATCATCTTCACTTCGATCAATTGTTTGTGAAGAGTATCATTGATGATGGTGGCCTAATCTACAAACTCTCTCTTGGCAAGGATGATGCAGATGAACTGGTACATTCATGGGTGGAAAATCCTGGTAGAGGGTAGACCAAAGACTCGGCTCAAAAGAGTGATCATGTCACCGATTTCCTCCACAAATTCAACATGGTATAATTCCTTGGGAAGCCGGTCAATATGAGGCATCTTGGTTATTAACCAATTGTTGTTGACCATCTTGCTCCACCTAAGGGGTTCTTTATCCCAAAAATCTTGTCTTTGGCTTTTGAGTGATGTCAACATTCTCAGGGAAATCAGGGATGTTGAGAAATTATTGATGTGCTCTAGTGTGATTAAGAGGAAAGGCTTGTGATTATCCTTGAAAATTCCTCACCTCTCGGGATCATAATGCTCGCTGTGCAGGTGATGACTAGCTCAAGACATTGCACTGAAATAGGAAAAGCCAATGCTTGAGGAAGACCACTATGATAAAGCCTATCCGAGAATATGGTTTTCCCTTTGGCTTTCACTGATCACAAAATTGTTGCACGTTGACGTGGCCAAGATCAGTGTCGGTGATATTATCGTATGTAAATTTGATGGAAGTGGGAGGAATGACCCCTTGGAAGTTGTATTTGAGTGCGGACTTGTTTGACCTCTCTACAAACTTCTTCGACTTTCCTGCAGATTTGCTAGATTTTTCAGCCATTATGAATTTTACAGAAAAACAAAGTGGGCACGTAAAACAACATAAATGGTTTCAGGTCTTAATCTTTGAATCATCGTAACGCAAGGAAAAAATATGTCTCTTTTTATTATTATTATTTTTAAAAATAATAAGTGGTTCCAGGTTACAAATTTTTCAAAACGGTAATACAACAAAATATTGAGACTGAGCTCAAATCACAAACAGGGCTAAAATACTATGATTTTGGACATTTTTATTATTATTCTCGATTGTACGTTTTGAATAAACTCATTTCACTTATGTAGTGGATAGGAAAATCCTCAAAACAACTGGCGTGACTTTGACTACCTAGTAAATGCATTTTTGGATTGTTTTCTCCTTGAAAATGCGTGGAGCTTCTTTGGATAGCTACGCATGTGATTTTCTACCTCTAGCTGAGTGGTGTTGCATGCGTTGAACTTTTTTTACCTTTACATGTTTTTTTATTACCTTGGACCGGTGAAACTTTCTCTTCTTTGGATAAGTGCATGACTTTTCTCTTCTTTGGACTGCACTTTACTTCCTTCAACGTGGACTTTGCTTTGTTTTTGGCTTTGGCCTATGCTACAAAAAGAAATGCGTGGGAAGGTTTTGAATGCCTAAATTTGACCAATGTGTGGCATGTGTGGGCTTTGAACTACGTGTGAGATTTTCCTTGCTACCAAAAACCTACATGGGAAATGGTTTTGACTCCTTGTGCATGAACAATGATTTCTAATTTGGCTACATTGGATTCTTCTTTAACATCTGACGTGAACCCCAAGGTGAATGCGTGGATACTTGATATTTCTTTTCTATTTACCAATGCATGGAAAATGTCCTGGTTTTGGGATATGCATGACAATTGAGAGATTTTCCTTGAATGTATGAGTGCTGCTCTTTACCCTGAGTGAAATATTTGCTTGGTTCTTGGACTATGGCGTGGGCAATAATTCTTCCTCCCACACGTGGACAACCTCCTCCTTGCAAATGTGTGGTTTCCTTGTGCATGGACTATTGCTTGTGTGAGCTTACTTCTATAATGTGTTGCTTGTGTTCTTTCTTTGTTGGTGTTTGCTTTGACTAATGCATCCTATTTTCACCTTGGCAGTGTGCACTTCTCTCTTCTTCTATCACGTGGCCTTTGCTCTTTTTGCAAATGTGTGGGTCTCTCTTTTGTGAATACATGAAACTACTTTCCTTTGAATGCGTTTGTAGAACCATGTGGATCTTGCTACCTTGAATTTTTAGAAAAATATTTGTCAAGGAAAAAGCTTCTTCACAGGAGAAATAAGAAGTTGGAAATAATAATAAGAAGTTGGAAAAAGAGCTTCAAAGCTTCTTCATTATTAATATTACTCTCACACGATTTTTTCTAAAGAGTTTCATGGAGGAAAATTATGAGGATCCAAGAAGCTTTCTCGTAACCATTTCTTCTTTGTCTCGTTGAAATAACCAATTTCCTCTTTCTCCGTAGTGGGCATTAATTTCGGGGAATATGGGAAGAATTTTAAACATTTTCCCGTGACAATGGAAAATTCGGCTAGCAATTCCCATCCATTTCCCCACATGGGAAAATGGGAGATATCTTATCATGTTTGACATCCGGTTGGGTTGGAAATCAGTAGAAGAATTTCCAACAAGTGGGGGAAAATGGAAACTTTTCCAGGAAAGGGAAAATCAGGAGCGGAAAGCCAACTTGGCATTCCCGACAATTGGAAGCAAAATTTTAATTGCCCACGGCAATGGGGAAGCGAGAAAAACTCTTTCATATTTTTGATCAACTTTAATGAAAATTAAATTAATATTTATTAATTAAAAACCCCAAAATTCAATAAAATTAATTTTATTAAATAAAAGGGTAAGTAATTAATTAATTAATTTTAAACACGGTTTGCAAAACACGGAAAGAGAAGTTCTTACCAGAAATGGATGAAATGAAAACCCAAACGATCAGAAGAATAACATGATTACGATGAGGGTGATAAATGAACAAAAATAACACTTCCAAAAATATTAAATTTTCACGCTCTAATTTTGTGAAGTCAAAATTAATCGATAACATGTTGTTTTCTCATATGCTCATAAAAGTCAAGGCATTCTTCAAACTTATGTTGTTTTCCACACCAAGATCAAACCACATTTTGAGGGCACTCACATTGATAATGATCAAGAGATCCACAAGTAAAACAAGTTCCACGAGGAAATCCTCCTCTGCCACACCGTGACCTCAACCTCTATAGCCACACAAAAGCCTTTATTTCTATTATATCCATTACTATGCCCTTCATTATGTCTCTCTTTGGTCCTTATATCAACTTCTACACCTAAACATTGGTGGACCCCAATTTCAATGGCTTCATGTATGTGATCAATCACTTTGTAGTTAACTATATCATGAGTATAAGTTTTGCAAATCTTATAATACATGGATACATTCTTATGGATCACATGTTGTAGAAAAGGAAATCTACTCACATCATGGTCCAAATGACAAATCTCACAAGCCAAGAACATGGTGCGCACCAACTTGTGAGGGCAACTATCCTTGGTGTGTCCTTCAACATTGCTAATTTGTACACCAAATCCCATTGCACGTCTCATGAGTTGAATTAGTAGAGATATTTTCCAATTGTTTCACCATAGCTGCAATCTGTGCTTCAAGAAATGGGCTCACATTGGTGTCCACACTCCAAACCGCCTCGGACACAAAGCCTGCTTCCAAAGCGTCACGAGGGTCTAAAAAGTCTTATGAGATAACACCCTTCTGAAAGGAGTCAATAGCCCACCAAGAAACCAATGTACATATTGGCTACATATTTGCTAGGATGTGTGTCATAAGATTACTTTGAAAACAAAGTTCTAAAGTGTGCGTATACTCCCATAACGCTTTACGATAAGCCATGTTTAATGTCCTTAAGCACATTGATACACTTATGTTCAAACTTAGGGATATGGAACTCAACAAAAAACGTAGAACACAAAGCATCATAATTGACATCATAAATGTGCGGATCATACTTTATGCACGGATTATGCATGCACCACTGAATAATAGTAGCAAACTGACTTGCCTTCCTATTGAAGTGGTGATTACCTTAGAGCATCATAGAAAATCATCCTTATGTACATGTTTTGCAGCATCTTCAATACCTTTGTATTCTGGAAAGTGAAGAGACATCTTATAAAACACTGCGCCGAGGTTGATGTGGGGGTTGTTGGGGATGTGGGCCTTGTCCTCCAAATCCTAGAACCATAACCGCCACCAATATTTCTTCCACCACCAAAACCACCTAATCCACTTGATCTCAAGCCTCTTGACCCACCTAAACCACTTATAAGTGGAAGATAGTATTGAAGTGGTACTTCCGGACGTGTTCCCAACTTTTTGCACGCCCACACTACTCATCCCGATGACATGCCAAAAATATTCCTCCAATTGATCCCCCAAACAATAAATTATTGTCACTTGTGATGCCATAAATGTTGTTTGATGCAATTTCATATTAAATAGAAAATGATAACTATTTGAAACCATTGAATTACCTACACTCACTTTTTTATCAACAATTACTTTTGGAACTCGAACACCAAGCACAAGGGCTAGGTCACTAGGTGGGATCAGATGTGCACATCGTCGGTCCTTAATCTTTCTTCAAGGACGCGCTCTCATCGAATCTAGAGGATTCTCTATTGTGCTCTCCAAGTGAGGGAGATCCTAATGCTCGGATCCACGTCTTCCATGTGAGCTTCAAATCCTTCTCGAGACATCATCCTCCCCAACTCCATAGACTCCTCGATAGCACACTTTTTTCCAATTCCCTCTCCCGCGCCTCATTATACTTAAGTCACCTTTCCTCTCTCTCCCTTTAAGCGCATGCAAGTCTGCCATCTTTTACAACACCTTCCCCACACCGCATGTGGTGGGGTGTTTATCTAGCCATATGAAGGTTCTCTAAGTTCAACACCACCATTAAGATCTTAATTACCAAAGGAACGCAGCGTGAAGTTAAGATCCTCTCGGTTTGCGTAAGAATTCAAACTCAACAACTTCTGGATAAGTATATGTAGACACCGCATATTCCAAAGTATAACTATGCACAACACCAACCCACCAATGATCTATAGCACGTGTCCAAGGTTCATCTACATCAAACAAATCCTGATACTCTTTCTACGCCTAAGTCATTAGTCTATGATATCAACTTTTCTTTGATGTATACGTAGACAACTACTGAAATAACTCTATGAGAAAGCAATAAAAAAGAACAACTCATAAATCTCATGATAAATATGTTCTTCAACCCACTTATGCGCATTGAAATCAGGTCCAATACTATATCTAGTGCAAACTAATCTTGTTCATCAATCACCCAATCTTCAATGGACATAAGAGTCAATGATACACCATCATTATGCAACATCATGATAAATTGTTTGAAAAGAGGTCATGTCGATGGAACAAAATGTATTTTGTTTTTCTTGTTTAAACCCTATATGCACTAATACATCGCTCAGGTCATATCGAGTGCTAACTCAAACCATGTAAAGGTACTTAGGTCCCTCTTTTATTCTTTGTCTTACCACGTCAAATGGGTTAGCATGCATGTTCATAATAAACAAATCCCAAGATGCATAATCCATTCTAACAATCAGATCCATGAACTCAAGTTGGAAACACACATAATAAAGTAAACATATAGATCACATAATAATTAGGATCAGATTCACCATATAATCACCAAGAATCAGATACATCAACAACCAATATCCAGCCATAATGATCCATTATATTATTCCATCAAAACACAATAGTTGAATACATCATAGTTACCATCACAAAGTCATGCACGCATTATTCCAAAGATCATAACAATGTTACGACTCAAATCACATAATGTCTCTCTCTAAACATGTAAATCAATACATATATATAGGGGTGGGGACTTTCCCTTCGCCGTATATGTATTCTCAAAAATAGGCTGCATGCTCAAAATAGTCATGCGCCACTTACAATGGTAATCAAGAAGCATGCAATCTCTACATAATAATAGATCACCTATAGATAACTCTAGTTCTAATCATAATATTAGCTCTCATGCTTTAGTTCAAACTACCAGTTCCTTTCTCCAAAATTAGATTCTCTTGGTTGTGAAATTCCCTTTTGTGTCACACACTCCATGTCTATATTTAGCGAAACCCTGAAATGACTAAGTCCACTACCTTCCTACAATAATCCCTTAAACACCCTTATGTTATGTCTTCCGTGTGTGAGCTCTGTCACCCACATGCTCATCTTGTTCAATCCCCCGCGCACGCTTCCTTTATAGTCCTTTCTATGCACATGAGTGTTCCAATACTTAGTCAATTTCTAGTACCCATCACGGAGCATAGTTTTACTCGTGTGATTTGAGTTTGCAGTAATCATAGGTAACAACTTACCCATCTTGCATGAGTTCTCCACCATAACCATCCTCAAATACATTTGTAATTTCTCGTGAAACTACCATTAGGATCGGGAATCCTAAGAATTGGTGTCAATGGCAATCTATCATTTAGTCCTTAGAAATCCTACTCACATTTTTTGGTCTACTCAAATTTCTTACTCTTCTTATGTAGAGAAGTTATAGGGTTGGAAATCTTGAAGAATCTAAGTACATAGTTCTGTAGTGCCCACCAATCCCATAAATCTCCATACTTTGTGGACATTCTCTGGCGTCGGCCATTCCATTCCATAATGGCGTTAATAATTATTGGGTCAAAACATTTTGATATTCAATCAATTGAGATAATATGACCCGGACATTTTGTAATATCCCCTTCCCATTCAAAGACCTTTTGGTCTATTTTGTCAAAAATTTGACGCAGAGTGACAAAGGAAAAATATAAGGGTGACTTGTTATATTTAATTATTATAAAGTGCCATTTAATAAAAGGAAAATATATATAGAGCACTTATAATAATTTATATGACTTAATAATTATTAAATCTAGGATGGAAAAGGCCCAAATATAAATTGTTATCCATCCTAGGTGAAAAGGTGACTTGCCTTAGAAGGGGAATGGAACATAGAAAGGATAAATGCCCATTTTACTATGTATTTCCCTAGAAAAATGTGACTTGCATTATGAGGGAAAACGTTATTTGGGAAAAGCATTTAAAATGGGAAAATATTAAATGCTTGCATAGGAAAATCCTTGTGAACTAATTGGATATTGTAGAGGTTGTTTTGGGTCCTTCTTCCTTTATAAGGAGAAGTCGACTTGAGGGAAGTTATTCCATAACCATTTGATATTTTTGATTTGTGTCTTAAGCTTGTAGCTTTTGCATACACACATTAGCTTTTCTTTAACTTGTGGAGTAAGATCCCACAGGGACCCTAGCTTTAGTGATGAGAGATCCATTCCTAGATAGTAGGGCACTCTTTGGTGGTGAAAGATCCACCCTAGTTTGTCATTATTGGAGTTGATTGAGGGTTGATTTGTAGAGATCAACAGAGAGATTTTTTTTGATGATTTCTGTAGCAAGGATTTAAAGAAATATTGCAACGGTTGTTCTTCTTTTAATCCCTAGTGGAGCTGACCCACTTGTTGGCTGATTTATGTGTGCTTTGGAGGCACTTAAAAATCTGATTTGTATCGTTATATATTAAGGTGAATGTTGGGAATCAAAGTAGCTGTTTTCTTAATTTTGGAGCTGATTTGATGCCCTAAATGTGTTGGGTGACCTACTTTTAGGGGAAAATTAGGGTTTTGTGTTTTTGTGTGAAAACTAATTTTGGAATATTATTCTTCATATTTTGTGGCCCAAGATCCAAAGTTTCACTCATTTGGACTTCTCTAAAGAAAAGATATGAATTTTTGAAGTTATGATGTAGACATGGTTTTTAAATAATTTATTAAAAAGCCTTGTTTGCATCATAAATCTACATTTTTATACATATTTTTGGCTTTATAAATTAGTGGTACTAGATTTGAATGGAACGATATAAATTTTAGAGGTTGATTGGTGTGGATTTTCCACTTAAACCAAGTCATTTCGCATTTCCTTATTTAATTCAGATCTGAAAAGTGATACTTGTTTGGTATTTTATCTACAAGTTACATTTAAAGTTGGGATTGCCTAAAATCCATTTAGAGGTAAAATAATGTCCATTGGGGACATTACAAATGGTATCAGAGTTGTTGTTCCTCCAGCTCAGTGTGTGGGTTAAATATGGTAGTTTGGAAAGATCTCAATGTGTGTTTTATGAAGCAAATGTTCACCAACATGGTGAAACAACAGGAAGCCACTAACCTTTATTTGAGCCAACTCACTCAGAATTTGAATCAAAGAAAATCTTGGGACAATAAGAAAAAATGTGAGAACAATAATAAAGGGCACCAAGTAGAGGTGATTGATGGGGATTCTTGTTGGAGGAAATACCAATCTTTGAGTAAGGGTTTTAGAGATAATATGCCATTTCCAGATTATGCATGATGAAGATCTTAGCAAGAAGCCCAAGTGAGATCATCATATGATGGTACCGAATTACAAAAGAACTCATTTGAATAAGAAGCTTCTAGAGAAAAAGGTATGATTTCCATTTAGAAGAATAATTGCATTAGTGAAACTTTCTCATAGAGAAATTATTCTAGCTCTGGGAGAAGAAATTTGTATATGCAAGCAAGGAGGATGTAATGGAAACTCTAAAAAGGTGTGAGGAATGGAATAGCTAGAGCTAGAGCTGCTAGATTGATAGCCGCTCAAGCAAGACAACACCTACAAGAGTTCAAGGAAAAGATGTGGGCAAATGATGCAAGGAAGTCTACACCCACGAAAAAAGTCTTTATAGAGCAACTTACACATGAGGAGGAGCCTCACATGGACACTTGTGTGAAATTGCAACCTATTGTAATTTCCAAACTAGCAACTTTTGATCAGCTTTCAAATACTTTCAACAGGCACTCAGAAAAGATGTTTGGGGCAACTCATTATATGTCTATCTTGAACACACAGAGGACATTGATGGCATTGAAAGGTATGAACAACATAATAATGTGTCTTATTTATTGCTACTTATTCCAATTTATTTCCATCATGAGATGCATGGTATGGTAGATGATGAAGTCTTCATTATGGAGTTTGTTGAACCATTGCTCCAACTATGTGTATATGATCATCTTATGGATGATATATGTTGGCAAGTTTAGCTCATTTAACATGTACAAGGAACTGGATGGTAGAACACTTCAACATGTTTTGTCTCTTGTGCATGGCACTTGGAAAAACAAAGATGCAATTGCTTGAGGGCAAGCAATTTTGGGAAGAGGATTGTAATATCCCCTTCCCATTTGAAGACCTTTGGCCTATTTTGTCAACCCGACGCCAAAGCAAAAATTTAAGGGTGACTTAAGTTATATTTAATTATTATAAAGTGTCATTAATAAAATATATAAAAATATATATATAGAGCACTTATAATAATTTATATGACTTAATAATTATTAAATCTAGGATGGAAAAGGCCCAAATATAAATTGTTATCCATCCTAGGTGAAAAGGTGACTTGCCTTAGAAGGGGGAATGGAACATAGAAAGGATAAATGCCCATTTTACTATGTATTTCCCCTAGAAAAATGTGACTTGCATTAGGAGGGAAAATGTTATTGGGAAAAGCATTTAATATGGGAAAATATTAAATGCTTGCATAGGGAAAATCCTTGTGAACTAATTGGATATTGTAGAGGTTGTTTTGGGTCTCTTCTTCCTTTATAAGGAGAAGTCAACTTGAGGGAAGTTATTCCATAACCATTTGATATTTTTGATTTGTGTCTTAAGCTTGTAGCTTTTGCATACACACTTAGCTTTTCTTTAACTTGTGGAGTAAGATCCCACAGGGACCCTAGCTTTGGTGAGAGATCCATTCCTAGCTAGTAGGGCACTCTTCGGTGGTGAAAGATCCACCCTAGTTTGTCATTATTGGAGTTGATTCAGGGTTGATTTGTAGAGATCAATTTCTAGAGAAGTTTTTGGCAGATTTTGTAGTAAGGATTTAAAGAAATATTGCAACGGTTGTTCTTCTATTAATCTCTAGTGGAGTGACCCACTTGTTGGCTGATTTGTGTGCTTTGGAGGTACTTAAAAATCTGATTTGTATTGTTATATCTTGAGGTGAATGTTGGGAATCAAAGTAGCTTGTTTTCTTAATTTTTAGAGTTGATTTGATGCCCTAAATGTGTTGGGTGACCTACTTTTTAGGGAAAAATTAGGGTTTTGTGTTTGTTGTGCAAAAACTAATTTTGGAATATTATTCTTCATATTTTTGTGGCCCAAGATCCAAAGTTTCAGCTCATTTGGACTTCTCTAGCAAAAGATATGAATTTTTGAAGTTATGTTGCAGACAGGTTTTTAAATAATTTATTGCAGCCTTGTTTACATTTTTTAAATAGTTTATTGTAGCCTTGTTTACATAAAAATCTGCATTTTTATACATATTTGGGCTTTATAAATTAGTGGTACCAGATTTGAGTGGAAAGATATAAATTTAGAGGTTGATTGGTGTGGATTTTCCACTTAACCCAAGTCACATTTCCTTATTTAATTCAGATCTGCGTGATACTTGTTTGGTATTTTATCTACAAGTTGCATTTAAAGTTGGGATTGCCTAAAATCCATTTAGGGATAAAATAATGTCCATTGGGGCATTACACATTGTACTTCCTTCATAAAGAAAGTACATTTGACAACTTTGCATAAAGCTTGTGTTATCACAAAAACCGCTCCAAAACCAAGTTCAAATGTTGAAAATGTTCTTCCTCATTTTGAGAATATATCAAAATATCATCAAGGAAAATAAGAGAAAATTTATCAAGATAATCATGAAACACACTATTAATTAAATTCATGAAAGCGACAAGTGTATTGGTCAACCCAAAAGGAAAAATCATGAACTTATAGTGTCCATACCATGTTCTAAAAGTTGTGTTATGAATATTTTCTTCCTTGATAATAATAAAGTTCCATGATGTCCAAGTTGACAAGTTTCACTCAAATTCTGTAGTATACTTTACCTTGCCAATCAGTATTGCCTATTCATACTTGGCAAAATCAGATGTTGACAACACGACACAGTCTTTATCATTTAGACTCATAGATCATAGTCATTGGGAATGAATGGAATTCAAGTTTAAATATAATTTTCTACTCTCACAAAACAAATTTCAAGATTTTCTTATGAGAGTTGGAGAGTGTGAACAATGAAGGGCATATTGAAGCAAATGAAACATCCCAAATGTTGGGGTCAAGATTTCAAAGTTCAAACCATTCATGATGATTATACTGACTCCATGTCCAATGGGTAACCATAGTCAACTTGTCATACTCCATTTAGTAGGCAAATGGCCCCATGAGTCGCCAAATTGTTATCCCATTTCACTCCCCTTGTGAAATAAGACAACAAAAAAGCTTACATTATGAAAATTGGTTATGGGGTCCACTTGGTAAGGGATGGAAAAATCCAACACTATTTCTTAGCTCCTTGACTGGAAATCCGAAGTCTCCAAGAAGGTTAGAAGAACTTTTTAAGAAATTTTCTTGGGTGTTCAAAGAGCCAACCGAGCTCATCTCATCGGATCGAGCTATGAACTTGAAGGACCGAGTTGAGCTATGCTTCCATACACACCGAGTTATTTGATGAGGGCCACCGAGCTATCTTTTCAAGGGAGTTATCAAAGTTTTATATGACCATCGAGTTATGTTGTTGTGATGGAGGATCTCGCTATCACAATGTACATTGAGCTAATTTTATAAGATGTCGAGTTGCGTATAGCGGTGGATGAGCTATTTTGGAAGAGACCAAGCTCTTTTTTATTATTGATCGAGTTGTGCCTCGAGTACAGAGCTCGCCTCATCAAGACCGAGCTGCTTTGAAGACACCATAATGGGATTAATGGAAGAATGACCGAACTTTTTCGAATTACATTGGTTGAGCTCTAGATCAAGCTATAAGCCGAGACATGGCATGGGGATGGTTGTCCAAATGCCTCGATGAGTTTTTGCACTCTCGATAAAGCCATTGTCATGAAGCTGTTGAATAGTGCAAATCATAGAAATCCAAGCTCAAGCCTTAAATAAAACACCAAGAATGTCTTACAAGCATGACATACATCCATGGTAGGCTCGCAGGTTCAAGGAGGTCACATAAATGGAGCCATGCCAAGTTCCCAGAGTGTACAAGAATGCCAAGTTGTTTGCATGTTGGCATAGTAAGGAGGCATGTGTGCTACGTTGGTATATATCAAGAACAATGTGAATGATCGTAAAGTGAGCACACTAAAGTTTCAAGGTCGAGCTATTCATTAATGGCGGGGTTGAGTCATCCACCTTCACCGAGCTCTACACCATGATGGGATTAATGCAGGAAGCCCACCAGATGACATGAAGACTCTGTAAATCAACGTTAGCGGGGGTGTGAAGGAATCGACAAGAGTCATCTAGTCACTAAAGGACTAGGCTCAATGCTATGAGCCACAAATGGGATCTAAATCGAGCTTAGCATGGGGTCTCATAAGTGAGATCATGGTGGTCGATTCGTTCCAACCATGACCAAATAATTCCATGGAAAAGGGGATAGGGAAGAACTTAGCCAAATTTTGGGGGGAGTTTGAGTTTGGGAGCCCATGCGGATGTCGAGCCAAGGCAGAGCCCTTGCAAAATGGGTGAACGATGTTATGTATGAAAGGTGGCATTTCGTGACCCAAGTGGCCGAAATACATTTAGGCCTCATATGTACAAAGGACCCGACATCCCCACATCTCATTGAGAGTTATAGAGATAGTATATAAAATGGGCCAAAGTGGCCCATCGACATTCGGGATGAGTGGGATGATGGAGCCCGAAATCCCCGCACCAAAGACATCTCGTCATATTATGGCAAGTGTGATTTTCAAGATCCATAGGGCTTGAGTAACTTGGGACGTGTGTGTGGTCGAAGTTTGAGATCACTGTAGTGGATAGGAAGTGTCCGGGTGAGTGCCCGATCAATGGCCTAAATGCAGGGGTCAACAAATGGGCGGGAACCATGTGCAGGTGTCAAGCATTCGTGGAGCCCTTAGTGCGAATGAGTCGAGGAAGATTGGCCGTGTGTCATGGGTGTGTTTGGCCAAATTCATCACGGGTGGATTTGAAGACGCAACATTAGCACATGCCCCGAGTCAAGGAGGTTCGAGTTGAGAGTAGGCCGGCACCTAGTTGGCGCAAGGTGAATGGGGCTCAAAATTCAATGATGGAATGAATGTGAGGTGGAAGTTAAAAAGAGTTGGTATTTGGAGTGTAGCTCAATGCATGGGAAAAAGTAGGTTGGTAGAGTAGAACATAGAGCATCGATTTGGAGCTAACGGTGGTTGACCAATGCAAAAGCTAAGACATTAAAAGAGGCCAAACAATGTAGGAGGTAGCTAGCAAGCAAGTCGGTATCGAGTTGGCTATAACTAATGCCAAACAATAAAGTAATACTCCCCCTTTTCATTGTAAAACATTAAAATATGAGGCCCCCACAAAATTTTAAAATGAAAAATTGTTTCAAAGGACACAAAAACATTAGAAGAGGGAAGAAAATATTTTCATTGTCTTTCCAACCAATTTTTTATTACAAGTCTCGTGTATTGTAAGGAAAAAACTCGTTAAACCCAAAACAACCGCAATCACTCGTAGAGCCACAACTTGATAAATTTTCAATAAAAACACACAAATGACTACTTGTTGGAATCGTGAATCTGAGCTCGTCCTACAACAATAAAAAAATAGGAATTGATGTAGATTTGATGGATAATTTTAAGGAAAATGACCTCAATTCAAGGAGACAGGTTGGAAAGTGGTTGAAAGGGCATTAAATGGACATTGCCAATCTTCCTTTCTCTATTACAAGTCATGGGACAACATGGGCATCCTTTTAGAAGCAAAATACCATCAATTACACACATTTATGGCACCTTGTAAGTGGTTGAAAAGACAAATCTAGGATTGCACTCTCTCTCTCTCTTCTAAAATTCTATAAATTGTAATCTTGGGCTCATTTGTAAAAGAGTTGGTCATTTTTCTCCGCCCCCCTCTCTTTCTTCTCTGTTAGGGTTGAATGTGGAGCTTAATCCTCCTCTCTTTACTTTGTAATGGCATTTTCTTGCCTCTTGCCCACTAATGATGTATTGTGTGAATTCATGGAGCAATAAAATTTGTTTTGTGATGCATCTTGTCCATCCTTTGCATATCTTATTGTCTCTTCTTGCCTCTCACCATTACAGGGTATATTGTGCATATCTCTTGATGTCTATTGTAGGTTTTGGGAGCTATGTTTAATGGGTTTGAAGTGGTGTTTTGTGTGAATTTATCTTTGGTATGTGGTGCATTTTTTCCACCCTCTCCATTTCTCACCTCTCTCCATTTTAAGTAGTTGGATTTGTGATCAACAACCTCATTTTCTGGTGTATCGCCATTGTTAGTGTAGGTTTACTTTTATGCACTCTCTCTCTCCCTGGTCTCTTGGGAAGTTAGATTAGGATTAGATATTTTTCCTGAACTAAGAGTAGCTTGTGGCAGGTAGTTTAGGAGTAGGAACCAACCTTCTCTAGAGGGTCATCTCAAGCCCGTAAGTCCCATACAACTTAAGACATGATCCAATGTTACGAATATTACACCAAATGCCCCACCCACATATCAGGCCATTCGGGGGTGTTGTAATTTGGTGATGATAAATCTATCTTTGAGAATATTATGGACCCTCTCATTTGGTCAAAAATATCATCAATATGGGGCAACATGTACCTATTCTTTATTATAGCTTTATTTAACAACCTATAATACACACACAACCTTAGAGTATCATCCTTCTTTGGGAAGATTACAGGTGCCCCCCTAGGAGAAACATTAGGATGTATTAACCCCTTTTCCATCATTTCATGCAATTGATCCTTGAGCTTCATAAGCTCAGTAGTAGTCATTATCGACACCTCAATTTCATAACCCTCCTAAATCAATTAATTTCCCCACTCCTTTTCCCCATAAAACCCATGAGGAATTAATTAACGTTAGTCAATTAATTAATCATTATCATTACCTAATCTTAATATTCTCACATGTCATTATTATCCATGTTTCCCCACTTACGAATTAAAAATCAAGTTTAATTCCTATCCACTCTTCATGTCCCCCACTCACCAAATCATGCTTACTTTTTCAAATTGTGATTAATTAAAACCATCAAATTAATCTAGTTTTAGGTTATAAATAGATCCTTACACCCCCTTTCAACATAAGTGGAAATCCTTTAAGATCTCTTGCATTCTTTCTACATAGAGCATCCCCATCCATCTTGTCCTAATGCCCACATAAGCCCTACTTCATCCATCCCTAAATCATTCATCCTCTCTTCTTCAATGCAAAGTAGTGGCATCGATCGTCGCACAACAAAGTTACCTCACGTTGGAGAAGGCATCTACATTCCAATAAGTCTAGACCCATCTCGAGTCATAGCCCGATCCAAGGTTCGTGAAAGAGACACAAAAGAGAAGGTATCCAGTTTAGTTACTTTAGTTTCTAGTTATTAGTGATTTTTGTTGCATACATTCTCGACACACTTGGTGGGACAAACCCGCACCCTTTATTATCGATCTTGTGTTCTTAAATATTTCATTTTTTATATCATTTCTTTGTTATTATGGTGATTTTTGCATAAAAATAATTTTGTCTAACTAACTTGTCTATGGTATAAGTTTCTTTTTTTTCTTGTGTTTCTCATCATGTAGGTATGTTGTAAGTGTTTCATTTACATATTCGGATAATCATGGATCAAGTCGGAAGTGTTGTTGCTCAGTTGTTTTAAAGAGCCCGTAGTTTTTTTTTTTCCCGACTCCTCGATACATCCAAAATCTAGTTTCCTTGCTTTGTTAGTGTATTTGGTTTTATTCGACTAACATTTATGCTTGATGGGTTTTTAGTGTTTATCGACCTAATATGTTTGTTGTCATTATTATTCATAGTCTTACGGTGTTTGTAGGGGTTTCTTTATAAAAAAGTTTAGATTTATTTCAACGACATTAATATTTGGTGTTTGGTGTTTTTGTTATCTTTTTTGTGCTTGCAGGAACAAGCCCGTTGCAGTGAAATTGATCCAAAAAATATAATCATATCTACAAAATAAGAAGAAAAAAATTGAATCGAGTTATTTTTCCTCTATATCTAGCTAACCATAACTAGATTTATCATGGTTCTAAAGTTGGAGTGGATTTAGTGGTTCTTTTGGTATTTTCTTTATAAGTACATATATAAACTATCTTAGCTTAGCCTTAGCTCTAAAACTAAATTCTTTCACCCCTTTCTCATCTCATTTTTCTTTCTTCCTAACCTACCCAAGCTCCATCACTAACCCTCTCAACTCCACGAGATAGCTCACTAAGCTACCTCACCCTTCCTCATGAGTTACTCGAGTCCACGCTAGCCCTTTCCCCTTGCACCATTGAGTCGTTGCATCGAGTTGTGAGGAGTCAACTCAAAACTAAGCAGAGTCATGTTTCGTGTTAAGCCCAAGTTAGGAAAGTGAGCTAAAGGGAGGGTCGAGCCTTGCATAGAGCCACATGACATCCTTTTATAGATTCGTCAAGATCAATCTCGTTGTCCTCTAATCCCCTCCATTATCACATATCCACAACAATTTATTTTGGCCACAATTGCTTCTTCATTGCATCATTCGCCTCCCCTAAACATATTATCATTTGTATAGATGAAATCAAATTAAAAATTGTAAGCCCTTGTCATGGTGGAAAAAAATTAGTTGATCCACATAATAATTTTCCAAGTTGCATAAGTCCCTGTTTGACCCGATATGGAGAGCTCCACCCGAACCGCCCTCACCGCCATGGGATTTCCACTAAGTTTTCACCTACCCCACTGCGGATCTCGTGAGCTGTTGTTGAGCCAACCCCGCAGCCATCCCATCATCGAGTTTGTAGCCGAGATGCCATTCGAACCTACCTCGCAACACAACAAATAAAGCCACCAATAAAACAACCCATCGAACCATCACATGAAATTTAGGCATACAACATACATATTTGGTCATGCTATATAAGTTAAAACTTTACATTCAAATCATATTTTTCCTCTTCCTTAAAGTCCGCACTTAGGTCATGATCATACTATATAAGTTAAAACTTCACATGCTCCTTTAGGTTTGTCATTTCCTTATGTAATCTTTTTAAAAGCCTTTTTAGATGTTATTTACAACTTTTATCGATCTAATTCATTTATGCAACCTATTTTATTTATTTGGTTGTTTTGTTTGCTAACCTAATAAGCTAAATTGTCACATCAAGCCTTTTTAGACGTTATTTAAAAATTCTATCGATCCAACTCATTTAAGCGAACCAATCTAGATATAAATCAACTTTATGGTCTATAATGTTCTCGTTGCTTTATGAGGATTTATGTGCGAAAATTAACGATTTTAGAGATAGACTTATCTAGATCGCTTTTGTAGAGAGTTTTGTGAAGGTAAAAACTTCTAATCTTGATTTGCATGACCTTATTTCTACAACTTATCAACTACCTATCACCAAAATGGTCTTGTTAGCAAATTCTTTTACATTTCTCTATGTTCTAAGCCATTTTTGAACACCGGAGGCCACCGGTCCTCGTTGAACAAAAAATAATTTTCCTTACATTCAACTTTTCCACATCAACAATCATGAATTATCATTTGCAATATCTTATTCAAGTTATCTTGTGTTGATTAATCATTCAATTTGAAACAATCTAGTTAATCTCACAAGTATATTTTAATTCAACTAGCTTCATTTTCTCAAATTGTCATCTTGATCATTATTCAATTTTACTCGATTTTCCTTGTCATCGCTAACAAACTAATTGTGGAACTTGCATTTACAAGGTTATTGGACATTCTGGTCATTTTATTTCACTTCTTTGTGACCTTTTGTATACATTTAATCTTTTTACGACATAAACTAATGCTTTGTAACATTTTGTACTTACATTTTGTCGTCATTTTTCATTTTTGTGAGGCTAACCACACCGCAATCACATGTATGCTCTTTCCTCGCACTTTATAAGTGATATTAGAAATCAGAAATGTGATCATTTTCAAATTATTGTTTCACAATTAACCTTTTGCTAATCAAATTTAGTTTACATGTATGCTCTTTCCTCACACTTTTTAACTGATCTTGGAAATCAAAAATGTGGGATAGATTCTTTTATTGTCATCTCCACCTATCTTAGGAAAACATTCAAACTACTAATTGCAAGATTCCTTGGTCAACGAAAGATTCCAAACTCGAATCAATATATTGTGTTAACTAATCATTCCATTTGCAATTAGTTTAATTAATCACCACATTTTATTGGATTTAGCTCCATTCCTCTAATAGTCATTTTGATCATTGCTAGAATTTTTTTCATTTCTAACAAGTTTTTCCGATCATGTTGTGTATGATCTTTTTTTTTGTGCTTTAGAGCAATCTTGAAAATAAAAAATGGCCACGATCATTTATTTTAGTCTAACCTTATGAATGTATGATAACTACTAATTTGTTTTATACGCAGGATCACATCGCTTGGAATTATTCTCAAACGTGAAACAAAACTCCTAACACTTCCTCTAGAATTACCTTGGTCAAAGAACAATTGTATAAATTGCTAAAAACAACAACAAAAAAAACAAACCGTAACAATATGTTAAGGTACAATGCCATTTTTTGCTCATGTTTTATTTCAAGTTGGAAAGAAATTTGTTGTTAATCACCTCATCATTTGTATTTACACGTAGCGGAAGTGGATTTCATCACCACCTACACTACATCGATGACGTGGACTTCATTACCATGAACCACAACATTCGCATTTACATTTCACTTGAGACCTAGTCTCAAAAATGTTTAGTATATACCCTGATCTGGTCCTTTCTTACAAGTATTGTTATTGTGATTAGGACTACTACGAGTAATGCCTAAAATAGTTGTAATAACGAGATTTGTGACATCATACATATAAATCTTCGGGAGTAATAAGGAAACCATACACATTTTCATTCCCACATCACCTCCACTTTTTCACAAAAAGCCTTGCTTGGACGTGGTGATTCACTCGAGAAGTAGGTTAGTAATGAATTGGTGAGTCTCTTCCATAGTATTCTAAGGGTTCCCCGTACCACTTCTGTCCCCATACATATTTGGTATATCAAGACTAGGATATATTGGAATACACATCTATTTGGAGAGATAAGAGCTTGCATTCACCCATTCATAACATTCGCTTATTGTATGATTTCCAAAACACTTGGTTCTTCCTAATGGATTTTCCTCTTAAAGCAAAACATTACAAAAACATGGTTGCTTGTTATTTGAAAACAAGTTAGTTTGTTGTATTAATTTTCATTAAACTTGGATTATATGAATGTTTCTGTTATATATTTCAAGTCTAGGTCATGTTACACAACACATCAATATAGTACACACTAAAGAAAACATACTTGTAAACTACCTCAACATCAATACATTGGATTAATCATGTAACAAAACTTTGATTCCTACCTTGATCCCGATTTGGTAGCTTGTTTAAGCTAAATCCAACACGAATTCCTAATAGCTTGTTTTGAGCTATATCATACATCTATTGAGTTAACATGTTTGAGTTCAATCCTTACATCGCATTTAGTAGCTTGTTTAAGCTAAATCCAACATGAATTCCTAATAGCTTGTTTTTAGCTATATCATACATGTATTGAGTTAACTTGTTTGAGTTCACTCCTTAGATCGCACTTAGTAGCTTATTTAAGATAAATCCAACGTGAAATCCAAATAGCTTATTTTGACATATATCATACCTATATTGAGTTAACTTGTTTGAGTTCACTCCTTACATCAACACTTAGTAGCTTGTTTAAGCTAAATCCAAGTGAATTCCTAATAGCTTGTTTTGAGCTATATCATACATGTATTGAGTTAACTTGTTTGAGTTCACTCCTTACATTAACACTTAGTAGCTTGTTTAAGCTAAATCTCACACAAATTCCTAATAAATTGTTTTGAGCTATGTCATACATGTATTGAGTTAACTTGTTTGAGTTCACTTCATACGTTAGCACTTAGTAGCTTGTTTAAAGCTAAAATCTGAAACAAATCCATAAAAGCTTGAGCTATATCACATTTTACTAAACCTCCTAGCTTATTTAAACTTAATCAGGTACATACCTATCAAACCATGGTAATCACGCACAGTCACAAAACCCCCATGTTTGGTCACTCTACTAGTTCATATGACGAAGATGAGGTTAGATAACCCGAACTCGATACAAAATAACATAAACAACTAGACAAACTATTTAGAAAAAATAAAAACAAATACCTACTTCACATCTTAAGTATGGGAGCGAAGTTACCATCTGATTTTGGTATAGAAAACTTGACTAAACTTATAGACCAACTTGAGTCAAGTAACACACACAATTATGATGACATGAGTAAACACACCAATAAAGAATTACATGCTAAAATTCAAGAATTAACAAAACAACTTACAAAAATGGCCTTCAAGATTGTTGAGAAACCATTTGATCATAAAAAAACAACCTACCCATAACACCAATGTCTTTGGCACCCCATCACAAAAATCTCCATTTGCACAATAATGGAAGAGTATGAAAGAAACAATTCATGGGTTACAAAAATAGACAAAACAATTTAATTTGATGAACTTTGTCCTTATCCATTTGATGAGGACATGTTACGTCTAACATTCCCTTCATCCTTTGAAACTCAAAATTTGATAAATACAAAGGCAAGGGTGATCCACTTGAACATGTTACATATTTTTCATGCAAAGTGTGCAAGAAGTGGCCTATCACAATCCACTACATGTTATATTTTTTTATGGATTTACCTAAGATTTTAGGAGGTTATGCTTTAGATTGGTTTTTACATCTTCCAAAAGGGTCTATCACAACCTTCATAGATTTATCTGAGAAGTTTGTTAAACACTTCTCATTCAACTTAGATTCTGAAGTAACCATGCTCGACCTTTACAACACCAATCAAATAAAAAATGAAAACTTTGCATCATTCCTACAATGATGGTGAGGAATCTCAATAGATTCCCTTTCTCTATACCTAAAGAAAATTAGTCAGCATCTTCATTCCCAATCTTAATGTGGAATTTTCATTTCACATGCAAATGCATTATTTAACTAACTTTGAAGAAGTTATCAAAAAAGGGACACAAATTGAAAGAGCCCTCATTTCCAAAGGCTTACTTAAAACACCCTTTAGAGACCATCCTCCTTGGGATATCCCCCAAAATCATGATAAATCAATGTTTTTCAATCGAAATCAAAATGTAGTGATGATGGAGTTACTGACTCTCCATATATTGAAACATCCAAACCAATCCACCTAAAACTTTCAAAAATAGTAAACAACCAATCATCATTCCCTAGAAGGAGGCTTCTCCTTAGGACTTTCAAGCGAAGATAATTCACCCCACTTGGAGAAATTTTATCTAGTGTCTTCCACCACTTGGAAAATGCGAACATGATCGCATATCCTATCGTCAAACCCTTGAAGAAGGGAAACCTAAACTGAAATGGTATAGAGAAAATGAATATTGTGAATACCATCATATTAATGGTCATCATACAGACCACCATGTATGCACTCCACCATTATGTGCAAGATTTAATTGAGCATGGTGATATAGAGATCAAAAATACCTCTAACACCAAGACCCCCAATGAAAAATTAAACATTTTCAAAAAACCCTTTCCTAAACACGATGAAACTACCACAAAGGACAAGGGTCAATCATCCAACAATGTTGAGTATGACTCAGTCATATCAACTATAAATTATGATCAAGACCTAGTTGTTACGATAAAAATCAAAGTTGATTGTAGTTGGTTACAATAGAAAAAATAAAGTTTGGATCCCTACTACCAAACATTCTACCACTCCTTCTCACATACCACCCCCTCATCATTGACTATCTACAACCACTTCTACTTCCCAATCTACATCTTCATCCAATCATTCAATATTATCAAAAAATTGGAGAAAACTACAACACAAATTTCCATCATGGAATTGCTTAAATCTTCTCCCACACTGCAATGTATTCTTACACGTGCATTGAATGAAGCCCATGTTCTAAAGACATTAACTCCCAACAATTCCATGCTTTGATCATGAATCTCTCATAGACTAGTCCTATCTTATCATTTGGCCCCACTGACCTCCTCAACCCAAACCTCGTTAATAATCAATCATTATACGTGGAAGCTTTCATAACCCACCACAAGATTAAACATGTACTCATAGATAATGGAGTATCATTGAATATTTTCTCCATGAAACTATTACGATGTCTTGGTTATACTGAAGAAAACTTGTAAAAGACATAATAACCATTCGTGGATATGATAATAATGAAAGACAATCCACATCACAATTACATTTTTGTTTAAGGTTGGACCAATCACCTTTACACGTTATGCCATGTAGTGGACTTAGAAGTTCCATATAACATTCTCCTTGGTCATCCATGGATTCATGTCATGAAGGTTGTCTCATTTATGTATCATCAGTGAATTAAATTTCCTCACTTGGATAAAGAATTCACACTACGTGCCGACACCCAACCCTTTGAGTATTACAAAATTCTTGAAGGAAGGTATATACATGGACATTATTATCCATCGACATAAAAATTGCTCCACCACATGTTGTCCTTTTTCCTAAAAACACGTGTATCAATCCAAATACACTTCCCAAATGTATTCCAAAATCATACAAGATTCATCATCATGACTCTGATAATCCACCATTGTCTTTAATCAACCCTCATCTACTAATCCACCCTCTATTATTAATCAACCCTCTCCATCGATAATTAACCATCTTATTCATCTAATCAACCTTCTTCATCTAACAATCCCCTTCTCGTTAAAACACCATCTTCTTCAATTAATAAAGTTTCTTCTTCTAGTTTTTCCTCATCTTCCTATAATCCATTTTCTCCATCTTTTAAGACCACTAAATTGCCTTTTACGCCATATGAGGTACCTACTGATTCTTCAACTCCCACATTCAAGATCATCGATAAAGGTTGCGGTGATTACCAATTCCAAAACATTTAACACTCTTTTCACATTGGTAAATTGATTCCATCCCCACATAGCTATGGGAAACCCAACACTTTCCACATCAAAATCCCTCCCACTTATAACCTAGGTAAGTTGGTTTGGAAAAAGTTTGATTATCTTGATGAAGAACATATTCCAAGTTCCTCATGATCTTGGTTATATAATGATGAAAATGATGAAATCAATTCTTTCCATGAATCCCCTCAATTTACCAAATCCCATAGGATAATGAGAAACATGCGATGGAAAGGTAAAGGACTTGGAAAGAATGAACAAGGTCATCTAGATCCAGTCACTTATACTGAAAATCCCAGTAGACATGGCCTTGGTTGAAAAAAATTGATGTGTCTAACGTAGTAGTCGATTCTCGATTAGTGGTGAGGATACTTGATTCGGATGATGACATGTGTTCTACACACAGCCTTTGTGAAAATCTCATGGAAACAAATATCCTCTTAGAACATCTTTCCATTAATGTCATCGATTTCAAAATTATTCATCCAACCCTCATTGATCACAATCAATTACACCATATGTTTATGGATCTCTTCCAAAATGATGAGGTCATCAAAGAGTTTCTTGGAACTCGTGATCCAATTCCCCTTTTTGATCATAAGAAGGATTCGATATTGACCTTGATGAATTTTCCTATTTTGGTGAAGAGTTAGAATACAACAATCCTCAAAGTAGTAAAAAATTTAAAAAAATGAAAATAAGATCTCCCATATCAAAATCTTGCTGCAACATTATTTGAAAAACATACAAATACAAAGATGCAAAAACACAAACATAAAGCAAACATTTGTACTAGTAACAACTCATCGAAACACCTGAAACTGGTGATTTACATCAATCGATGGCATCCTTTCTAGAAAAGGCACATCTAAAATTTGGTTGAAGACATAAGAGATGTTAACATAGGGACCCTAAAACAAGCAAAAATTTTGCAACTCGACATTAGTCTGTCTGATCAAGAATGTGTAGAGTTCACGATGCTCCTTACAGAATTTTAAGACATTTTCACATGGACCTATAAATATATGCCAGGATTAGACCCATCACTTTATAGTACATCACCTTGTAGTACATCCGAGATGTAAAACCTATCATCAAATAAAATTACTTGAAAAATGCATCCAAAAGTAGCTTTACTCGTAAAATTGAACTCCAAAAACTATTAGAAGTAGAATTTATAAGGCCAATCGACTATTCCGAATGGATTTCAAACATAGTTCATGTAGCTAAGAAAACTCCGACATTAAGATATGCACCGATTTATGTGATATTAATAAAGTGTGTCCAAAAGATGACTTTCCCTACCAAACATAGACATGATCGTTGATTCCACAGATAGGCCATGAAATGCTCTCCCTAATGGATGGATTTTTTGTTATAACCAAATATGTATTATTGAATAAGATCAACATAAAACACATTTACTACATCATGGAACACCTTTTGTTATAAGGTCATGCCTTTTGGGATAAAAAATGCAAGTGCACTACATATCAATGAGCCATGACAGTTATATTTCATGATATGTTACATAACATCATGGAAGACTACATCGATGATATACTAGAAAAATCAAAAATGTGAATAAGTCATCCAAGTGTGTTGAGACACATCTTTGAAATATTGTGTGAGTATAAAGTATGACTTAATCCAAAAAAATGTGTATTTGGTGTGACATCTGGAAAATTATTAGGATTCATCATTTCCCAGAGAGGTATAGAAGTTAACCCCGCAAAGGTCAAATCTATTATGGAAATGTCTCCTCCACATAATATTAAACAACTACAAAGCCTTCAAGGAAAAATACAATCCATCGACGTTTTATATCGCAACTAGCGGATAAATGTCATCACTTCAATCAATTACTTAAGAAGGGTGTACAATTTAAATGGAATCAAGATGTCAAGATTCTTTTTCTAAATTAAAAGAATATCTCTCTAATCCACTGTCCTCATGTCACCAATTCATGACTAAACCAATGCTTCTTTACACATCTGCTATTGAATATGCCATAGGAGCTTTATTATTAACAACACAATGATAATGAAAAATAATAGATTGTCTATTACCTTATTTGAACACTCATTGATCATGAGGTAAAATATTCACAAATTGAAAAGGTATGTTTAGCAGTTTGCTTTCATTCCACAAATTACACCATTATCTACTCAATCATACAACTAAACTTATCACTAAGGTAGATCCCCTTAAATATCTCTGTCTAGGCCCATTCTCACGGGAAGAATGTCCAGTTGGGTCATCCTACTTAGTGAATTTGACATCAAATTTGTTCCTCAAAGAGAAATTAAAGGACAAGCCCTAGCATATCAACTTGTTGCAGAACCTCTTCTTGGACCTAAACCTCTCCATTTCAAATTTCCGGATGAAGATATTCTATACATAGATATAACACCAGCTTGGAATTTATTCTTTGATGGATCTTGTAATATCCATGGATCAGGAGCTGCCGATATCTTACTTATTGATGGGAATGTTATCCCCAAATATTTTCACTTAGCATTCCCTTGTACAAATAATATCGTGGAATACAAAGCTCTCATAGCTGGATTAAAACTAGCCATATCATGGAACCTTAAAGAATTGGCCATATTTGGTGACTCGTTTCTTATCATTAAACAAGTTATAAACAAATACTAGGTCAAAGATGAAAAACTTATTCCATATAAATGCATGGTAGATAGCCTTTGAGGTTACTTTTGGTTGATCAATTTTGACCAAGTCCCTAGAATTCGCAATAAGTCCACAAATGTTATGGCAACTATCATATCTCTTTTAGAAATCACATCAAATCAACCACAAGTGAATTTTCTTGTAGAACATCTCTTAACTCCTACTTATAATTTACCTGAAACTACTATGGTGTGTGAAATAGTTGGTCCTAACAACCCTTGGTACCATGATATTTACACCTTCATCCATGACAAAATATTCCCTACCAACATGAATGTTATTCATAAACTCACCTTAGCACAATGTGCCTCCGATACACAATCTTAGCAGAAACTCTATATAGATGAGGTATGATGGCACTCTACTATGATATCTTAATCAAGAGGAGGACTCTCATGTCTTAATTGAAGTCCACTCTAGTATTTGTGGTGCACACATAAATGGTATGGATTTAGCTAAGAAAATATTACGTGTTGGGTATTATTGGCCCACCATAGAAAATGATGCATGCCTTTTTGTTAAAAAAATGGCAGGCCTGCCAAAAACATGACAACTTTATCCATGCACCTTCTCAAGCACTACAACCAATCACAACGCCTTGGCCCTTTTCTCAATGGGGGCTTGATCTCATCGGAAAAAATTAGAATGGCATCATTTGATGGACACAAGTTCATCATTACTACCACCGATTATTTTACCAAATGGGTAGAGGCTATGCCTCTCACCTACATTACTGAAATCCAAATATCAAAATTCATTTTTAATAATCTCATATGTCATTTTGGAATTCCATCCTCCATTGTCACTAACAATGGAAAATCATTTTAAAAATCAACTTGTCAAATACCTAAGCTATTCAGTGTTTCCACATCCGACTTAAATGGTCTACTCCATACTATCCCCAGGGTAATGACCAAGCAGAAGCAACAAATAAAACTTTAAAATCTATCATGGAAAAAAAATTAATCAATACACATGGAAGAAATTGGTGCACCCAAATTTATCCTACTCTTTGGGCTTATCGCACATCTTATCGCATGCCTACTGGAGCTACTCCATTCTCCCTTGTTTATGGTTGTGAAGCCATTTTTCCTATTGAGTTTGAACTCCCATCCTTAAGAATATCCCTTAAAGACGTAATTAATGAAGATGAATATCGACAATCATGACTTAATGAACTAGAACTTCTTGATGAAAAATGACTTAATGCTCTAGATCATCTTTAGGTCTATCAAAACTAGCTATGGCGTAGCTATCATAAAAAAGTAAATCCTAGAGAGTTTGAGGTCGGTGATCTCATGCTCAAAGAAAATCAAAAAATACAACCAAAGAATGGAAAAACAAGGTAAATTTGAGCCCAATTGGTTAGGGCCATATGTAATCACATAATTTTTTTGGCTCTAGAGCTATAAGTTGGCCATGAAGATGGTTAGGTAATTGAAGAATTGATGAATGTAATCCATCTAAAGAAATTTTATTCTGAGGTGTTTTTTATCCCTAGAGAAACCAATTGTACATTCCTTCTATCTAGCTCATCTACAAATAATCTTAAACTTTTCACTCTATTGGTAGATATTCTTATCATACAAATCACATCTTCATATTCATCATCATGAGACAAGTGTTAATATATCTTCTATTAAGTCTTGTGCATCTCATACTTCTTATACTTTATCCCATTTCAGATGTTTTCACCTATCGTTCATATCTAGAAGTTTACTGATGGTAAAACACTCCCTTCAAAGCAGTTCTCTCTTTAACAAAAAGCTCTAAACTTTGTTACTCGTTCGTTTGACCACCCATCTCAGTATTCGGTGCTAAACCCTCAAGTCCTACTAGTCATGTGGGGCTAAGATTAGCGACATATGTTCTTCCCAAATAAAAACAATACAATAAGGCCAATCAAATAAAATTAATCATTGCATCTTTCGTCCTTCACAGTCTTTGGTGATGAGTCCACACTTCTATTGGTAGTGTGAGGTTGGGAATGGAGGAAGGTGACCTTACTCACCTACATTTTGTCTTCGGTGATGAGCCCTTGCCTGCTTCTTTGGTGGCATAGGTAAAAGCATAGGGGGTCATTCAAAAGTTAAAAAGTAGAAATACAAATTTAAAAAAAAATATTAATACTGCATATGTCTTGTCTTTGGTGATAAACCCTTGCCTCTTACTAGTGGCATGGGGCAAAGGCATAGGGGGTCTCTATAAATATGAAAACATTTCAAATTAAAAATGATTAAATTTATAAATTCCCAAAGAAGTAATTTAGATGCCTAAGTTAAGAGAGAACTATCCCTTAACCTAATCTTGCCAATCAAGTAGGCCACTTATAAGTCTAAGTCTAGTAAATGACCTATAAAGTGAAAGTCATTTGAAATTGGTTCAATAATCTTAAGAGGAATTGAGTCACAATTTCCCAAATGGACCATTATTAACACTTGTCTCTATATTCATTTTATACATCTTGTGTCCTTCTTGACTCTCGGTGATGAACCCTGCATCTTACTAGTTGTATGGAGTCAAGAATGGAGCTAGCATTATTTTCATCATGTCATCACTAGAATATCCGACCAATGGAGAGAAAAAATTAATATTATTTGAAACATGAGTTATCATAGGATGCGATGTACACTGATGATACACTATCCTATCACCTCTCATAATCACTACTTCCATTTAATCAGGAAGTTTACCATCTAGTATATCATCCACCTCAAAATCTCAAAAATCCAAAAACAAATCTTACAAAAATCCAAAAAAAAATCTTACAAAAATCCAAAAAAAAAATCTTACAAAAATAAAAAAAAAGATCCAAAACCTCAAAAACATTAAAAATCTCACAAAAATCCAAAAACATTTAGAAAATATCAAAAATTCAAAACCTCAAAAATTCAAAAACATTCAAAAAAAATCTCAAAAATTCAAAAACATTTTAAAAATCTCAAAAATAAAAAACATTCAAAAATCTCAAAAATCTAGACGATTCCAAAAACCTCAAAATTCAAAAACATTCATAAAAACTTCAAAAATTACAAAAAGAGAATAAATCCCAATCAAATCACCAAAATTCAAAAGCATTTAAATAATTGCAAAATCCTATTTAAAAAAACATCAATCAAAAATCCAAAAATTCAAACTTTTAATTCCAAACCTAGCACTTGTTCCAACCATCTTATGACTATCCAATTCAAATCATCTATCCCTCGCATGTATCCTCGCTTGGGGCAATTATGGCTCTCATTGTTTCCTTGTTTGAGGACAATGACCCAATCCATCTTGAATCATCATACCCCTACTTGGGGGCACATCCAATCAATTGTCACTATGGAACACATTAGGGACAAATTTGAAAGTTCTTGTGTCACATTATTAGTTATAAGTTTATTATTTAATATCTTGTGTCTTGATATATCATAGGGGCATCTTGATTTTATGTATCTTGGTGTTCCCTCTAATATGCTTCTTTTGTATGTCATTACTTCTCATATGATTGTATATCATACGGGGCATCATACCTTTTGATGGCCCCTGTCTATGTCGTGATGCATATTACAGTCTAGTCATCATGATCTTTTATATCATGATGCATCCTATTATGTGCTATATTAAAGTTAAGATGCTTTTTCATCACGTGTGAGTATCTTCTGCATATCGCAGTCTACTTTGCATCACATCCTTTCACCTTCCTAATAAATTTTCCAGTTTGGGAATCATACTTGATCATTGTTGCAGTTTGTGAATCCTACTTGAGGATATTCCTCATGAAGAGTTTGTTATCCTGTAACTCCTCGTCCCCCACCATGGTCAACATATCTTTTATCCATTCATCCTCCCTCCCCATTTCCACCCATGCGCCATTTTTGCACACGTCATACTTTTCACCATTCCCGTCCCCTTCCCCCACTATGTGTATCTTCCTCCTTTTTCTTATGTGTCCCCTTACACTCTTTCACTTTCAACTTAACAATCTTACTTAATCATTCATATAGCATGTGAATCTTATATGAGGGACACCCTCTTCTCAAGATCTTGTCGCTCTAGAAACTCCTCCATCATTACATCTCTCACAAGATGACAATCACCACCACAAACATCTTTCGCTCCACCTTTTCCACTTGACAATCTTGCCTCATCACTCCCACATATGGGAATCCTAATTGAGGATTCCCCTCACAATCCATTCCCCACCACATATATTCCTCCATCCACTCATCCTACACTCCTTTGGTCCCTTCCTTCCTCGTTATCACCTCCTCTCATCCCTTATTCCATTCTCGCAAACACCGTCTCTTCTTTTCTCATTCTTCTTAGTATCCATCTTCTACTTGGTAATCTTACTTAAATATTCTCACAGTATGGAAAATTTACTTGAGGGTTCCCCTTCAATCCATCTTTTCATACCCCCTTCCCCCATCTCCACATACCCCCTGATTTTCCCATCATTCTTCTTCCTCATCTTCGGCTTGGCAATCTTACTTAATCATTTGCATGACATGACAATCTTACGTAAGAGTCCCTCTTAAGGTTGATTTGTCATCTTGCACTTCTTCATCCAAACAAATTTCCTCCATACTATTTGTCCCACCCCTCACCATCATCATCTACTCCAACCAACCATTCTACCCCTATGCACAATACATTATTGTCTCTCATCCTCCATTCATCATCACTATCGGTTTGGTGATCTTACTTAACCATTCGTATGGCATGAAAATCTTACTTAAGAGTTCCTCTTAAGGATGATTTGTCATCTTGTGCTTCCCCATCAAAACAACTTCTCTCCATACCATTTTTCCCACCCTTCACCATCATCACATCCTCTCACCACCTCTCCCATTCTCACAAACATCACCTCTTGTTTTCCCACTCTTCATCCCCACCATCCTCTGCTTGGAAATCTTACTTAATCACTTCCGTCGCATGAAAATCTTATTTAAAGGTTCCCATTAAAATGGATTTTTCGTTTCTATACTTCTCCTTCCGCTCACTCATCATTCCTTCGTTGATCATTCCTTCCTCCTGGTCTCCCCTACCAACCAAAACTTTTCCTCTCAACATTACCCTTTATCAACTATCATATCATAGAGTGCATCCACCATCTTCAGCTTGCGAATCCTACTTGATCACTCCTTGTTCGACCATTTTCCTTTCCCCATTTCCCCTCCTCTTTCTTTCTTTCTTCATCCCTCTCTCTGACACTCTTTCCATATCTCATTTCTTCACATTCATCTCATTAATACTCGTCCCCGCATCATGTCTTCTCCTTCATCTTGTCACAAATCATCACTCACCCTTTCTTTACTCTTCCCACTACATATTCTTGAATTCTCCCACATGTCCACCCCTATTCCCCACCCATCATTATTTTTAGTCTCCCTATAACATTCTTTTTGTCATCAACTTCCGTTTCATCGCATTCCCATCATCCCCATCCTTCCACTCATGTTTCACACGCATAATTATTGTTGGTCTCCCCTAAGATTCACTCATCATCATTCTCCATTGCCTTTTTCACTCTTTTTCCTTCTCCACATTTTTCCACTTCTTCCCCAAAATAATTATTTTTGGTCTCCCCCTAACATTCTTTCATTGGCATTTCCTCTTTTATCCTCCATTCTCTTTTTCCTCCCCTACCTTTTCTCCACCTCCACCCATTCTTGTCATTTCTTACCCACCTCTCCATCTTCCATCTTCTTGTAAATATCTTTATTATCTTCATCATACATCCTTTGTCTATTTTCTCGTAACCTTCTTTATCCCATCTCACGCATCTCCATGGGTTTTACACTCCATGTCACTCCTCCTCTCTTTCTTCTCTCTACATTCCTAAACCACTCTCAACAGAATATCCCCATTCTTGACTCCCTTTATTCTACACCATTTCCTCTCTTTTCCTCTCCTCTTTCCCACTTTATTCCTTATTGTCTCTATTTCTCCTTATATATTCTTTGTATTTTTCCCTCATTATTCCTACTTACTTCCTCATCATTAACATGTCTCTTTATCGCCATCATGTCTTTTTATCCTTTCATCTTCCACATGCATCTCTATGTGGTATGTTCCATATTCTTTGTGTTATGGTTTCTCCCACAACATCTATGTTCCTTTAATCTTCTCCCTATATCCACTATGTAATCTCTTCTTCCCCCATCATTTTTTTCCTTCCTCATCTTCTCTTCTTATTTAATCTCCCACCTATAACATCTCCATCCATTTTGTGCCACATTCTCTTCCTTTCTATGGTCTTCTCCACAACATCCTGGTCTACTTTGTCTTCTTCCTTTGTTCTGCTCTATCATCTCTTCCTTATTATTTAATTCTTCATCTTCCTCATCTCCTTCATTTTCCATCATTTCTCTCCCTTCATCTTATACATACCTCTCCATAATCTTTTTATATTTTATTCCATTACCTTCATTTCTCATCTCTCTTCTCTCTCTCTCTCTCTCTCTCTACCTTTTTATGCTTTCACCCTCATCTCTTATTCACTCATCTATACACCCCTTTCACCATCCTTCCTTGCCTCTATCATTTTTTTGATTTTATGTGCTCTGTCATCTCTATCATCTCCTTTTGCCTCCTTTTCATCACTTTCATCTCCATTTCACTATTCTCTCATATTTTCTCTTTTTTTTTTTGTCTCATGTAATCCCCTTTGTTTATCGGTCATGTCATGTCATCTTATCTCATTTTATCGCCTCTTTCGTATTTCCTACTTTCCATTCTTCCCCTAGCATCCTTCTCTCTTACTCTTCATCTTGACATCCATTCCATTCCCTCCTTTTCTCCTATGGTTATTTTCTATCTACACCCTTCCTCTTCTTCAAGCTAGACACTCTAACTCTCATACCCCTCTACTCACCTCATTCCTCATCACCCTTTTCTTGTCCTTCCTCCTTGATTCCTTGCTTCTTTATTTTCTCTCCTTTCATCTTCCTCCATCTCCATACGGTTTGTCCCATATCCTTATCCCCTTCATCCAAAACCTCTGATTTTTTCTTCTCGCCATTCTTCACCTACTCATAATCAACCACTACTCTTGTCCACTATTTTTTTTCTCTTTCCATTCTCACTCATTAATTCCTTTAACACATCATCACACTTAACATTCAAGGCCAATTGAATTCTTTCCCCATTTGCACACCTCTGCTGCTCCATTCCCTTCATCCCCATTCTTGTCCTCCTCTTCGTAGCGTTGACCTCTCCTCTTTTCGAGAGATTTGTCTCTTCTCTTCCATTCTTGTTAGTCCTCTTTAGGGGGCATCATCATATCCATCTTTAAACACATCTTCCCATGGTATTATTATCTTGAGAGGATACTATCACACTCATCAACCATACCCTTCTCCTCTTCCAATAATTTCTTCTATCCTCACAAGAAAGAGTTTTTTCTACTTTTTCTTAGAGAAAGTAGATTGAATTCTTCCCCCATTCATCAACCATACTCTTTTCCTACTCCAATAACTTCTTCCATTCTCACAAGAAAGAGTTTGTTCTACTTTTTCTTAGAGATTTTTTTCTTTTCTTCCTCTAATAACATCTTATCAAAGGAACACCTTCCTTAAGAATAATCTCTTCAAAACCTTAAATCCCACCACTTGGGGCATATTCATCCATTTCATCTACTTTCTTTGAAAGGACACTACTTTCATAGTACCCTTCCAAAGAGGGGCAAATGTAGACACCTCAATTTCACACCCCTCCTAAATCAATTAATTTTCTCACTCCATTTCCACAAAAACCCATGAGGAATTAATTGACATTAGTCAATTAATTAATCCTTATCATTACCTAATCTTAATCTTCCTCACATGTCATTATTCTCCATGTCTCCCCACTTACGAATTAAAAATTCAAGTTTAATTCCTATCCACTCTCCATGTCCCCCACTCACCAAATCATGCTTACTTTTTCAAATTGTGATTAATTAAAACCTTCAAATTAATCCAGTTTTCAGGCTATAAATAGAGCCTTACCCCCTCTTTCAACATAAGTGGAAATCATGTCAGAGCTCTTATATTATTTCTACACAGAACATCCCCATCCATCTTGTCCTAGTGCATGTATAAGCCCTACTTCATCCATCCCTAAATCATTCATCCTATCTTGTTCGATGCAAAGTAGTGGCATCGATCATCTGTATAATGAAGCTACCTCCCATTGGAGGAGGCACCTACATTTTAATTAGTCTGGGCCCATCCGAGTCATAGCCCGATTCGAGGTTCACAAAGGAGACATGAAGGAGAAGGTATCCATTTTAATTACTTTACTTTTTTGTTATTAATGATTTTTATTGTGTACATTCATCATAGACGACGCCTTTTAAACATGTTATGAGCAGGCACTATGTCAACAGAGAAATCAAATTCTCTTTTAGGTGGTAGCCTAGGTAACTCTTCAGGAAAGACATCTTGACAATCCCACAAAAATGGATATTCATCCATCATGGGGTTTTTTCCTCCACCATGTCTGATATCTTTATAACATAAAGAATACACCCCTTTTTCATAGCTTTCTTGAGTTGCATAGTTGATGACTGTCTCAAACTAATCTCTCTTTTAATTCCTTGTATCACTGTAGAATGCCCATTATCACCCACACTTTCTACTATCTTCGTGAAGCAATCAACCTTGGCACTATATTGAGCTAATCAACTTACACGTAGGATAACCTCATATGATCCTAAGGGTGTTACATATAAGTTTACCTCAATAGTGAATTTTGGTAGCTTCAATTCTGCCTCAAAGAGACACTAATTTACCCTAAACTCGATCTTATTTCCATATTGAATATTGCATGTGTTTTCCATATATCCTGCTCTCCTATGTAGTTTAGATAACAACCTTTGAGAAACAAAAGATTCCATAACACCAATATCCCTTAAAATAGTTACGGAAAGTAAAGAACATACTTGAAGCTTCTAATGGCATAACATGATGTTCTACCCTGGCGGTTATTCATTGTTGCATGTATCTTTTCTTTGAAAAGATTTTATTTGATTAAGAAGGGTTATTCATTGTTGAAAACTTCCCCCGAGTTTTCCTTGGACAATTATTGGCATAGTGATCACCTCGCAAGTAAAGCATCTACCAATAGACCCTTTTCTCTCTATTTTCTTTTCCTTTAAGCCAAAATTTCCATTCCCTTTATTGGAATTGTTGCCAGAACCTTTTGGTAATTGGTTTCCCTTCTTGTTATCCTTTTCCACCAAGGATTCTTAGTGTTTGAAAGGGGTGTAGATGAGAACTATTTTTCATCTTTTCTTCCTAGAAAAGTCGCTACCACAGATCTTCTCGTTCATGTTTGATTGCCTTTTCAAACACTGCATCCATAGTGGTGGGTCCGTGCACATCTACTTCTCCACCAATGGTGGGATTTAATCCTAGAATGAATTTCCAAATTTTGAATTTCTCATCCTTCTGGTATTGGGGTACATATTTGAGAAGATGGGTGAAATTCTCCCAATATTTAGTCACTGACATCTCTCCCTGATGTAAACCTTGAAACTCTGTCATCTTTTGGTCATAAAATAATTGTGGCAACCACCGTTGGCGAAATAGACCCGTAAAATGTTCCCAAGATATGGAAACTACATCAATGTTGAGCACCATCCTTTTATTGTCCTATAATGAAGAAGCTTCTCCAAATAGCGATAAGATCCCCATAATGATTTTATTTCTGAGAAAGCCCTTATCTCAAAGTACTTATCCATCTCACTGAGCCAAGACTCAACACCATCTCCTAGGGTGGTTCCATCAAATTTAGGAGGACTAATCCTCTTTATATCCCTGAAAGCTCTGTAACCATCCGGGCCTTCTTGGCTCCTAACCTTTCTTCATCCTCTTCTTCTTCATTCTTAAAACCCTCTTAGTCCTCACCACCTTTCCTTTCCTCCTCAGGTTCTCCCTGAACCTTTTTCTCTAAGCGATGTTGCGATCTTGTGTCTCATGGAGGGAAGCCAATATTTGATCCAATTTATCTTGTTGGTCTCTAGTAGCATCACTGGATCCCATATCAACATTCGTTCTTGTGCGAGCCATTATACATGTTGGCATTAGGCAAGCTATTAGCGTAGTGAACTTACTAGGTATGAGTGTAGAGAACCTAGTTAAAGGTCACTCGATACCAAAATGTAATGACCCTTTGTTAACACAAGCTAAAAGTGGATTTTTTTTTTTAAGTTTAAATCTTATTAGGTAACTTAGAAATAATTATGAATATAATTAAATATTACAACAATACCTCTAAATAATCGAGGTTCAAAACATCCTTTCGTTACCATATTTCCAAATGTCAAACAAGAGTTGATCAATTAAATGTCATTTAAACTTTATACATTGCTTCCCACAATTTTTTGTACAAAAGTATGATCAACAATCATTTCATAATACAATGATTAATATCGGATTTACTTCATATTCTAAATCAAATATACTAGACAATATGCCTGTCCCCACTGGCAAGACAACAATATGACCATATGTCTTAGTACAAGTAATATACTATCAAATCATTCTTTCTAGAAGTTCTGTGTACATGTATATCTCATTTGTGCAACTATTTAGAGGGAGAGCATCATTGGAGCGCTTTTCCTCCAACCACAAAACCTTTCGGTTCCCCCGCACATCTCTCGCAAGCGAGAGGGGCTCGATCCTTCACGAGGAAGGCAAATAGAGATATTCAACTATCAACAAAGAATAGTAATATGAGAACCATGTGTAATATACCCAAATTCTAAAAATACAACCCATCATAAGATCACGACAACCAATACCATCATATGTTTTTGACTATTACAGAATAAAGATAAGTGAACTGACAATGCATACAACTAGATACATTACTTTGGCCAAAGTTTTCCAACTATGCTAATGCAAGCTATATCTTATAGTTTGCACAAACAAATAAGATTTGTCATCCTTCACAACACAACTATCTCATACACCACTTCCATAATCAACAATCCTCATCAAGAGGCAATCCATTCCAACATTTAAAGCAATGTTTCAATTTCATAATCAAAGAGGAAAAACAACCATTCCAATTTTTAAATCCACATAGGAGGGATGTGACAACACATACAAAACAATGCAAAGTAAATGTCAAGGGACCATTTTTAGGTGTCTGCACGTATATATACTCTTTGAAAATAAATGTTGAAAAAATGTATAACTTTTAATCATAATTAACATGAAGAGATCCTTCAAAAGCACAACAATAAGAGTGAGTTGATTTAGAGTCTAAATATTCAAATCTTGTATTTTTAATAATTTCTTGCTCCTTTATCCATGTTTTTAATTCTTAGAGACATGTAGTCTCTTTTGGTCTTGGGAACAATATTAAAATTTGCATGGATCCATCAATCATTGTAAAGTGGGCTTTAATTCAAGGCTCAATTGAATTTCTTCCTTTCTATTCATAATGAGGTCACCAATTCGAACCCGACAATCAATCACAATCCTTCTTCACAAAAGGGGTAGAATCACTTATTTATCTATGCTTTTTATTCTTAGAAACACACATACTCTCTTTTGGTCTTGTGAACAATATTGAAATTTACATGTATCCATAAATCATCATAAAATGTCCTTTAATTAATGGCTCAATTGGATTTCTTCTTCACTATTCACGATGCCATCGATTTGAACCCAACAATCATTCGGAACCCTTTCACAAAAAGGGCGAGATCACTCATCACCTAAGTGGCCACTAAAGATGTACCCTCACAACCCCTAAATGTAAGAAGGGTGGAATACCTCGGTGCATGAAAGACCACTAGAGAGGTACCCTCATAACCGCAATTACGATAGCTTCAATTTAAAATAAAAAAATTAGAGTAAGTGGACTTAATTGTTTTTGATCATCCCACTTTCTCCTCCTTTTCTCGACCAAAATCAAGAAAAATAAAACCATAGTTAATTAGTCAATGCAATTACGAATTCTAAATTTGGAAATGTCGGGTAAAACTAAATCAGTCACAGGCACTGTTCTTATGGGTCAGTCTCTGTAGGCCTGCTCCATCACTGAAACACCTTATCTCAAGCTCGGAAATCAACCATGACGCCCTTTATCTGATACCCAATAAAATAAAACAAGCAGTTGCAGCAACCCATTTAGTGATCCCCAGAAAAGGAAAAAAAGAAGAAATAGTAGCAAAAATGTCAGGCTCTCTGGATATGTCTTTGGATGATCTGATAAAGAGCAAGAAGAAACGAGGCCGAGAAGAAGAAGGAGAAAGAGGAGGAAGAGGATCATCTGCTTCAAAACGTAGAAATACAAAGCGCTCTGCAAATCGGTCAGCTCCGCATTCTGTTCACAAGGTATGCTGATCATATTATTGTGAATGAATCCAATGGTGTATTTGTCTTGGTATTATTTATTTTTATCAGGTTCTACTGTCATTGAAATAATGTAATGTTTTTGGGACAGTCTATTCCGAAAGCTTCAGAGGACCAGGAGCTTGCAGCTAGGCCTCCAACCGCAATCGAGACTGGTACCAAACTTTACATCTCTAATTTGGACTATGGAGTCACAAACGAGGATATCAAGGTATGTTATTGGTAAATTTTTGTCCTTTTATTTTTGATTGGTAAATTCTCTCCTTTGTGGGGAACTGTAGCATAGCTGCCATGAACCAGGGGTATTTTTCCGGGCAATTTCCCTGGGACTTGCATCCCTCATCGTCTCTCATTTTGTTGCATGGGGATTATTTTTCAATTTCAACACCTCGAGTTCTGTTATGGAAGCGTCGATACTTCTACCATTCGAGTTCATTCCAGTTGACAATTTTTTTCTAAACGAGGTTGAAATTCAAGGGTACCAATTTGATTTTGAACAATGAATTGGGTTACTAGGAAAAGAAATCTTATTGTAGAACAAGATGGGTCTCATATGTCAAATTGGCATGTCGCTTGGCCATGACCTAAAAAATGACTTCAACCTTTTTTTATTTCCACAGATTTGCTTTTCACCTAAAATCAATTTACGTAAAAATTAAACATAGATTTTTTGTTCTGCTCTCGGATGGAATATCTGTGGCAGTGGATGTATTATCAAAATAGTTCATAGAAGGGGTCTATTTCAATTTACTTTTTATGTTGTTCAAATTTTGTACCTCTCATGTTTTGATATCAATACCAAGCTCTAGAACAAGCCAGGCCTTGCCTATGATGGCTGCTTAGTTTTTGTATTTTCATATTCTGTATATTTATATGAATCGTAGGTTTTGGGCAGTCTGGTTTTTAACATGGACAGTCAATGAGTAGCTATAGTAATATCCCAGACCCTGTTGTGTACACTGTTTTATTTTTCACATAGAGAAATTAGGTTCAGCGTATGTACATACTCTATGCTTGCTTCCCTGGAAATCTTTGCCAGCAATTTGCGGATCAAAAGCTTTGCCACTATTAATAGGATGTAGTTGAACTGTCCTAGAAAATGCATTTGAATTCCCTACCCTGGTCGGTAGCTATAGGCATAAATAGGGAAATTCACATGTTTTCCTCTTTTTATAATTTATGCCATGCCCATAGCAAACTACTAAATGCTGAACACCTGAGAGGAGTGAAGCCTTCTGCAAAAATCTTTTTCTAGGTTGGCTTGTTTAGAAGTAACGTGATCTGTCATATATTGTACAAGGTTTTCTGAAATCTGTTTTATTAATTCCAATCAATTCTACCATTTTTTTAACATTTTCTTTCCCCCTAAATGAATTCAGAATTTTGCTGTTTCTTTTTTATTAAATGAATTAACGTCTGATACGTTGCCATGTGTTTTTGCACTTCTCTTTTCCATGATAGCTGTATTTCGTACTTATATCCATTACTTATGATCCAATGTGCTGATGTCTCTCTATTACTTCATGAATTTGCTTTGTTTTTATAGACGCGTATTGCCATTACTATTGGAAAAGAATGTCTGCAACACATTATTTTCCTTCCTTATTTTGTCTTGTTTATGATGTTGTCCAAGATTTTATGCCCACTAATTGCAAAGGTGCATTTCTGATATGTGAATGGGTTGAATGCAGGAGCTTTTTTCAGAAGTTGGGGATCTGAAGCGGTCTACCATTCACTATGACAGGAGTGGGAGGTCAAAGGTATACTCAGGGATTCTTTTTGGAAATGGAAATTATTACTTAAGAGTCATTTCTCTGTCACTGCAGTGAGACGGGTTTCCGTTTCTTGCATATCAGGGGACAGCAGAAGTTGTATTTGCAAGGAAGGACGATGCCTAGCTGCTGTAAAGCGGTACAATAATGTGCAGCTTGATGGTAAACCAATAAAGATTGAATTTATCAGCACAAACCTCTCCATACCTGCTACGACCACTCATTCTATGAATGGTATGTCGGAAAGTACAGCTAAAACTTCTGGCAGGTAAGAAGATATGGGTCAATGAACATTTTATGAGTGTTTTTAAAATGGGTGATAGTTTTCAATTTCGATAATGATGTTTTAAAGTTGTAATCTCAGATCTGAATTAAACAAACTATAGATTAGGTTATATTTCATTCTTACAAACATGTTTGTTTAGTGATAGAGGAGGCTACAAGTACATAACAGAAAAGGTGGTTTGATCACGAACCACCTAACGATTTCCAGATAGGAATAGCTGCCATACTAGACTAAGGGCGATGTTTTCTTTTGTGTCCACAATTACTGATTTGTTTATATCAGGTGTTTCTGTGAAAGAATGTTGTGGTATGGAAGTGTGTACTCTTATGAGGGTTTTGATATTCTTATAAGCAGACATATAAACTACAGAATTACTCTAGCAAAAAAGAAAATGTAGCTATCAAAATTATTACATGAAATAAATGGAAATAGTTACGTTACTGGAAATTCCAGAACTGGTTTGCCTCAAAAACACTTCTGAATTGCCTGATATTCTGGCCTCATCCCTGAAATGTCGATGTCATTTATGGGAATGACCTGGCGTTTCCATGGAGAACCTGCTGCGTTTTGACTGAGAACCCACAACCGTGAGTGGGAATAAATTAAAAAAGTTAAATCTAACTAACCTAATCCAACACCTTCTAAACCTATAATATTATCAATTGTTCAGTGTTTAGTTTATTTGTATGATGATTATGCACAAAACATTGATATTATGTTATTTTTTCCCCCCTTTTTAGAGTTTTGCGAGTGTCTTAGCCAAAACTCAGAGATACTATATGAGATGATCCATTGCAACTTGTTTTGGGTCACCTGGCACTCAAAATTTTTATTAATAATCACAGAGTTTTAACATTATGATTGAAACCATTGAAACCATTTATTCTTCAGCCTCATTTTTTCCTTAATCAGAATAGTTATCCCTTGTTCATTCTTTCCTAGTCCTGCCGTGTTCTGATCCATTTTCTCTAGCAATTTCATTTCAATGTCTTTTTGTTTCCTTGTAAATGGCTATGTAGTCATTTCTTCTTACGCTTGTGTTTTTCAGCTTTTTCTTCTTTCCTTCAATGATTTGCAACTTCAATACTTAAAAAATTCATAGTTAGTAATTAATAAGACATATATGATCTCATGGTAATATGGGGCACTTATCACAATGATGACCCAGGTTCAAAACCTGGTGAGTGCGCCGTCACGTAGATACGATGCTATGCGGCTTGTTATAAATGGCACAATGCATTGACTTCTTGTGATCGAACAATCCAATGGAGTTGGGAAGAGCTAATTTCTCAGCTGAGGTTCATGTATTGGGGGAGGGTAGCCTGCTCCCCAATGATAAACCTGCCATTCTATTTGACAAAAAATAATTTGTACTGAGCTAAATAAATGAAGAAGAGTGATGATGATGATAATGGAGTAGAACTAGTAACAATGATAGTAGAAGCACCACATATACAATAGTTGGCATGCAATATTAATTACTAATTATGGATCTTTGAAGTTATAAAAATGTGTTGAACATGTGCTTCATTACATTTTTAAGCATTCTATCCCCTGAAGCAATGTCTGATTCTGGTTCCTTTTTTGATAGCTCAACATCTTTCTCCATCATTTCTTGTCGTCGCTGTGAAACAGAATCATCTTCTATTTCAACTTCTAACTTTCTTTATTATGTTGTTGATACAGGTGTTTGATTTGCTCTGATTGAGACATATATATCTTTCCATAGTATTATATAATTGGGGATTTCTAAAGCTGTAGTACTTTCAGGCACAAAACTAAAAGAGTTCCTCGAATCATTACTTTTTCTTTTCTTTTACTTTTGCTTCGAAGCATTGTCTAACTGATTTTGAAGACTGTCAGTTTCTTCTATCATGCGATAAACTTCAACTTGTATCTTTTCCAAACCTTTGTTTATGCTCATCAAATTTGTATTCAAAATCTTTGCTTTCACTCTTACTATTTTGTAACTTTCCATCATATACTTGTTTGAAATGTTCCATCAATCATTCTTTTCATATAATTATTATCTAAATTATTTGACTGCTTGATTATATTTTGTTTGTAGCAACTTTATTTTATTATCCTTGGTATCTGATAAGCTTTGTAAATTGTTTGAGATCGGTAGTTATTTTTCTTCTCTCAAGTTTGTAAATAGTTTGAGATCATCTTGATTTAGGTCTTGTAGATTTGCTATCAAGTGATCTTTTCCTTTTGTGTTCTTAACCATCTTATCTTGATAACTGCCTCTGATGTGTTAAATTTATAACTTTTCTTTTGTATGCCACCATATCTCTCTATATATTGCAGGATAAAAATAATTACTTAAATCCATAGAATGTGGAAGTTAGAAGGCTCTGTCCGCATTATCTTCTTTTAGAAGTGTAATGAGCCCAAAAGTGTCCCAGAAATAAGATAGGAATAAAACTGTTCAGGAAAATAGGATGAGAATAAAACTTCAAGCTATTCTAGGAAAGTAGAAATAGGAAAATATAAGTCTATTCTAGGATGATTGAATAAAACAAATAAATCCATAACAGGATATAGATAGATGTGCTGTTTTAGAAGAATCAGCAAGGATTGCTGCTTTAGAAGAGTAAAACAAAGATTTCTTTAGGATGAAGCAAAGATTAGTTATTTTTGGAGAGGACTTCATTGCCTATAAATATGGTTTAACACATTATAATAAGTGCATTGTTTTTTATAATGAAAATATGCAATTTCACACTTTGAAGATTGACTGTCTTCAAAATTGGGAGTGGCTCACCTGCAAGCTTGGGCTGTTCTGTTTATTGGTTGTAATCAGAATGAAGTTTTATTGCCTGTTATTAGTAAAAAAATTGACTTCTTAAATCTGTTTCCTTTCAAGTCTCAAAAATTCATATTTCAATTTTTTTAAGACAAATTATGTTCCAGAATTTTAAACTTTATTAAGGCTCATAATAGTGGGTATTGGAGTGGTGATTCTACCATATTGTGTGCTATAAAATCATGCCAAGAATGGGCTTGGAGCATGAATGAGATAGAATTGAATTTAAGCAGGCTATGGAAGAAAGTTGCCAGCCTTTGGTTTAGATACGTAGAACATGAACAGTATGAGTAGAGACATGAGAGAAATGACACAAAGCATCCAATGACTTCTGCCTGACACGGGCAGGAGATGGTCTTCTTGTTGTCACTCTTCACGAAAAGGTGGAAACACTACAAATGTTATGGCCTTTTTCTCCTCCTAGACCAAGTAACACAAGAGAAGCTAGAAATTTTAATGAAGATCGATCCTATTAGAAGGTTATGGAGAACTTATGTTGTCAGTGATGAAGATTTCAAATTGAACTATGACTTTCAAGTGTACTGTCAGATGAGATGAGCTGAAGGACCTGGGCAGCAAGGAAGAAACAAGGGTCCTAGAGCTGAAATTCGACCACGGATGCTAAAGATAGACATCTCCAAATTCAATCAATTGGGAAAGATTGAACCATGGGAATGGATTTGTGAGCTTGATGTTTAAAAACCAGTTTGCATCACCACACTTGGAGGGAAGTGCTTATGATGGATGGCATCATCATGATTTAGATGTTCAAGATAGGATTGAGAATGAGATCCTCAACTGGTATGATTTTTCTAATCTGTTCTTTGAGGTTTTTAGCTAAAAATCCAGTGATGATTGCCCATATAGATTTAATAAATTTACAGATAAATATGCAAGAGTCCATTGAGGTTTATAGTGATAAATTTAGGATACTTTGCTTGTTAGTCCTTGGTATTCCAAATCTAGACGAGCCTACATGTTTGTGGATGGTTTGCATGATGAACTGAAGGGATATGTTGAGGCGCTTAAGCCGGCTGATTTGGATGATGCTATTTCAAAAGTGAGGGCATATGAGAAGATTCTTAAAAGCAAGGCAAGGAGAAAGCCGTGATATGCACTCCATGGGAATAAAACAAAGTCAAATAGAACAACATAATAGTGATATGCGACAACCACCTAATGTTGGGTTGAGTGCTAGCAAAGCAGTTTGGGAAGAATTGCAAAAACAAGGCAGATGTTGCTCATGCAAGGAACTCTGGACTCTCTTGCATAGGTGCATGACCAAACGACAAATCTGGTTGATTGAAATGCTTGATGAGTCAGGCAGCAACGATGATGAACAATACAAAGTGATCCAAACATGGCAACTCTTGAGGAACTGCCACCAGAAGAACTGACCAAGAAGCCTACTGTATCTTTGGCTTCCATTAAAGATATAACTTTGCACCCCACCTTAAGAATGGAAGGATGGATTAAAAGAAGATGAGTCAGAACATTGATTGATTTTGGTAGCATACAATTTCATTTGACTCTTAACTTGCTCTAACACATGGTTCACCTAGTTGTGCATGTGCTTATTTATGGTTAGTATCGTGGATGGGAATTAAGGAGTATATTATAGGGCTTGTAAGGAGTATATTAAGGCCGTGAGCCTCAAAGTGGGGTCTTATTCAGTCACTAGTGATTTTATGGATTACCTTTGGGCGGTGCCAATCTGATATTAGGCATACAATGGCTTCATGGAATTGGTTAATTCTGCTTGGAATCTGAAGTGTTGTATTCAAAATTCATGCAAGAATGTAAGGAACATGAAGTGAAAAATAGGGGACAAGGGCATACATCGAGCTGGAAAAAGGTACAAAGCTCATTATGATCATTCCTATCGACACCCCAACTTGTTAAGGATAATATTGAGAAGGTAGTAAGAATTTTTGACACGGCACATTTTTCCAAGCAAGAGCCGTTTTACTGTACTAGTGGCATTGGTTAGGAAGAAGGATGGTTCTTTTTGTACGTGCATGAATTTCATGCCTTAAACAAGAAGACTATAAGCAACATGATTTCCCATTCCTAGATTGGACGAGTTGATTGATGAGTTGCATGGAGCAACAATTTTCTCTAAAGTTGATTTGAGTTCCGGCTACCATCAAATCAGGACGAGGTTTGAGGATACACAAGATGGCATTCAAGTTGCACCATGGTCATTATGCATTTTGAGTCCTGCCTTTTGGACATACCAATGTTTTGACAACTTTCTAGGCTACCATGAATAAGGTATTTCATCCTTGTCTTGGGAAGTTTGTTGATGATATCTTGGTGTATGGCAAGACTTTATAGGAGCAAGTCACGAAGATGAATGGTTTTCTTAAAAGGAGGCAAGTGTGTTTTTGCTAACCCTTAATTATTATATTTGGGGTATGTTATCTCTAGGGAGGGGTCAAGGCATATGAATCCAAGATTCTAGTGATTAAGGGATGGCCAAAACCAAAGGTACACACTCAATTGAGAGATTTTGCAGGGTTATGTAGCTATTACTGACACTTTATCAAGGGATTTTCTCACATGGCTGCCCCGCTTACGGATTTGACCAAGAAAGACAAATTTGAATGGCCAGATGCAGCTCATCAAGCCTTTATAGACCTTCAGGAACGAATGTGTACTCCAACCTTGGCTTTGCTTGATTTTTCTTTGTCATTTTAATTGAGTGTGATGCTTCTGGGTTGGGAATTGGACCAGCTTTGATGCAATGAGGTAAGCCTATACCTTTGAGAGTCATAAGCTCGATGAGAAAGAAAGTTATTTTCTGTATATGACAAGAAGGTGCTAGCTGTGATGCATGCCTTGGAAAATTCAAATAATATTTGGCTTGTGGCACATTCATTGTTAGGACTGACCACTGAAATATTTCATGTCACAATATGACCTCAATTAGAGGCAATCTAAGTGGGTGAGCATATTGCAAGCATATGATTTTGAAATTTAGTATCACAAAGGTAACAAAAATGTAGTTGCTGATGTTTTATCCGTGTGACCTGAAATTCAATCAATTCAGCAGACATTCCGGATTGGCAGCAAGATATTGAGGCGGAGTATGCCAAAGACGATGAATCGGATGCATTATTAGAAGATCAATAGGAAGCCATAGCCAAGGAAAGTAGAGATTCCTTTCACAATGTACTAATCTATCACAAAGAGAGTTATTCCAAGTCCCAACTCAAAATTTAAGGTTAAGATAATGACTGACAACCACTCTTCTCCGTCAGCTAGACATGTGTTCTTCAAAAGGTATGCACAATTCAGGAAAAAATACAAATGGAAGGGGTTCAAGAACAATGTTAGCAATATTCTAGTGGCTTTTGAGCAATGCAAAAGAATAAAAGTGTAAACAGTTAGAAGTCAGGTCTTCTTCAGCCATTACCCATTTCTAATGAAAAATGAGAATTTGTTAACATGGACTTCATCACTGGTCTCCTGACATTAACAGAGAGGTTTGCATCGTTATGGTTGATCAATTGTCGTGAATTTTCACCACCTTGAAATTAATTGCTTAATTTCTGCAGTTCCAGGTTTTGTTTTATTTTATTTCTGTTTTCGGATATTCCCTTGCAGGAAAATATATTTATATAAAAAGGCAGGCCTTGATTTTATTCAAAATATGTAAAAATGCCACATAATTTGCCTTTATGTTTTATATTCTGGGTCCTATCCCATATTATAATTTTGATCCATGCCCGTTATGTTCTAATCGGAGGTAGTACCTCTAAATAAGGAGAGCAACAAATTATTAAGAGTACAGGCCTCACGTGAAAGCAAAAAGGAGGCAAGGCCAAACATGTTAAATGGGAGGCAAAACCTCAACACATGAAAGTTGAAAAGGGATGGGCCCTCGAATATAGAGGATTATTTCATGTTGAGAAAGAGACAAAGGGCATAAGGAATATTCCTTTTGGATGAAAAAATTCATTGCCTTTGATTATAAAGTTATTTTTAGGCGCTTGTGCTCAATTTTTGTGACGAAGGATATTTTCGGTGGTGGTGGCATTAATTTGGACAAGGACCCACAGAGATAATGTTTTGGATAATCATGAAATGAAGGCAGGCTGCCACTCTTTGATTGAAGGAAGAGGGTAATGTGCCAATAATTATTATGCGAATGCAACATGTATCAGTTAGAGTTTCTGCTTGCTTCTTTAGTGGCTGAGATTTGTGCATGTGGCACACTCTTTTTGCAACACCTTTGTGTAGAATAAATAGTGTAAATCTCTTTGTGAGATCTCTTAGCTTTTGGGTTTTTAAATTTTAGATGTTAGTTTTTTCTAGCAGTTGGTCATTCACATTGTGAATATTTTATGGCCTTATCCTGTATTTTTCTGCAAGTTCAATACTGTTCCAACCTTTGAGGTTGTGTGCATTGTGTATTTTTGACGCGTTTAATCTAGGTGTTGTGGCTAAACTCTGTCCTTAGCCTAAAGTTTCATGTGGATGATCTGATCAGTGAGTTTTATTTTCAGCATTAGATTTCTTACCTCTGCATATATGTAATTGCACTTATTTTTATTGAACCCAAGGGTTAATATCTATTTTGTACTATTGTTTCATTTAGGGATGATAAAATTAATCTTGGCGCATTACCTTTTTATGCTTTCACTATTTGTTTTCCCTACAAGTGTTAGGTAGCATTGGGATGAGAAGCTGGTCTTCTCCGGAGGTTGTCCTGGGTTAAAAACTTAAAACTACTGGGACCTCCCATTGCGACACTTAGATTGCAGGTGCATAATTTCAATAATTACAGTCAGGTAATTTAATAGTGTCGACAATTTTTGGCATGCCTGGTAGGACTATTCCAAGGTGCCAGTGTTTATTAATAGCCTTACTGCATAGTAGTTTGTCATTTTCAAGATTACTGGGGGATCTTGAAATTTAAGCTTTAGGAGACAAAATGTGAACCATCCTTCTGGATTTTGTCCATAATTTTTCATATTTTAAGGCAGAGATGACCATGTTCTATTCTGGGTATTATCTGTAAGACGCTTTAAAAATTGTGGTTCTGGTGGGGAATCACAAGTTTGAGCTCTTAGGAGCATTATTCTATTCACCCGGCAATTCCACTAGCTGCTCAAGACCCAAAATCCAAAGAGGAGGTGACCTTGCCTTATATATATATATATATATATATATATATATATTTATTTATTTTCTAGGTATTTTTTCCGACAACGAGCAATTTATTTTCAAACATTCCATGTTGAGGTAAAATCAGACAAAAATGATTGCACATCTTAGAGTTGAACTCTTTACTTCTTGGGACTCTAGAAGTTCCTTAAATTTTCAGCAGTGGAATGATATCCTTGCATCTTCCTTCAAGGCACGTTACCTAATTTTTTGAGAGATGGTTCCATAACTCCTATAGTCCACATCCAGAATGCAGCAAATATTTGTGTAGTGCACCATTACAACACTTGATGCAGCCCTCATATTACTTGCAACATATTTGAAGTGCAATACTCTTAATTGGTTTAGAAGTTTGGCACCAACATCAGTTACAAGTTGGGATGAACTTGGTAATGATGTAGGAGCATCCTTGTTCACTTTGAATTCTGTATCACCCAAAAACATTTAGAGTTAGTTGAATAAAGACTTGTGCAATGCTGTGCCATTCTTGAGCATACCACACAATTTTGGTGCCTTGTTTCTTTCCACAAATGCCACAAAATCCTATATAAGCTGCGAAGGCTTGCCCTTGCTGGGAGACTTATACTTAGC